>JASBWR010000037.1:0-206169 GCA_030039265.1 Naganishia cerealis | reverse complement strand
TTTCTTCCCAATATGAACGAATTCAGGCCTAGTCATTGTTTGCTTAGCTAGCAATTGTCTGGCGGCCTGGGTAATCATGTCTTTTCGCGCCGGCGATCCGATGAAGTCGAGACGTTGACAGTACAGGACGATCGCTTTCGATAGGTCGTCGTTCAGTTTACGATTGACAGGTTTTTGTGCAAACTTCGACCCCGTCTCTTCCTTCAGGCGTCTACAAAGAGTGCTGGGACTCACTCCGTACTTTCTGGCAATTGCTGATTTGCTAACCTTCTTGTCACCAGCTTCCTCTCGTTCTCGGTATTCCGCAACTGCTTTATTCACTTTCTCATCGGTCAGTTGTGTGACGGTTTTTGTTCTGACGAGCTGACGTTTTCGCATGACGAGAGCGTGATAGCGACGAATGATATATCGATTTATGTTCTCTAACACTGCAAAGTTAAAGATATTAGAGTTCTTTGAAAACGACAAGTACAACTGCCAAGAGCGGCGAATAGAACCGATCGCGCGTTGCACACGGGTGGTAAATCGGCTGCCGTTGCACACGGCCGGGAGGGCCCTAGTTCGTTGACTAGGGCCCTTTCGCGCGCTTGCGCTCCGAAAGTCAGTCGCATTGATGCGTACTGACCGTTGGGGCCTGGTACCAAGTATATAGCATGTACAAGGCTAGGTAGAAATGGCCCGCTTTAAAGAATCCTGCCCCGTTAGTTACCTGGTGAGAACAGGCCAGCACACTTTATACCCTCCACCTGATGGCGTGATCCACTTCACGTCAGCGAAAACATCAAATCACGTCAGCAACCCACTAGCAATACGTCAGCTGCTGACTATTTCATATAGTACTCTCATTGATGCACCTGGAAGCTTCTGAATCGGTCCTGCGAGAATGAATTCATAGAAAGGATACAAGTTAAACACAATACTCACGTATCATCGACAGGTAACAGCCGCTGTATTCACCCAGTATCGCGATAAGCCACAACATCCTGATCGAGCAGCGCAACTTGGCAATATCGACTACGCCTCAGATAATCAAGGAGGCAAAAAGTCAGGTTAAGCCGACTGTCAACGAGAGAGTCTTGGAGCATTTAAAAAGTAAGCAATCACTCCCTGTTCGTTATTTCGACACTATTTCCTCATATACAATAATTTGGCTCTAGGTATCGGCAAGTATGTACTCAGCGTGTTTGGTATGAGGCATATTATATACAGGATACTAACACGATTCAAACGGAAGTTCAACAGTTTTCCTGAAAGAAACGATCAACTAAGTGAAATCAACAAGTCTTTGCAAACGCGAT
Source organism: Naganishia cerealis (assembly GCA_030039265.1). Lineage (NCBI taxonomy): Eukaryota > Fungi > Basidiomycota > Tremellomycetes > Filobasidiales > Filobasidiaceae > Naganishia > Naganishia cerealis. The sequence goes on along the minus strand of JASBWR010000037.1, from coordinate 204,871 downwards.
TGAATACCACGACTAGCCTTTTGGACGAGGCGCGTACTTTGAGTAGAGACCTTCAATGGCAAATTGATACGGGGAAAAAAGGAATCGGGAAGCCTTGCAGAAAGCGGAAGAAGAGATTATCGCACTGCAAGCAACCCGAGATCACTACAAATTGATCAGCAGCAAGCGAGAGGAAGGAGACAAAAGCAGAGGAAAGACCCTGATTCTTTGGCAGAGGTACGCCATTAGGGAACCTCGATTCCTGCATCGCCATCTCAAAGTACTGTCGTCAACGATCTCAACGGCCAATGGTCAAAAGGCATTCCAAAGGTGTCGGTGGCAGCCATTGTAAGGGAACCAAGAAACATCAGAGAGAGTTAGTCAATTGAAAGTATTCAGGATTTCACTTACGTCTGATCATACATCCTTTCCCCTTTCCTTCATAGCTAGCGTTACGACAGTGCTGAAGCCGGAGAAGAGGGAGGTCCCTATCCCCTCAGCTAGGATCTTCTCATATTCTTGCGTTGGCGACTTTACCTCTCTGTAAAGCCTTGATAGATGGATGTTACAATTTATAACGATGGTGGCTGAGATTATTAGTATATCTCATGACAAGTATAAAACCTCTACCACAGTGATATGCATGTATCTGGTGAACATGGACGGTACAACATCAGATAGCTTTGAAGACACGTACTTTAATTATTTCCTTGCGCTCTCCTTTTATACCGTCCATGGACCTCGCTCATCTTATGATATACCCCCTGAGGAGTATCGAATAGTACAAACACTCTTTTGCGGAGAGGGGGACGCGTCCGACGATTGAGATGAGAGCTTTTAAATCGATCACTCGAACCGGTTTTTGCTGCCCAGAATGAACATTCTTGTAGAGCTGAGGCGAGGCTTTCCTGCGAACCGGTCGAAGGTCTCGCCACATGGCGTAATTACGGCAAGGCATTTGGTAGCACCCATCCACCGCAAGCTAAGAAACTCTGTGAGTTCCCCAACCAAAGGCAGATGATCCGAGGCAGAACTGGGATGATAACGCGCATTAAAATCAGCCTCGAGGCTTAGTAACAACAGCAAATTACAATAACATCCCTTTGCCCAGCTGCAGTCGCGAGTCTCCCCCGACTCTCTAGCGCTTTCTTATGGTTCCCCAGCTGTTTCGTCCGTATTCATTAACAAACTTGAAACTTCGAAAAGAGGTTAGCTGTGCTTTCGCAAGCTCAAGCAGAGCAGTAACATGGTTTAGGTGGTATCTGATAGGTGTTGTCATGACCCTCGATCTTCTACGGTGGCTCTCCACCATGGTCTTTGCTAGTGTTCTCTGGACGATGGGAGTCAAGTAGTACTTTTTCCCCTCAGCCCCTAACAGCTGACCTTCGTAAGCAGTAAAAGTGGAATGTTGAAGAGGCGAATCGTGCTGATGATGCGTAAGCTGGCCCCTTTGCAACATTTCTCCCAGTCCTCCGTCTCCTTGTCGTGTGCAGTCGTAGTCGCTCGCCAAGTCCAGTTCAGTTAGTCCATGAGATACCGTTGGACGAACTTCTGGTTACAGTCCCATCCCAACTCGGAGAGGGATGGAGCAAGCATCTCTACGTGGTGGCAGATGATCGCCATAGCCGCGTGGACGCTGACGTATAGATCTGCTCCTCGAAGATTCAAGAGCTGAACGTTGATGGACCTGGTGAGGTCCGGATACGGGGCCTACATTCGCATTATGCTCATTAGCGAACCGAGAGGTATATAGAGGAGCACAACATACGAATCATTTCTCTTTTCCAGGCCCTGGACGCTGTCTCTGGCAAGCAGCGACGAGCTGCAAGTGCTTCGCTGTCCATTCCACAGGATCTACCTTGGTGTTGATCCATCTGTTCACGGTCTTGACGTGCAGGTCTTGACGTGCAGGTTTTTAAAGAGGTGCGCGTATAAAGCTTGAACATACTGAACTATTCGAGTTCTGGTAAAGCCAACCTGTGGTATATGGATATGAGTCGGAGCCGCGCGAGAGATAAGCTACGTACCTTCTGGGCTGCGAAATCTATCAAGAACCAGGTCGTTCCTTCCTTCCAGTTTATCCTCGTTTGCGCATCCTTCTTCTTCTTCTTCGTGGAGGGTCGGCGTTTCTTGCTGTTCAAAGCCGTCGTAGCGCTTTCCGATAAATCTGGCAACTGTTCATGACATCTCAGAAGCTGGCGCACTTGACTAAAAGGAGTTCATTCTCAACTCCAGTCTCTCTCCCTCGAGTGAGTCAGGCGAGAGTTCCCCTGATTCCTGCATGTCCAGTATCAGTGGATCTGTGACCTCTTCCATCTAGAGTAAGGCGAAGGAGAGGGATGTATTAGATTTGTATCATCAATCATTATGTAAATCAACTCATACAACTGAATATTTGGTAGAGTCACTTACGATCTGGGCCTGAAGACTATCAGGCGAAAGCTCTCCCTCCTTCAGTAGAGAAGCGACGCTGTCGGCTTCTTCCTTACTGACAATCCTCTTCGCCTTCTCCTGTTCTCCCTCCTCATTTTTCTCTTCCCCTAATTCAATTTGCAACCCGATTTCCTCCGACCCTTTCTTAGTAGCCCTGCACCTGGCCTTTCGGATCATCTCCTTGTCCCGCACCTTCTGTGCATGCTGGATGGTAAGAAGTTGCTGACGCAGTTTGCGGTCTTTTGCCTTCTCTCGAACCAGCTCAGCTGAAGCTGACCGTTGTGTATCGTAGTCGGCCTTGCTGATCTGCCGGAAGTAGGCGTGCATTAGACCTGCAGAACCGCCACAAAGCTTCTATTAACTTAGAATAGATTCTGCTTGAACCCACGTCAGCTTCTGAGACGGCCACCCGATTTCTGAGATTCGAGGACATTTGTGCGTTGTCCCCCGCTCTCAGGACCGCGGAAGCGCGCCATGACATCCTTAATGTCCGATACAGTCGTGCACGGGCGCTAGGAGGCTTTGCCAAGAACACTGGGCGGGCGAGAGCCGAGTTACATCCTTGCGGACGCCTTGGCAGACTCTTCGTGCTTTTTAGGCAAGTAGTGTTGGAGCTATGCGTACGGCTGGGGGGTCGAGTACATCACAACACCCTATAAGATGGCGCCCTCAGCTTTTAACATCATCTTCCAACGCAAACGCCTTGAGCGATCTGCCTGTGCCCCAGAGTTACTATTACACCAAAGGTACGTATCATCTCCCTAACGCTGGGAAACCCATATCTCTGACACACACCCTTGCACCCACTTCAAACAGTCTTCCTTTCAGTCTTCGGATTGGCTATATCGGACTCGCTCACGATCCCCTGTTCAAGTCTTCCCACGGACGACCCTATGCTGAAGTCTGCTCAAGTCACCATCAACCACCCTTCCACCGCCGACGCCTTTGCCGGTTTGACTTTCCCCAACGAGTCGAGCTGACGGTACGTTTTGCTGGCTAGCACAAACACCACAAACCCGCTTTCAGTCGTAGCAAGAGAAGAAGCAGGAGAATAACATCAGTAGAGAATGGAGCCTACTCCATTCACTCAGGAAAATTCGAGAGTGAGTATCCCTCGAGCCTTTGCTCGCTACCTAGGAAACTGATTTGCGGGTTCAATCTTTAGGACGGAACAACCCCTCAAGATGGCCCTCTCCGCGCACCCGCTCACATCCTATCATCGGACGAGATCGTTACCGCATTTCAGACGAACATCGAAGATGGTCTCACCGCTTCTCAGGTTCAGCAGAACACGGACCGATACGGGCCAAACAAGTTGAAGGAGATTCCGCCGCCTTCCTTCCTGTCCATCCTCATCAGAAACACGCTCAATGCTATGACGTTGGTCTTGATCGCCGCTATGGCGGTCAGTTTCGGTACACAGGACTTCATCTCGGGTGGGGTCATCGCTGCGTTGATCGTCATCAACGTCGGTGTCGGTACCGTCAACGAATACCAGGCGGAAAAGACGGTTGCAGCATTGGAAGCCATCGGAGCGCCCACTGCCGTGGTCATTCGGCGGGATTCGGAGAACAGTTCAGGCAACATCGCTACCATCAAGACTGACCAGGTTGTACCAGGTGACATCTTGTTGATCAAGATCGGCGACATTGTCCCTGCGGATTGCCGAATCCTAGAAGGCCAACTCGCCGGATTAGAATGCGACGAAGCGCTCTTGACCGGTGAATCCCTGCCCAGCGTAAAGACTGAGGAAGCTATCTCCGACCCCATCTGCCCCGTCGGCGACCGTACATGCATGATCTATTCCGGTTCTCAGGCTGCCAAGGGAAGAGCCAAAGTCGTTTGTGTCGCTACCGGAATGACAACCGAATTGGGCAAGATCTCCGCCGCACTGTCCCGTAAAGAGAAGAGCAACAGGACGGGATTCGCTGCGACATGGCACAAGGTCAAGGTTTTCCTTGGTGTGGCGGATACCACTCCATTGCAGATGAAGCTCAACAAACTCGCCTATCTGATCTTGTTCTTTGCCTGTATCGTCGCGGTCATTGTGGTCGCTTCCACCGGTTTCAAGAACGTCCCGCTTTCGATCGCCACTTATGCAGTCGCTGCGGCCGTCTCACTTTTACCAGCGTCATTGCCAGCCGTCATTGCTCTCTCCCTGTCAACTGCCGCCAAGGAACTCGCCAAGAACCATGCTCTCGTCCGGAGAATGGATGCCATCGAAACACTTGCTGCAGTCACCGACGTCTGCTCTGACAAGACGGGTACGATCACTCTCGGGAAAATGGTCACTAGACGTGTCTGGGTGCCAGCGCAGTTGGATCACGGAGGTAATCTCGGCATCGATACGGAATATGGGACGGATTTGGAACAAGGACAATACTTTACGGTCGAAACTGGATCGGATCCGTTTCTACCACAAGGTCGAGTTTTGGCCGATGACAAAACCGTTGGTCGATATCTCACTCAGACTACCTCGGACACGGATGACGAGCGCACTCTCAGCAACAAACACTGCAAGGTGCTGGACCCTCACGATATCGCCAAGCCCATGCATGAACTGGCCCTTTGCGCTGCTCTCTGCAGTTCTGCCGCCATCCAACGTGTCCAGTCTGATGATGACAAGGATAGCTCCGACAGTAGCTCCGAAGAATCGTCTGGCTGTTGGGAAGGCCACGGAGATGCCACCGAGGTTGCGCTTCAAGTCTTTGCGCATAAACTTGGTTACGGCAAGCCCCATTTGACTTCCACTGGCTCCGCACCGGACGCTGTTGATTCGCTAGAAGACGACGACATCGTCTACTCTAGGCAACCTGGCAAATACGAGCTTTTGGTTGAACACGCTTTTGATTCCTCTATCAAACGAATGTCTATGGCATACGCATACAACCCGCCCGCGGATTCCAGAGAAAAGCCCTATGTACTTGTCCTTATGAAGGGTGCATTCGAACGGGTCTTTGATCGATGCACAACCTTGCTTGCGGAAGGTGGACGAGCTCTCGAGAAGACAGATGTTGAGCAGATCCAAGCTCAGTACGATCAACTTGCCTCTGACGGCCTTCGAGTTCTCACCATGTGCTCCAAGCGACTGAGTCACGATCAAATCCAAGCTGTCAAGGAGATGTCAAGAGACGACATCGAAACCGATATGTGTTTCCTCGGATTGGCTGGTATCTACGACCCCCCTCGAGTGGAGTCTGCCGTTGCCGTCAATGATTGTCACAAGGCTAGTATCATCCCCCGAATGCTCACCGGAGACCACGTTGGAACCGCTATCGCTATTGCTCAGCAAGTTGGAATCTTACAAAAGGACTATCCGAAATCCGCTGTGATGACTGGGCCTCAATTCGATACGCTTTCCGACGACGACGTCGACAAGTTGGACCCGCTTCCCTGCGTTGTCGCGCGATGTGCACCGGAAACAAAAGTGCGTATGGTCGAGGCGCTTCACCGAAGGGGCAGGCTATGTGTAATGACCGGTGATGGCGTCAACGACGCTCCTTCTCTCAAACGTGCCGATGTCGGTGTCGCCATGGGCAAGAACGGTTCGGACGTTGCCAAGCAGAGTGCGGAAATTGTGCTTTCGGATGACAACTTTGCGACTATCATCGTTGCAATTCGGAAAGGCCGAGGCATCTTCTTCAACTTGAGCAAATTCATGCTCTATCTCATGAGTGGAAACATTGCTCAAATCGTATTGATGTTAATCGGTTTGGCGTTTATCGACGAGCAAGGGATTAGCACTTTCCCAATATCACCCGTTGCCATTCTTTGGATCAATACTCTCTGTGCTGGACCCCCTGCCTTGGCTCTCGGGTTGGAGAAGACGCCATCCGATGCAATGGAACGAAAGCCAAACGAGTACCGCTCCCTCTTTACTTTTTGGTGGTTATTCGACTTGGGAGCATACGGCCTCTTGCTTGGAGGAATCGCGATCGCCAACTTTGCAATCGTCATGTGGGGTTACTTTGACGGCTATCTGGGCATCGATTGCAACGAAAACCTGAGGAATGACGTTTGCAATCACACCGGTCGAGCCCGAGGCGCCGTATTCGCCAGTTTCTTGATTGTCCTCATGATCCACGCCTTTGTCTGCAAACATCCGACACAATCCATTCTCCGAATGAATCTCCTCGAGAACAAGGTCCTGTCTTGGTCCGTCATCATCCTGGGTATCTCGGTATTCCCTGTCATCTACATTCCTGTCATCAACGACAGGGTGTTCTTGTTATTCCCTATCAAATGGGAATGGGGACTGGTTTTCGCTAGTGCGCTGTTTTACCTCGTCATCAGCGAACTGTACAAGCTCGCACGGAGGATGGGTGACCAAAAGGTGCGAAACAGGGCTAACAGGAAGAGCTCGATGGAAGGCGAAGAAGGTGCTGCGGAGACGAAGCGCATTGCCGCGAACGAGAAGACTTTCAAGCAATCTGCTTAAGGGTTCAAGGTCACTTGCATCATGTTGAAGTCCCGGTTGATGGTTCATCCCATCATCGTCTCCGAGATGATTGTGTCCGTAAGATATAGAAGGATGAGCTATGTGCTTCCTGATGAACGAAGTATACAAGCTGTCAGACATTTACATGTCAGCACAATGCAGCGGTAGAGCTGTTCACCCGCATCCGTTTTCCTGGTCATCACATTCACATCCACATCCTCTTCTCCCTCCTTGTACGCCTGCGTTCAATCACATTCATGTACTGTGGCCTTTGTTTTCTGGTATACCGCCCGGCCCGTTGGTCGAGCGTCGTCAAATCGTGCTTGCTAGCGGTAACTCCCCTACTTTGCACCATTCTGACCCCCTTATCAACAGCCTTTTCACTGCGGTAGATCAAGTCTACCAGAATCTACCCTCGGTTTGGTTCCTCACATTTGTTACACCCCTCGTCACCCCCTTCACATGGGCAGATGTCTATCGCTGAGTTAAAGCAGGCGAAAGTAGCGTTGTGCCGATGCATATCCCCTCGTTCAAGCCCAAGTACCTCGTCGAGCGCTGTTGTTTCGGATACATCCGGATGAATTGCGATATTCTAAAGACCTCCGGTTTTGTCTGGAATGCTAGGCGTCGAGAGGCTGTTGCATAGCCGGGACAGATCACTAGCTGATCAGATTTTACCACAAGTCGTTCCAAAGGGAGGATGGATCCTAACACCCGACTTTGTCCGCTGCTAGGTATGTCAACTTCCAACTTTTCCTCATGCAAATTGATTATCGCTGTGAAGGCGGATCCATCAGGAGCGAAGGGTGGTAGTGCCCAACCGAATGAAGCGATGAAGGAGCGAGGCCCTTGCGCGCTTTGCGGACCTGCCGCTCTGCATGCGGCGCGTATGCTTCTTGAAGAGGTCGAAAGAAGAGTTCCATGGATTTTTCCTTGTGAACTCTATATCCCCAGGTGTTGACCAGGTCAGATCACCGGTCTTCTGTGAAGAAGTCTATTCAGATATTGATGAAGCGAAAATTTCGAGCCAGAAAGACATCCTCCGCACCAGAAGAGATGTACTCAATTTGTGTCCCCCATTAGACCTTTGTGTTGGGGTCACAAGAAGGGTATCGAAGAAGCCTTTGCTTACGACTTCCATACAAGCCTGCATTGTTGCCTCCTCTTGCGCAGATACGGTGACGCGAGATGTAGTCCACTCTACAAGAAGCCATCGGTCACCGACAGCTGATGCGTGTTCCCGCCGGAAACCATCATGAAGTCAGAAGCGATGGAGGGCGTGGTGATAAAAGTAGCAACAGAAGCGCAGTGTTCTCTGGCTCAGCAGATATATATTCTTGCACCATAAATGACATGAACAACCCTGAGGCTCGACCAGGACGGCCATATTTGATGATATTCTCACATACGGATTTGCCGATACTTTGTGCATTGAGGTTGACACGGATTCAAGAATACTTGAATCGGTCCTTCACGGGGCTCAACAGCCTCGCCAGACGTGAGGCGGTGTGCCGGTTGTAGAAAGGCACGATGGATCAACCTTCGACAAAGCTTGAGAAATCGGTAAATGTGTCGGAAGATCAGCGCATGCAGATTTCGAAATCCGCAGAACAAGGTCAGATTGTAAGTGACAGTGTGGAGCAGTTCCGGGCTACTACGAACGGTCTATTCGTAGCGAAATCACGAGGCAAGGAACCTTTCAGTTCATGAAGGGTCGATAAGGATTCACGGCGAAGGTGATGAAAGTACATACCTAATATAGAACAGGTTCGTCGAAGAGTTTGCAGCATGCACTCGAAGGCCCAGCTCCACAACGCATCATCGTCGAAGTAGTTCCTATTGGAGAAGCGGATCGCTACATGTTACGTGAGCTTTGCTGTTTTTCCTTAGCACGTTTTGGTTCATGTCCCGAACGGATCCTTGCGTTCGATAATGACGGTTCTACCCGGATGGGTCCACTCGATTCGGAGCTACCAGCCCGTCTGGAAGCTCTGTTGGGCCAGGCTTGCACCTCACTGGAAAGTATTCTTCTCTCTCTGCGAAGCGGAACTGGAGCGGATGGGTAGGGGAGGCGCGGCACAACAGCTTCAAGCTTTGCTAAGATCCTCACGGTCACACATCTGTTCAAACCAGTATGCGAGCAGTCGGCGTCGGGGTCACGGATGAGCTACCAGGATTTCTAACAATTCATATGCGCTTGGCTAGGCTTCGCGTGGAGACCACCGTCATTCAATGGCACAGCGACTTTTTACGTGTGCAAGTTTTCAAGCAAGTTGATTCTACCACCAACGCTCCAGCTGCGGGACGTATACATATGAGCTCTGCTAGCGATCCTACAAACGTGCCCTTGCATAAGCAGTTACTCCACTTACCGGCGCATCTTATTGGTCGATCTTACATTCGTTGGGGTTGTACATTACAGTAGACTACACGCCCTTTGGCATCCTCGCTCCTTCGGGAACTGCTGTTCTTGAGCGGAAGTTCTTTTCGATCTCAACCATAGGAACCCATTCTATTCCATCATGTTCATTGACCCATTCAATGAACCTCTCCAGCATAAGGAGAACGTCTGTAAATATGACCCGCGCAATTTAAATGAGGAGGATCTATCAAAGTACCAGTAACGGCACTCACGAGGTCGTCCAGACACGTCCGGATGGATGGTGATGGGGAAACAAAAACCGTCTTGCTCCTCACTATTGCGAGTGATTATTGAGAAGTGCTCACTCCTTCAGCCTCGTAGGGAACACATACCGATAGAAGTACGTGAACATGTCTTTCCATTTCTGTTCGATAACGCGCACATCAACAAATCCATGGCTGTTTGGAGAATCTTTGACTATAAAGACGAAGCATTCTCAGCTTTCAAAAGGCTAGAAACATCGGCAAATCGACTCACTGAACACTGCGTTGGGTAGATACACCAGGAAGGCAAGACTGGTCAGCGTCGTCGCAAACCTGATGGCTCAAGTGTGAGGCGTACTCAGGGGCGGCAAATCATCCAGCTAGTCCGTGGCGGGTGTGTCAGATAAGCACACAGACACTTTTCGAACGTACTCACATCCCACGAGGCCGGAATTTCTACCATGCCTGTTTCTTTGCCTTTTTTCAAGGGCTTCATCCATGTCTTTGCCTGAGCCTTGTAATCGATTTTGGTCCACGTGTCCTGGTCACGCAGCCAATAGGGCTGACAGTCATGCGCCATGTTACTATGATCTATAGCGAAGTCGATTAGCTACAGGATCATGGGGCTTGTGCAGGAGAGCGTACCGTATCTAATACCAAAGTCAAGGAGCATGTTGGTTCCTTCTTTCGAAACTTCCCACCAAGGAGCAACGGAACCCACCGGGGGCTTACCGCCACAAAACGCGGTGAGTTGCGCATGTGTATGTTCCAGAATATCACGCTGTTGCTCGATGGTCATGGAAGTCGGATTCTATACGCAACAAAAATGTCAACTTCTGTGGCTGTCAACGGAAAGAACAGTGTCCTACTTCGTGGGAGTATCCGTGAAGGCCGCTTCAGTCGAGGGTCAGATGTATTCTCAGTATGCGGGTCGTTCTTACTTGCGATCCCAACAGTGCCTACATTTCGTGACCGGCATCCCGCACCGCAGCCATCTGCTCAGGGAACGTATCCAAACTGTGGCCTGATGCACGCCGCAAGTCAGATGGCGTTGGACGATCGAGCAATGATGTACTCATACATACCGGGAATGAACCATGTTGTCTTGATTCCATATTTCTTGAAGAGTTTCAGTAGTCGTGGTGTACCGACTTCGCCTGCGAACATGCCCTACAAGGAGAAATTTATCGTCACACTTCTGTACAGAGAAGACTGACGACTGGACTCACCCTTGAGATGTCCCCTGGCGAATCTTCCCCTCCGTAAGAGCCCAACCTATGGACGCAGATATTTAGCAAGCTCATACGAGTATTTTTATCGTTCAAACCTACCATCCAGCAACGGCATCGACGTCGACTCCAAAAGAGACCAGGATTCTGCGTGACATTGTGACGATGTATCTGAAGCAGGGGTAACGTTGAACACGAACGGGAAATACCGTCCAGCGTTTGGCGTTACATCAAATGGGACTCGAATATATGCGTCCCTGCGAGAGTTGCTGGTATCGGGCGAACACTGCAGCTCGATTCGGATTGGCCGCTTGTTTGACGTTGACGTCCGGTCGAGTCCCGGTCGTTCGTGGCTGAAGTCATCCCGGCGGAGGCCGGCTAGGGTGTTTCCACTAGCGCACGTCCCTTTGGTCCGGTTTCAGGTCGGATGCTGATCATTGGATCTCTGATTGTGATTCGCAATGGATCGTATATCGTCTTGGCAGCTAATGCATATACAAGTTACCCGCCACCCAGCTAGTTATCCCACCACAGCTTCCGCATTATGACTCTCTGTCGCTATCCGTTTTCCGAATTATCGTTGCACGTCTACAATACGCCCACTCCCGCAGTCCCGACCACTGCAGTACTACTCTATCAAATGTCCTCTCCCGTCGTCGAACCCCTCAGACGCGTGACGCGCAGAGTCGGTGGCGGCAGTCTCACGTTTATTCTCTCTTTATAGATCATGTAGAACAACGCCTCGGGGAACCCTTTCGCCTCGGCATCAAGCCAGACGCGCCACCACGCCATGATCCCCTGCGGAAACAATCTGACGTGCAATTCAACCTCTTTCACCGACGGAGGAATGCCGAAGCCATTGAGGGCCAAAGTTCTCGCCTCTGGCGGGATATGAGGTCGCCGATCAATCACACGGAGCATCTGAATGAATGTGATGAGGATGCCCTGTGCAACGTTGACACCATCCAGTGACTCGGGGTATAACACAAACTCGGCATCCTGAGATGGACGTCGGGCAAGGTTACGGGAAGCGAGAAAACGTTTAAAAAAGCGGTGAGGCTGTTGAATGATGCGCACCAGCGCAAGGGAAAGTGCGATCCCGTTTCCATTCGAGCATTTGGAAGCTTCAATCTACCGAAATATCGGATAAGCGCGATGTCGCCCTTGGTATTCTCCTGCAAGACTCACCGGCAACAAGATCTTCTCAAATGAGCTCTCTGCTGCCTTATACCGCTTGAATCCTAGTGGAAAGTTTAATCGAATCGATAGTACGAGGCAATGCAGGATTTGCGTGAGAAGCGCTGTAGAGTTTTCTGCAGAACGCCGTGAGGGCGGGCCGCCGTTGGTATACGAGCAGAAATGTTCGTCAGTCTGTGGGTCACTATGTCAACCAACGAGTAGGTCAGTGACTGTCAACCTGTCTGAAATACGCTCACGTACGCCCAAAAGACCCGTTTTGCTATTCGCCCGTTCAGTCCACAAATGATGATAAAGTAGCATTGATCCTGGGGACCGTGCCAGTCGGTCGCCGAATGATCTTGCCACTCGGGGTCCAAGAGTCTCGTTTTCATCACGAAAGGCACTGTGGGAGACATCAGCGACACGCAGCGGAAGGCAGATAACGGTCTTACCAAATACATAGTCGTAACGCCACGGCTCAATCCGCCGTATCAATCCACGCCTTTCCTCTGCACGGCGGAAGAACCAGGCCTGGCCCTCGGCGACTGTGAGCACCTTGCTCCGAATCTCGGTGGCTGCATATGGGTACGCTAGGTACTCGCGTTTCGGCTGCAATAGCAAACCACGAGGGGAAAGGCAGAAATCGATAACATCCTGGGTTACTGTTTGGCCTGCTGCAAGCCGGAGCGCTGCAGAAATCGGAAACTCGATGCGCTGGGTGTCGGAGTAGAGGTAGTGCAGGAAGTGTGGCCAATTCTCGCTGCAGACAGTAGTTGTCAGCTAACGGCACGATGACGATGATGCAGCACACGCGCTTGAAACCGCGTCTGGAGAATACTGCAAAGACGCCGACAACGTTCTGGAACCAGAAGTCCATCGGGAGATCTCACATCGTCTGAAGGCGTGGACAAGACTCCCAGCGCCGTCCGATGACAACTGGGGAGGGACATGTCGATTTTGAAAGTAGATCTCCAGGGGACGACCCAGATCTCACCATCTCGGCCTTCAAAGGCGGCCTCGGCAAACAACTACACAGCCGTTTCCGTCAGTCCGCCACAGACTGTAGACGGGAATCCGTCGTTCGTGCCTGCTCGTGCACTTGGTGGGAGTCTCGCCAGCCGTGGTCTACCTCGGAGTGCCAAGAAGTCTTGCCATTGCGCACCTACGCCGCTTTGCAGAAATATAGAGTCGGTTCTCCCTTCATCCCCTACATTCTGGTGCCTGCACGCTCGGTGGAGGTGACCAGTCTTGTTCGTCTTATACCGACCTCGATCAATCTTTCCCACGTGGTATCTCGTAGGACCTAGAAACTCACACCGCTCGACCGGATCCCACAGCAACTCACCAAATGGCATCGTTCAACAACTTCCTCCACCTCTGCCCGACCACCTGTACCTTCCACTCCCACGCTACCCACTCCTTATCCATAAATCGCTCTATCCACGTGCCCCCGCCACTCGGGATACCCACTGCCGCTGGTACCAACGTACGTTCCGAGTGGTTGAAGCAGTCGTCGATGTGCTTCCACACATCTTCCGGCACGCGGCGGAACAGCGCCATGCTCGTCGGTGCTGTTGGCTGCGAGCGGTCAGCGCGGGCTCTGGGTGTGTACTGTGTGACCCACCTGGCTGCTCGCCACTGCCCCAGGTCTCCCCGCTGTTGGTTGTTTTCCTTCGAGCATGGGTCTGCCAGGAAACCGCGATTATTACTGTGGTCCCTGGGTGCCTCCACTCGCAACATGAAACGCGACTAAGAGAAACTTGATATGTATTCCAGCTATCTCCGGTAGAGTCATCGTACAACGGTCAATCAAGTAAAGAACACTTGACCATAACAGTAATATATATTGCGTTATCGAGAGCGAATCACACAAGCAGCTACAGAGACAGGGATCGACCCTCTCCTCTTCGAACTCCATGGCAATGTCATGGCATTCGACAGGTTGCGTATTCAGGTGACGCGTCTTGTTAACAAGGAGCACAGGCTGGTGTCGACAGCATCCAATATGGCGGGACAGACGTGCTTTAAAACCCTTGACTAACGGGATGCGAATCATCGGTAAAATCGGACATCTCGGCGGCGAGATCGATGTCGGCACTAGCGGGGTACGACAGGGCGACTTCATACGATGGTGCAGGGTTCGAATACGTTTGGACGTCGACGACTTCTTGGTCCATCTCCACGCGACCATTATCTGACTCGGCTGGCCTGGAGGCATTATCGGGCTGGCTGGGAGTAGTAACAGTGGGCAATGCACCCGACGCACCGGGCGGGTTTCCAAGAACGGATTGGGCGTGCGCGATAACCCCTTGCCTGTTGCTGGTGGCTGCCAGAGAGTCTCGAATTAGGCAGCGCATTCTCTGCAACCTTTCCACGAAGTCTTCTGACCCGGAGGTGTTTGCGATGTGGATAAGCTCGTTGAGATCGTTGGAATGCTTTTGCACCATCTCGCAAATAACTCCCGTGTAGTAGATGCCCATATTGTGGGCTCTACTGTCAAAGTTGGAGTCAAGGGCGGCGAGCTGGCTTTGTAACGCTCTGTGCGTGTTTTCGACCTGAGCGTTGCGCTCAAGCAGCTCATTAACTGCTTGGGTCCTAGCAGAAATCTCCTCGAGTCGCCTATTCGCGACGGTCAACTGCTTGTTCTTTTGTCGAAGGATTTCATGGTTGCGGGACAACTCTTCCGCCGTCCTGCGGAGAATATTGATCCCGGACTCCTGCAGATTGATCTCGGCAATCTGGCTGGCGATGGTGACGGTAGACACGTTGCTGATATTTGAGCGATTGGAATTTCCACCAGGAGTGCTGTCACCAATGGTGGTGATGCTGGAACCACGGATGAAGACAGATATGAAGTGGAGAACAATGAAGACCAAGAAGGCTGAGTTGATCATGGCTAGAAGACAACGCATGTAACGAAGGGTTAGTTCCATATCTCCTGGCAGCCATGAAGCTCACATTACCTTCAGCAATGGTAAAGAGCCCCAAGTACTTCTTGGCCGCTTGCTGACGAGCGACGTGGTCTTCATTTTCGGAAGCTTGGCCGGTAGTGCTGGGTACAGTATCAGCCACCTGGGATGCGCAGACTATGTGTACTGCGCAGACGATCGCGAGGAGCGGCTTGTTGAGGAGAAAAGGCGGCATTTTGTCCGATTGGATGTCGGAACTGTCTAACTTTGGTATCGAATCGGTATTGCTTTGTCTAAGCTGTTTGCGTGATATACAGGCGTGTTATCCACGTGGTATCACCGAGAACGATAGGTATATGCTGCTTTCCACCCGTTTGGGTAAATCCCTCGCCTCGACCGTCGAATATATATATATATGGCTGTCCCTAATTCGCGCGTGTCCCTAATTCGCGCGTCACCTGTACCCGCCTCTTGAAAGCCTTGTCATGTTCCGCGTTGACCCAATCCGACGGCGTGAACAGTGTCCAGTCATCAATGGCGGATACGCAAGGTGCATGATCTCAGAGGTCATGTGACCGAGTAAACCGACGGACTTGAGAGGGTTGTTGTGCGTCGTTATCCGGATGCGATCGCTTCGACCATGTCTGGCGTCCGTCACAAGCACAGTAAGCGACAGCACGAGTTGCACTCGCCTTTGAGATCCAAGTTGTAGAGCTGTCTGTCGATAGCTGAGGGGTTGCAAGAGCTATGACTTAGCGGACTGTGTATGACCTCCATTAAGTTTGAGGAAAATGTGTAGGCACCGTCGATTTACCACCCCCCTGTCGCTAGCTGGTAAGGGCGTATGAAATTGTCCAAACGCGGCGTCGAGCTCAAGGAAGCCTTGCTATCGTCCTCTTGCTAATCCGGATGTTGCAGCTTGGGGTGACTTCGCCGTCGTTCACTTGCTGCAAGCGATCCAGTGAAACTCTACGCCCGTGAACGACGCTTGTTATGAAGTTGGAAAACCGCCATTTTTTGTTCAACTTGCGATCGCCCCTGTTGACACAGAAAGTTGAGCAGCTTGACAGCCAAGACCGCATTTCTGTTAGCGGACGTCTCTGACAACACAACCACTTGGGCTCAACCTGCACATAGACATGATTATTGATTGGCCTTCACATGGTGCTCCAGACAATTCCTGCTTGACTGGAGAACAGCATTTTGCAATCCTTGCAGTGCAGAGATAGCAGAGACAATGGGCGGTTTTGGAGGGATTTATGTCGCATCATATCGACCGGACGGGTGATCGCGTGCTGATGAAAGATTGCTTGAACGCTCGAGGTTTTCCAGAAGGTTTTACTACCAGATGCCCATTGCCATGTGTGATTTTCGTGCCTTCTGAATCCAAGCTGATCTGATCCTGGACGACAAACAGAAAAGAGTCAACCTGGTTGGAGAGATAAGATTGCTCGCGCTGGACTCACCATAACTATATTTCTGTCGGGAGACGCGTTGACCGAACCACCAACATGAACTTTCCCATATGTACCAGCAGATGACAACGCAAAGAGGGTGTGATGTGCAGGGTCGAACTGAATGTGCTCCCGAGACACGGCGTATGCCAAAAGTCACTCTCCGGCTTTAGGCCTATACTCGGTCAACAGGTATGACAGTTGGTACGTGATAGACTTGAAGACGACATTTTCAGATGAGAAACTGACGGTACACCATTTCTTCACATATCCCTACAGACCACATATCTGAATTCTCTACTCACCAGACAGGGACCCCGTGCCGCACTTCCCCGAATAGGGCGAGGCGACATGCAGGCTCCGACCCTACCCTCGCATTTGACACCCATACAGCGGTGAATGGCAACACTACATCCTGTCCTCCAAACCAAGTACTTTACGACCGTACTGTACAGAACACCGCCGGAAACATGTGGTATCCATATTGCATGTTCGTATCCTTGAGAGCCTATATGTGTACAGCAGACGGGATGACTGCATGCGGTTTCTCGAAAGACGGGAACCTTTGCGGTTCGGAACAGAAGAGGTCTGAGCATCCATCTGTCGTCCGACAGTCTGAATACTGAACAGTCGCCGATATGGGAGTGTTTCACTTGCTTCCCATCTTGCAAAAACTGGACCTGTTGAATGCCGCACCGGGCGAGTCGAAACTTGTCAGGAGCTTCTTCTAGGGTAATTCGGACGACCGTCGAAAGCTTTTAGGCATCAGCAGTGAGCCTGGATTCGTTGCAAGTTCAGCCGCTGTTCAGCGCATGGAAGCAGGACATGCAGATCGCGTATGCGCAATGGCATGGATTGCATAGCTGATCGAGTGACAAGATGTCATCCCGTCATTCCCGTGACATGCCGCTTCAAAAAGGTCGATCGCGCACGACGGTTAGGCCACGGACCGCTCAAACGTGTGTGCCTGGCAGCTCTAGTTCGGTCCTGTATACGCTCGTGTATAGGTACATTAGTGGCGTTCAACATACTACCTACTGAGTGACAATGAGAACGATTAGGGTTCCTGGGGCGTTTCATATGGTATTCATAAGTCGAAGTTATGACTGAGGCAGTATGTAAAAGGCTGCTGGCGCTGACCAACACATTCCCACCGGTTTAACAGAATTACCGAAGATTTCGAGGTGGCGAGGGAGCTCGCGACTCTTTTATACGTACCTGCTGGTCATGTCTTCCAGCTTGATTTACTGGTTGGATCATACTGTTGCCACGTCCACATCCGATGATACTGCAGCTCTCGACTCGGCCATATCCCGACACCGCCTCTTCGCGGTTTCAGGCTGTTGCTCATCTGGACAACGACTAGGCAGCCGTGCAATTCAACGGGCTATACGTTTGAGCACATCTCCCTATTGACTGTTGAGGACATGACATACCGTATCCCGTCGGACAAGAACAACCGAGAAGTTGGTTCCAGATCAGAAAGTCATTAGAAAACGATAGTTGGCAAAACCAGCAATCTCGAGGCATCCAACCACTAGTAGTCATCGCATAGTGGGCCTTAGTCAGTTGAAGAACATATTCTATTGATATCCAATGCCAACTAGTACAACCGGCTATATATCCTACAAAACCCCGATTACTGTTCCCCATCCATCTGCTCACATCTCCACCCAGATCACTCTTTACGTTGATCCCGAATTATCGGCACACGAGAATGGCGAACTGATAGCACCTGTAGCGTACGAACTTCGAATACTGACTACCGCCGCCCATGTTCCCGTGACCACGATGAAGAGTCCTCCGACGATCAGGAAGGCATTGAGCAAGATCAACGAACGGAAGTAGAGCGTCTTATTAGTGTGTCGTTTGGAGAGGTTGTCGTGCAGCCACATCCAGCCGCATGCGATCATGCACATGAACGTTCTGATTTCGAGCCACGATTCAGCGTTGCCTTAAAATAACTCCCAAGCAAAAAAAGGCTCTTACCCTAGCGTTGCTCCGATTAGATTTACGAGTGAGCCGAAGAAAGGAATCGCTACATACGCCGAGTGGAATTAGCATTTTGATTCTGGCTTTCCCCTCTCACGGGCACACTCACCCTCTGCCAAAATAAAGGAAATTGTAACACATGAGGCGACAATTCCTAGCCAAACTGCCCAGTGGGTGAATGAGTGTGCGGTAAGATGCTTAGAGCCTCTGTAAACGTGTGAGGGAAGAATAAATAATTCAGCTACTGTGATCTGTCATCGGGACCCCTTCTCACCACGACTCACCTCAAGGCCCGAACAAAGATCATCTTGGCTCCGACATGAGTATAAATCGTTACGGAGACAAAGAGCCCTGAAGAATGAATCACCTCTCCCGTCAGCTCAAACCCTGACGTTTATTCAATGCTAAGGTAACCTACCAGGCAGGGCAACGCCATAGGCGATTTTCTTGATGGTAACACCTGAAAACAACGGGCAGTTTGGTTAGCACAGACTCATCAAAAGACCCAACGCGACACCTACCGGCAGATCCCAACGCAGGATTGGCCAAGTACTGTCCGCAGAAGTAGTAGACGACGATACCGATGGTCAAGTACGTTGCAGTGACTACCGCCTGACAAATGTACAGCGAGCGGTTGTAGAATTTCGGTTGTCGCATCTCTCCGATGACGTTGAAGAAGGCAGGGGTACCAGAGTAAGAGACTGTGAAGAAATGGCTAATCAGGATGACCGTGTCCAACATCACGCAGTATGTTAATGATAACGTACAGACTACGGTCGACACCGCACCCATCCCGCCCAGGAATGTTCCGGCACTGTTGAAAGCCGAGATATCCTGATACACCGCTATGTCAGCCCAGGCAAGAATCCTCCACTTCACTGAGTCTGCTCAAACTCACCTTATCCCAAGGACCAAACTGAGGCGCCGTCACTGGTCGATCCTGAATCCCGACAGCAACCGTGATGATCAAGATAGCCGCCATGACGCTAATAAACCCAATCCAGCTGACGATCCCGACCTTGTTCAAGGTTTGGATGGAGGCAAGTGTGAAAGTGCCAACGGCGGCAATGATTACCCATACCACCGTACAAGTGGCGTGAGTAGTAATGGCGTTGAAAGCGATTGAGATCGCCACGAAACCGGATCCGGCTAGGAAAATCATGAAGAGGGGGTAGGCGATGGAGAAGAGTTCTTGTCCCCACCGGCCGGCAAGGATAAGGCCCACGGTATCCATGGAGTAGGTTTCAGGGTGATTGCGCTTGAACTGGCCTGAGCAGTTGGAGATCACATCTTAGCTCACGAAAGGTGCCTAAAGCGTTGACTTTAACTCACCGACTACATAACCCTACACATTGCCCAAGAAGACATTTCAGCAAAGAACGCTAACATGACGATTTTTTCACTTACAGACCAGGTGGTAAGCAGACCTATGGTGAGAATGACTGTACAGTTATGGCTGAGATTTAGCTCTGGCATTCCCACGCTCGAAGGAGGCGCTACCTACTCAGAGAACCAGGTACGCCTCCAGTGGCACTGAGCACCGTTGGCATCGCTAGCACTCCCAAAGCGATGATCTGTGCATTCGAGGTTAATTGTATAAGACATAGCTCCACGCCGTGTAGCCCGACATTTTGCGACTAACCGTCTTCAACATGATAACGGTGGCTTTTATCCTATTAAGTGTCAAGGATCAGCACTCAGCTCGGATCCCGCATCAAACCGAGCAATTGGGACGTACCATCCGACAGATTTATAGTCTACCTCGCCTTCTTTACGTTCACCAAAGACAGCATCGTAGTCTGCGTCTTGTTCTGGGTCGAATGCCGACGACACATCCGTGACATATGGTTCTACAGGCAAGTTTTTTTCGGAGTCCATATTGGTTCCCATTGTAGTTCTCGGTATGTCGATGTTGCTTGAATGTCAGGCTGCCCGGGGGAACCTTCTATAGATGAGTTGTTTCAGGTCTTCAACCAGGAACGTCTAGCGAGGTGATGATCTGTACTTTATACTGAAAGCAATGGCAGCTAAGCAGTACTATCATATGATAGGGTTTCCTGAAGGAGAACTCACAACGCATGAGAATGACGATAGCGAACTCTGTGACTGCTTGAGCCCCGGAAAAGCAACGCTTTATCCTCTATCAGCAGGCAGACATCGATCGCTGTAGGCGCCCAGTATGCTTACCACCTTCTGCTCCTCCTTCTAGCCGCAACGATCTTCAGGACGATAGGCCCGGTGTCGAATAGCTCATTCCGCTATAGTCTTCCGCTCCTAATCCGCGCAAGATCACAATAGGTGGATCTATTTCAGTCAAACATGTCTTAGCGGACTGCTGTAGTGTTTAAGATATCGCGTAAAGGTGTGTACTGCACGCCAAGATTCGGAGAAAATAGATCCGGTGTTCCATTAATGTCGTAAAGCTGCTTCGCTCCGTTGAAGATCCTCTGATCCCTGATAGCACGGAAGTCGCTCGGAGGACGTTTAGGCGCGAGTGAGGTTGGCAGGTTTAGTGACAACAGTTGCAGCGATCAACTGACCTGGAGTTACGGATGGGCCGTGACAAGTTGGCATGATAGGAGCTGAGGTTGCCAATCGAGCAATCATGGGTCTTGCAATCAACGCGGCGAGCTTGCCACTCTGCTGGAGCGAACTTGAGATACGGCAAAGTCCATTCTTGATCAGACTTGACCTCATATCACCCGAACGATCAACCAGGTAGAGATGGTAAACACTTGTAGCCTACGGTCGGCTTTTGTCAGCGCGCCTCACTACCCGAGCAGGATTCCGCTTGATCATACAATTACATGAATAAACCTAGTCACCAGACTGTGCACTGTTGAACCAAAGTGATTACGTATACAATTCCTCATTGACAGCATCTACTGCCTTCCTCGCAGCCGCAAGATTCTCCCTGCATGCCGCAAAATCCGAATGTAGGCACAAGGTGAACGGCTTTCCGGCAACTCCCACATCGATCAACTTGTGCCCTACACTCGGCAGTACTCCTTCCATGCCTAGCTGTTTCGTCACGTCGTGAATTTCCTGGGGAGACAATTTCCGCGAGCCAGGAACGCCCAACAGTACGCCATCGTTGGAATAGTTAACGTCGGCAAACGCTTCAGGGATGAATGGGATGTTGTACTTCGCTGCGAACGTCTCGTGCAGAGTACCGGGGAGGCCATAGACGGGGACGTTGAAGTGCTTGATGGCACGCATGGCGGCATCGCTCAACGTTTCGTCGGTTTGCATCATGATATACTATTGTAGAATACAGCTGATCAGACATAGTTCGCTGTAAGGGCAAGATGAACCTCACCAGCATTCCATGAGGTTTGACATGGTTCAATGACATGCCTGCTGCGTCGAGGAACGTTTTCAGTGCGCCGACTTGATAGAGCCTGGATGATGACGCGGAAGTCAGCCCAACTGCCCAAAGGCATGAAGCCCACGAACGGTACGCACACTTCCGTATAAGCTTCCTCCGAATTCATGTGCAGCACTCTTCGTCCAAATCCAGCTTTATCGGGAAATCCAGGGTCTGAATGAATCACCGTCAGCCTTGACGAGCCATTCAACTACCTCTTCATCACCACTCACGAGCACCGACCTTCACGCCAAACTTCTTGGCCAAATCGATCGTCCTCTTCATGACCACTGGTGATCCCGCATGTCCACCACAAGCGACGTTCGCTACATCAATCATAGGCATCAACTCCTCATCTGGTCCTGCCTGCCAGTTGCCGAATGCTTCGCCGCAGTCAACATTGATCTCAATCTTGCTGAGGCTGGAATGTTGGGGCACTGTCATGGTTTGGAACGCGAGGTATCGACGAGTAGTAAGCTGGGGCCGGTACGCTGGGGATATGGCTTCCTTGGTGATGAGCAGTCGCCGACAAGTGGCGATGGTGGACTTGAGCATATTTATGTGGAGTTCTTTAACGACCTGTCGCTGCGAGGAGCTACAAACGGACAGCTCAATAGGCTGAGAGGAATTTTTGGTCGACCATTCTACTTCGTTTGTCGGGTAGTGCTAGCGTCTGTCGGGGACAATCGGTTAGCGGAGGATGCTGCACTGCCACCAGGAATCACCAACTTCTTCGGGTGTCAATCTCCAACAGATATGATCGCTCCTCTGATTTTCCGGGCAACAAGCGCGCAATCCCGTAAAATACAGCCGAACACTGTACTGCACCGAGGCTCCGCATCGTTTCCGAGGAATTAGAAATAACCAAATAGGTCGTCTCAGCTGTCGTCTCTCGCTCCCTTCTGGTGGCCGGATAGAGCTCCATACACTGTTATGCCCGGGAGCTGGTCCGAGGACATCGCGTAGCTGAGCCTTCCTCCTCAAAGGTTCCAAGATACCTTAAAGGCGTGACCAGTGCCAGAATCCACCCACCCCAGGCAGTCCAACCTTCACCCTCACTTTAGAACTATCAACGACATGTCCATCATCGACGGGTTTCAGAACATCCACAAAGTCCTAATCGCCAATCGGGGCGAGATCGCATGTCGTATTATCAAGTCATGCCAACAGCTCGGCCTCACCAGCATCGCCATCTACTCGCAGGCCGACCGATCGTCTTTGCATGTGAGGCAAGCAGATGAAGCGTGGCTGCTTCCAGGGAAGGATTCGGAGGCATACATTGATGAAGAGGCGGTCCTGGAGATCGCAAAGAAAACAGGGGCACATGCGGTTGTTCCTGGTTATGGTGAGTGCATTCAGCAGACAGCAGCTTGTTCAATATCCGCCGACATAGATCTAACAAGGATGCTTCTCTTGTATCACACAGGCTTCCTATCCGAAAATGCTGAATTTGCTGATCGAGTGGAGAACGAGGGTTTAGTGTGGGTCGGGCCGTCGGCCAACGTCATTAGGCAGTTCGGGTTAAAACACACCGCTCGAGAGTTAGCGATCGCTGCTGGTGTGAGTTCAGCTATCTCCTTCGACGGAAGGTAAAGCTACATCGTGCCTAAAGACAAATTGTCTCTCAGGTTCCGGTCGTCCAAGGAACAGACTTGCTCTCATCAGCGGATGAAGCGCTGGAAGCTGCTGAGAGGATAGGCTACCCCGTAAGAGCACTTGTTACTACTCCCTTTCCATACACTGACATCTCCCCCTGAACAGATCATGCTAAAAGCCACTGCGGGAGGCGGAGGTATGGGTTTGCAGATTTGTTACTCGGCATCCGAAATCCGAAGCGCATTCCAGTCGGTCCTCGACCGTGGCTCATCACTTTTCAAGAATTCGTCAATGTTCATGGAGAAGTACATTGCCAAGTCGAGGCACATCGAGGTTCAGGTGTTCGGCAACGGACAAGGCGAGGCTGTTCACTTCAATGAGAGGGAGTGCTCTGTGCAAAGAAGACACCAGAAGGTGGTGGAGGAATGTCCCAGTCCGTTCGTCGAAAGAACACCAGGTTAGTCATTGACAGAATTTACTGTGCTTGCATCCCCTCTCCCGACTCTGACTTCTTTCTCGGTCCAGGGTTGAGAGAGAAAATGACACAATGCGCAGTCGCACTCGCACAAAGTGTAAATTATGGAAGTGCGGGCACGGTAGAGTATGTTGTGTCTATCAATAAAGCGAGAATCACAGGCTTGACTCACCACGGCCATGTACATTCGCTCGCAGGTTTTTAGTGGACGATCAGACCGCCGACTTTTACTTCCTGGAAGTCAAGTGAGTGCCTTGCTCTTTGCTCGCTGAACAGTGTTGACCTGGATCTTGTCTTCCACTAGTACCCGACTTCAAGTTGAGCACGGCATCACAGAGAGCTGTCATTCCGTCGACTTGGTATCGTTAATGTTACAACAGGCTGAAATGCAGACTCGTTCGGCTCGAGGCGGGCTAAAGTTTTCGGCTCTACAAAAGCTGCAGAAACCGGCGCCGATCGGATATGCTATCGAATCTCGAATCTATGCTGAGATTCCCTCGCGCAACTTCGCCCCCTCACCTGGTCTCCTGCAGAACGTCGAATGGTATTCAGCCGAGGGCGTACGTATCGACACCTGGATTACGTCGGGCACCAATATTTCGCCGTATTATGACCCGATGATTGCAAAAGTGATAGTATACCAAGTGGAGTCCCACGACAAGGCGGTGGAGAGTATGTTAGCGGCGCTAAGGAAAAGCAAGGTACAAGGTTGTCCCACCAATATCCAATACCTTGCCGCTATCGTCGATGCAGAGGCATTTCGAAAGGGCGACACTACCACCGCTTTCCTGACCAGTGACGCATTCCGCTTCACGCCATGCACCATCGATGTTCTGTTCGCTGGTACATACACCACCGTTCAAGACTGGCCTGCAAGACTGGGGGTGGGTCATGGCATCCCCGAAGCTGGTCCTATGGACTCGTTGTCGTTCCGCCTGGCTAATATAATTGCGGGAAATCCAGAAGGGACCGAGGGCTTGGAAGTCACGCTCATCGGTCCTGAATTGCTGTTCAATGTTTCAGCCATCATCGCAGTCACCGGAGGTACGATCGATATCACTATCGATGGGAAAGCGACAGATATGTACACTCGGTTGCTGATTCCTGCCGGGAGCAAGGTCAAGCTGGGTATGATCAAAGCTGGATGCAGGAGTTATATTGCAATCAAAGGCGGCCTTCCCGCGGTTCCGTCGTATTTGGGATCGAAGAGTACCACTTCCACTTTGGGTCTAGGTGGCTACCAAGGACGACAACTCGCACCGAATGACTCCCTCGACTTGGACACTCGATCGGAAGACTGGGTTGCGGAGTTTACGCCTGCGACCGTTCCATCACATCTTCGGCTAGACCGATTTTGGGAAAAGGATTGGACACTTTACGTTATGCCTGGTCCGCACGATGAACCAGAGTTTGTCACAGCCAAGGGTATGTCAGTTTAACCACCCAACAATTTCCGAGCTTACAATGTTGTTGTTTTAGATCGCGAGATCATCTATGGCACTCAATGGCAAATCTCGCATAATGCAACGAGAAGCGGATACCGCCTCCGCGGGCCTCGTTTAGACTGGGCGCCAGTGACGGAGTTCAAGGAATCTGGATCGCATGGGTCGAATATCATTGACGAGCCTTACGTACTGGGCTCGCTCAACTTTAACGGTGATGATGCTGTTTTGCTTCCTTTGGTGAGTGCTTTTATATATCTAGATAATTGGGACAATCACCAACGTCATTCTTTGTCCGGATTAGGATGCGCCCATGGCCGGTGGGTTGGCAACCACGACGACCGTTGTCCGCGCCGACCTGTGGAGGATGGGGCAATGTCGTCCAGGTGATACAATTCGCTTTAAGCGAATCAGTTGGGGCTCAGCACTCGCTATAAGGCAGCGCACTGAGCAGCTGATTTCACAGCTGCGGGATGTAATCGCTGGTCAGACAGAAGCGTCAATGGTGTCGCCTCTGGATATCTCCGTTGGCGAAGAATGGGATGAAACGATATTACATGAAATTCCAGCGGATGAGACAAAGGGCACCGTACTGGTCAAGTATAGACAGGTAAGCCTTAGATCTCGGCAAGATCTCGATAAACCCACTGATCACACTTATCTCGCATTAGGGAGGAGATTGTAGCATTCAAGTGACTTACGGTCCGATGACGGCCGACGTTATGACTCGATCCCACATTCAACAAATCACGTCCCGTATTACCAGTTCGCGCATTCCCGGATTTGTTGCAGTGACTGCGACTACTAGAGGTAGGTCGTTAAACTAGGAGGGTGCTATCCCGTTAATGGGCTACTGATCGAACCTTGATCATCGGCTACAGCATACAACGTTCAATTCGATCCCCTGCAAATCAAACAATCACAAATGCTACAGCAATTAATAAGTTTCGAAGAGTCTGTGGGGGCCAACCTCGAACCACTCCCCAGCCGGATCTTCAAGTTCCCCATCCTGCTAGACGATCCTGTCTCCAAAGCAGCTGTTGCCGATTATGCTGCGACCGTCCGAGACTCCGCGGTGTACTTGCCGAGTAACATGGAATATATCGCCAAGGCGAACGGCGTAAAAGACGGAGAGACTGCTGCCCAGTCTTTTGTGGCTTGTCCACAGTAAGTCTGTTGGTACACAGCACACGCTCACGGGAACTAAACCCAGATCTACGTCACAGGCTCGTCGTTGAAGTCAGCTTCCTAGCAGGGACACCTTTGTTGCTGCCTTTAGACCCGAGGCAAGTCGGGGAAATGCTCAGTCGAAAGCGTCGGAACAATCACTAACCTACTCTGCTTCCAGGCTCATTTATGTCGCCCAGAAATATAACCCTGTTCGAGCGTTCACTCCGGAAGGAACGGTGGGTCTTGGCGGACCGTTGTTAGTCAGTGAGTCGGCACAAGACATAGACGGAACACTATATCATGTGCTGATAAAAATCACTCGCAGTATATCCGATGGCTTCTCCCGGAGGATACCAGTTTTGCGGTAGGACTATCGCGGCGTGGGATGTAAATATCATAATCTCCACATTAGCAGTAACTACGCTGACAATGAGCTTTTCACCATATAGGCTTACGCTGTCAAGCCGGGATTCGAAAAGCCTTGGTTACTGAACGACTTTGATCAGGTTCAGTTTTACGAAGTCGACCAGGCTGGATTCGACAAATGCTACGAGGAGTTCAAAACGGGTCGATTCCATTTCGAGGTTCAACACACCACATTCGACCCTGCAGCGCACAAGGTGTTCCTGCAGTCGATCGAAGAGGAAACAAAGAAATTCACAATAAAGAGAAATGCTGCTGGTAAAGCGGAGGGGGAGCGAGAGAATGCACTGTTGAGTGCATGGAGAGAGAAGAAAGCGGCAGAGGATGAAAAGGAAGCCGGGATGGTCCATGTGGACGATGGTAAGTTGGAAGTGGCTACCTGATCGGTAGGGTTGCAACCTGACTGCCTACTTTTCACCCTCAGGTGCCGTCCTTCTCGACCTAGTGTCGCCCATGACTGCAAGTCTCTGGAAAGTTCTCGTAACCGTAGGGGAAGCCGTCAAAGCCGGGCAAACCTTGGCCATACTCGAGGCTATGAAAATGGAAATTCGTATGTCATTTCGTTCATTTACTGTATGTCCATTGTCTGATTCAACCTTTCACTCCAGCTGTCCGTGCAGATGAAAGTATGGATGGCGCCATCGTGAGCCGAATCCAGGGCAAAGCGGGTGGCCTATTCGAGCCAGGGCAGACAATTATGAGTTTGAAAGCATGAAGCCATTAATGAAATGCGCAACGTTTGACATCGCATCATGAAGTGGCGCAAGTTGTATGACAATAATGTACGAATAACAATGCATGATGCACAAACTAGTTGAATGGTGACAAACGGGTGACAGCGTCGGACCGATGGTGACCCGTGCTGTAAATATACGTCATTATCCGAGCCTTCAGCTGTCCCTCACTCCTACCCGTTGCTTTCTGTCATTTCTATCCTTTCTCCCTCGGTCCCGTCAGTTAAGCTCCAACCCTCCCTGCCGGAAGGATATAAAGATGGGAAATTTGGGAATGATCGAATCATCCTGAGATGAATCGCCTCATACAACTGTGCGGCATTTACCTCAGTCCGACCCGAAAAACAACGTGCTCCGCTCCCTGCTCGTGTCTCGGAGGGCCCAACCCGAAAAAGAACGCTACCCATGTCTCGGAGGAACGCGACGCTAAGATCTTGTTGATTCATCAGCCCAAATATAGATCAGTTCTGTCATCCTGA
The DNA here is from genome assembly GCA_030039265.1 of Naganishia cerealis. Lineage (NCBI taxonomy): Eukaryota > Fungi > Basidiomycota > Tremellomycetes > Filobasidiales > Filobasidiaceae > Naganishia > Naganishia cerealis. The sequence continues at coordinate 176,947 of JASBWR010000037.1, read as the reverse complement.
CAAATTCTGGTACCAAGTCATTCCCTCGAAGCTGGATATATACGAGACCGTCACTGCTTGTCGCTACCATTGCTGCTGGTGCATTGGTATCATGTTCAAGCAGCTATTTCGCAAGGAGGCTGCCCCTGCTCGGCCTCTTCTGACAACGTCGATCCGCCTTCAGAATGACCTTTGGGTCGTGAATCCTCCGGCCGAGCCCGATGCACCAACGTCCACCATATTGGGGGACGACACCATCATGCTAAGCGGCGTAACGGAATTCGTCTCGGACGCCGACGTGTGTGTATGGAATGTCCGCGTCGCTTTGGTATTGCAGTATAGCTATCGTGATTCGAAAACCCAACGATGGGAGCAAGGGATCATTTACGAACAAGGACAGACATTTGAACACACACACGACGCTCTTCAAGTATTTCTGGACGAGGACGATAAATTGATTAAACGGCAAATCGATTTTGGGATCCTCTTACCCCGCAGTCTTGCAACCTACGAGCATTTACCTCACGCCAAGATGATTCCTCAAATTCGTGTGTCTATAGAATTCAGCAAGACCACATGGTCACCAGCTGCTCTCGCTGCATTACCACCATCTCCTCCTATGTACATCGACAAGGAAGAAACGAGCATGATCGCTGGGCGGCGTTTCATCAGTGAAAGCTGGCGAGGTGGGTCAGTCCTCATTGCCCGGGAAGGTGAGTCCCACTCTTTATCAGAAGCAGCACATACTCCCGTCCAACGTCTCGTCATCTTCAGGCCCTAATAGAATTGTCGACTCGACGTCAACGCTGCCTTCTTCCTCGACGCATCTCCGACAGACGTGGATCAAGAACTTTGCAATCGCCTCGAATCCTGATCCTTCATCGGGTCCCCGTCACTTGCGTATACAAAAAGGAGGAGTGGAAGCAGGAGTTGGGGAGTATGCTGTGTATATCTGGAGTGATTCGGTATGTCATGTCGCTGCGCCATTTCCAGATACCTTGTTGATACGCAGTCCCATTCAGTTCTCGGTCGGTTCTTACATCTGCCCCCGTATCGAATTCAGCGACATGTCACCCCATTGCAACATCTATAGCATCCAGTTATCCCTCATACAAACATACTCTGTCGTTCCTATCGATGAGTTCAAAGCCGGCCAATACGACCCGGAAGATCACCAGTATCCAGCCGATACTTTTATCATTTACACTGAAGGCAACAGGCCAGTAACGAACAGGGCGGGGAACAGCGAACCAACCCTGTGGCAAGGCGCAGCAAATCGTCGAGAAGTGAAAAAAAGATCTCCGCCAGAGATACCGTCACTGGAAAGTTTTACCTGGGAGCCAAGAAAAAAGGTTAGGCTGCCGGATGATGCCGCTATTCGGCCAACGACACTACCTGGGTAAGGTCCATTTTCCCTCCTATGATCATCCAAGTGACTGATTATGTACTCTTCAGAACCCGCACACCGATCCGAGTCAAGCACAAGCTCGTCGTCAAAGTTTTCTTCTCGGTCACAGGGGAAACGCTGTCAGGCGAGCCGATAGGAGATAGCCTTGCGAACGTGGGGGATTTGAGAATGCTGGTGCTCAACCTGCCTGAGCTTGTACCGTCTGTGAGTGTAAAAGCCTGTCAATTCGTCATCAAAAAGCTATTAAACCGAGCTCGGGCATCACCTGTAGTGTTGCATTATCGCTGAATGGGTAGACCTGCCCGATTGTAAGTACCGGCGTACTTTCACTGTACCCGCGACTCGAGATGACTGAACTATCCCTGTATAAAGACGAAGAGTCGATGAAGAAAAAGGGAGAAGGCGATATTCCCGTCTGTGCATGCTGTTACAACATCCAGGATTTTCCAGCATCAACGTTTGAGCGAGCTTTCCCACCGGCATCTCTCCAGAGTGAATCACAATCAATAAATGCTGCATCATTTACTCGCGCGAAGACGCCTGCCAAGCAGTCTTCGAACTCGAGGGGTTATCGATAATCGCCAGTGCATTCTGGATTCCTACTATAGAGACAACGGAAATAATATAAGCTAGAGCTCTCCGTTGTCACGTTGCATGTTTGGTCGTTCTGGTCCGTATCATACCAGCTAACCGAGTTCGCCGACATAAATCTTGGGTATCCAGGTCATTTCGCCACTCAAGACGGCAATTGATTTGCCGACCCGAATGCTAGCTGTAGCCAATCGCAGGCTTGGGTTGGGTGCCGTGTGTTGCAGCCACACAATTGAGTCAGGATCCTGAAACATGCTTTGCGAGCCGGACACTCCGATCTTAGGGAGCTTCCCAGAGTATGCTGATAGCTATGCTGATAGCTATGCTGATACAGACATCCTCGGTTGGCTGTCGGGCCAAAGAGAATGCATGAATCAGCTCTAAATCCCGAAATCTGTGATGTAGCGTGTGTTCATAGATACATGCGGTTGATGAGGAACACAAGCGATCGGCGATTTCGCGCAACCATCTTTGCTCCTTGTCAAATGACTGATGTTGATTCACTTCATCTCCACACAGACCTGCCAGAATCCATGCCAGCTTGTCGATCTTAGTATCGCCAACCTCTGGCCAGCACTGTCAGCCTGTCTTCCTTTGCCTCCGGCTCGCTCTTACGCACTGGGGAATGCCTTTCCGTTGTACCCGTGCTTTTCCCCCCTTCACATCCCATATTTTTTTCGCTCACTGTGTCTCTTCTGGCTGCGATGATTTTTAACGCAGAGATTTTTGGTCGAGGGTCAGGGGTTAGGTCCTCTTAATCGGTAACTTGGCTCGCGCCTGAATGTTTACATCTCATGCCGTCCATGTCTCACTTTCATATATGCATAGATGATCCGCGCTGGCAACTGGCTGACGTGTTTGAAAGCGTAGGGCCTAGCCTTCCACTAGGAGAAAGAGACAGGAGCGTGGCGACGGAGTAACCTCTCGATGAGTCACTAACCACGAACGGGGTGGCCAATTCCGCTGAGTCACCAACCGAGTCATGAGCGCCCACTAAAAACGCGAGAACGACTAGAATTGTAATTGTGGAATTGGGCAAAGCAGCTGGCTAAGCAGCTGCGAAGTGACTGTGACAGTTGAAGATCTAGGTCTTCTCTTGAGTCCGAGACGCAGCATATATCATGTCTCTTTCCCAACCATATCCCTCCGCCCCTCGGTGGGCCGGGGTCGCCACGTCCCGACATTATGTTGCATCACCTGCTCCCTCGAAACGAAGCGCACAGCGTGTCGGCCGAAATCCATCTGCAGCACGACCTGATCATTGTACAACCTCCTGGAAATAGCAGTGAGGCAAGAGCGACAGACCGTCCCAGCGACACGCTACTGAGCGGAGTAGTCATCATCGCCTCCCACCCTGGAATAGTGCTCTGGACCATCCGAATAGCCTTTGTCGTGCAATACCGCTATCGACTGCCTGGCACCTATCAATGGAAAGAAGGGATAATTCACGAACATGCCAAAACCTTTTCCCATGGAGGCGGCATGATCGGTCCCACTTACAACCGGAATCAAGACCTCATCCGCCGTCAACTCGACTTCGCGATCCTCATCCCGCGAGACGCACCGACATACGAGAATTTAACGAACGCGAAGATCATCCCGCAGATTAAAGTCGATGTCGAGTTTGGACACAGTACCTGGTCCCCTAGTGCGATTGCTGCATTGCCTCCGTCCCCACCCTTGTATATGGACCAGGAGAACGAAGGCAAAACGATCGCCGGTCGACATTTTCGCACAGAGACGTGGTCCGGAGCGACTGTCCACCCGCCCAGCCGTAAGTACGAGTGATGGCAGCCTACAAGAGGTACCAACGCTGAAGCCATCCCATGTGCGCAGTGTCTACTCACACCAAGCCAGTGTCCACCAACACGTCTCCCTTCACCGGATGTCCATTCCCTCATTTGAAACAAACCTGGATCAAGGAATTCGCCATCGCTTCCAATACCTCCTCCAACGGACGTCCCAAGACGCTGCGCTTCACTCGAGAGGGTCTTTCATCAGGTATCGGCGCATGGAAGCTGTACCTATGGAGTGATTCGGTATGTCCGCATGTGTCACCACACTAAAGTTGTACCAGGCTAACGCTCTTGCCACCCCTACTCTGGGCAGTTCTCTGTAGGCAGTTATCTCGTCCCACGCCTGGAATTCCGGAATATCTCCCCCGCATGCAATATCTACTCCATCCAAATCGTCATCTCTCAACAATACTCGTGCAAGCCGCTGGAACAGTTCTTCACAGAACAAGAATCCGCGGCGGAACACCAGTACCCGTTCGAACCGTACACGATCCACAGCGAGGGACGCCGACCGACAGATCTCTCAGATAAGGCCGACCCGGTGCTCTTCCGTGGTAGAAGCAATCATTCTCCCGCCTCGAACCCTTTGGAGGAAACTCCGTCCGTCGGGGACGAATATACTTGGGAACCGGGAAAAGTCCGTCTGCCGGACGATTTGATGATCCGTCCAAGCACGAGCGTTGGGTAAGAGCCATCCATTTCATTTGCCGTAAAGCAGAACAAGGTATTGACCTGACGTCTTCCCAAAAGCACACGAACGCCTGTTAACATTAGCCACAAGATCACCATCAAAGTGATGTTTTCCGTCACTGGCCAGACGGTCGACAACAAACCGTTACCGTCCCCGAACTCAAAAGGTCAGCTCCGAATGCTGCTGATAGACATCTACGAATATCTTCCTTCCGTAAGTCTACCGTCTCGACTGACGCTCTTTGTAATAGGCTGACCTCCCAGGCGAATCACTAGTGTACTTGCGTCCGGGAATGGATAAGTCTTCCAGGCTGTAAGTACCTTCCTCCTCTCTCAGTTCGATCCGGTTTCACTGACCGGTCGTTCCTATTCCCCTCACTGCGGTTCAGACGAAGAATCCAACAAGTCAACAGATAGCTCAGGCGTCCCCTTCTGTGCATGCTGTTACCGCCTGCAAGACTTTTCCGTGACGCCCTTCCCACAGGCCTTCCCGCGGGAGGAACGCCCTCTTTTAACCCGCCTGTGGGAAAGCGATCACTCCGTGGCGAGCGACGTCTCCTCGTTGTCTACCGTGTGTAAAAGTCCGGCGATGTATGCGACCCAGTTGTAAATTGATACCTTCCCCAAGCGTTCTTGTACATATACCAAAATCATGACGGCCCTCTATGATCCATCCCCGAGCGGTCGTCGACTTCCTTCCGAACCGACTGTCGTAGGTAGAGATATCGATGACTATGTGAACAAGGAGGCCAAGGAGGTCGTGAAAAAGGTCGGCCTGGAAGCAGCTTACGTAACTCCCGGCGGCCGGTTCCTCTAGAGCTGATTCGCCACCACACCGCCTTTTGGCCATAGTATATGTCGTGTTCCTTTCTCTCTTCTGCTCCCCTCGGGTTGCTTTCGCCCATCAACACCGATAAATAACACAAGCAACATCATAATGTCCGATCTACCTCGATACTCACTCGTCCCCACACACGACGACACCAAGTCTTCGCACCATGTCGACGAGGAACAAGGATGGCAGCAATCCCCGTCCGCTGTGGGAGGCAGCACGAGCACGACAGCGCCCAGCAGGATCTGTTATTCCTTCAAGCCTGAATACCCGGTGCCGGGGAAGGAAGAGGATGTAGTGGGGATTAGGGGGGCGAACAAGGAGGTGAGTTTATGGAATTCACGCACGTCATCATCGGAAAGGGGGAGGATAGGAATGAGGATTCTTTTCTTCGAGGGGTTTGGTCGTTTGTCCTCGTGGGCGCTTGCCCGTGCGGACTCGCATGTCTGCATGTCGTCGTATCTGAGAGCCAACATCATTACAACGGCTTCGGGAGATTCCATCAAACTTATGACCCGCTCCGCTGAATTGATTCTCGCTTCGCTCTCGCTAACTCCATTCTCCCTCCTTGCTCCTCTCGTCGGTCACCGCAGCACACGATCGCCATTGTCAAACGCGCCTTCCCCACACTTCAAAACTACCCCGACTCCCGCATCGAGTTCCTCCTTCCCTCGACCGACTCGGAAACCGTTACCAAAGACACCAAATGGTTCCGCATGCTCGACGAAGCGTGGGTCGGGCTGGACACGCACCCACCCTCTGTGATGCGTGTTCAAGTCGCTCCCGATGCGCTGGACTTGCTCAAGCGTGCGTTTTAATACATTTTCTGTCTGTCAAGCCCGTTGTGTGCTGATCTCTGTTGTCCGCAATCTTTCACAGAAAAACGACGACAGCGACGAATCATCCTGTTTGCGTTGTCCCCGCTGTTGGTCTACTTGCTTGTCATCGCGGGCTTTATCTTTGCCGCCACCGTTTTTGAATAAACATGACTGCATCAGCACGAATGCTCCCACTCCCCCCTCTGACCACACCAACACTCGATGAAACACCACTGTAGCCTCTTTATACACGATTGTACCTGCCTCGTCCGTTGTATCCTATCGTATACCCATACTCCCCTAAATGTCATCCGGCTTGGCTGATTGGCGGCCGCGGTACCGCACGGGTCTCCTGTGTGCGGATGCAAAAAGGCTAACAATGCCCTAAACCGCGTCCCCGGATTTTTCATTACCGGGCAAGTCGAGTTTTTATATCCCGCCACCCTTGCTTCCCGACACCACCACCCTCCTCCAACTACCCTAACACATATCCCAATATGCCCGTCCCCGTCTCCCCCGCAGCACCCGGCGCGTCAGCCTCCAGCACGAAAACATTCACCTTGGATGACCTGAAGCAGCACGGCGCGCGAGACAGTTTTTACATGCTTTTGCATGATAAAGGTGCGTTTCCACGGACTCGCGGAAGGAGGTTGACGAGGGGATACGATTCTGGAGGGACCGAGGTTGGGAAGTTGGTAGTTCGATGGCACAGGGAGGGGAGATCGGGAAGATCTCCAACGGTGCACGTCTCAGGAAGAACGCAAGATTGGAGAGAAAATCGCTGCTTACTCCCGAGAACGAATGAAGTAGTCCCACGCAAGGGAAACCCAAACAACAGGAGGAGGAGAGAGAAGGCACGAGCAGCTGTTCTACGTGTTCTGGATACTGACTGTTTCCTGTCAATCTGAATGTAGTGTACGATGTCACGAAATTCCTAGATGACGTGAGTCCCCCTTCCTTGCCCTCACACTTACCTTCCCCCTCCCCTACTCACATATCTCTGCAACCATCATAGCACCCGGGAGGTGACGAAGTCATGCTTGAAGAAGCCGGCAAGGACGCCACCGAGGCGTTCGAAGATGTCGGACATTCAGATGAGGCGCGAGAACTCCTGGGCCCGATGTTTGTGGGTGATTTTGTCGGAGCTGTAAGTTACATTTCCCCTCGTCACTCCATCCGTACCTACGAGGCTTGTGTGTGATTGCTGATGTTTTGTTTTCCTGATTCTTCTCCTTGTCGTTTGCTGTGGCGTGGGACTCGTAGAAGAAGGAAAAGAAGAGCGTCTCTAGCAAGTCTGGCGCTGTCACAGCCGACAAGGCCGCCTCAGCTGGCGGAAGGTGAGCCTCCTCTTCCCTTGCTTCCCCCTTCCTCTCCCCTTTCTCGAACCTCGCACAAACATGGCCGCCGTCTAACGTGGCGCTTATCCATCGTTTCCCCTATGTTTTCCCACAAACAGCCTGGCATATTTCCTCCCCCTCGCCCTGCTCGGCGCATACCTCGCGTGGCGTTTCTACCTCGCCTAAATGCCCGGGCGGTCAAGCAGCAATAAGACGAACACCAGAAGAAATACCCCGTGCAGGGTGTCTGTGTATGATGAATGGATGGAGGGTCTGGACACGTGGATGAATGGATGAGCTGGAGCGAGCGCCTGTTGTAGCCGTTATTGGGATACATTTGATAGATATCGCAGCATGGAACTCATGCTACCGCACATTTACCGGGAAGATGGATTAACCTCGTTACACCATACACGGCAGGCTACCTCGCGTTGACCAGGTATTGGGCAGTTTAGGGATAGGGAGCGCCTTAGGGCGAACAAAGGGCTGAGATTGCGAAGCTTCAAGTAACCAGCGACTTATGCCAGCCTTGGGTCAGGTCCTTCACTACTAGTGAGCTTACGTTGCAGAACCAAGCAGCCAGGTATCATCTTTATTGATTTGAATCAGACAGGTTAATACTCGCTTACAGACGAGTGCTGATGGACTTAGGTCCCCTCTTGAGTAATGATGGTCATGAACAGCGAAACTATTGAGATGCTTCTTGAGCCTCTGCCTGCTTTACATGAGGGAGGGATGGGAAGGAGTAGGGGAGGGATAGGAAGGAGAGCTGGAACGAGTAGGCTGATAACCTCCCACACGTGATCGACCGATCGCGCATACCCGGCCAAATAGTTGTCTACAGGTTACCAACATATGTTCATCCACCCATTCCCCAGATCCCCACCTTCCACGCCCACCATGCTCCAAGTGAAAACCGTTCTCCCCATGCCGCTGTTCCACAGCTCCGAGGCCTCTACCTCGTATAGCACCACACGCCACCACCCGGACGTCCAATCCGACGTCGACATGGACGAATCCTCCCATGGGTACAACTACGGCGAACTCGACCCGGAGGAACCATCAGGCCGCCTGGAGAGACATATAACCTCGCCGGGGGAAGTAGTGACGAGCGCAAAGGAGTTTATGCGTGGTCATGGAACAGTGTTGGATGAGAGCGGGGAGCAGGTGGTCGCTACCGTTGCCGGAACAGTGGAGAGGGTGAACAAGTTGGTCAGTGTCAAGAGCGTCAAGTCGAGGTGAGTCCCCCTTCTTAGTTTCGAGAGGAGTGAGAGAAACCCTATGCCAACATGCTGTTTCGTGGCACCAGATACAACCCGGAAAAGGGAGACCTCGTCGTCGGACGTATAACAGAGGTCAGTCTCCCTCCTTTTTCCTCCGCGCACCCTGCTCACTCCACCCACTTCCTTCTTCTCACCTTCGCCTGTACATCAGGTACAAGCCAGCAGATGGAAAGTTGACGCCAACGCGAGGCAGGAAGCCATGCTTCAACTCAGCTCCGTCAACCTTCCCGGAGGAGTACAGGTACGTCGCGCGTTTTACCTCTTCTCAACATACGTGCGGGGGAGGGAATAATGGTTGCTGATGCTAAACTTGTACGCGAGTAGAGACGAAAAGTGGAGAGCGATGCGTTGAAGATGAGAGAGTTCTTAGCGGAGGGGGACGTGAGTACCTATCTCGTCCTTCCCTCTCCTGGAGTCCAAACGTCTTGCTTAGCCTCTGCTAACTCGCCATCACTCCTCTTGCCCTTTCCACCTTCTCGTATGTGTCATTCCTCATGCGGTAGTTACTGGTTGCGGAGGTACAGAGTACGGAAGGAATGATCCAGCTGCACACCAGATCTCTGAAATACGGTAAAGTACGTCCACGTTCACTTCTTCCTGCGTCCCGTTCCCCTCTCCTCCCCCGCAGCGCTCCGCATTCTAAAGCCTCTCTTGTTCAACTTCCCTCGCGCGCGACAGCTACGAAACGGACAACTCGCCATCGTCCCCGCATCTCTTATCCGTCGTCTAAAAACCCACTTTTACACCTTGCCCCCACCATGCGGTCCTCAGGGAGTAGATGTCATCCTGGGTGTCAACGGATATATCTGGGTGTGCCTTGGTTCTGGAGGTGCGGACAAAGATTCAACGAACCCGGGGCAAGGGCAAGGTGGGAATTCGGATGGATTTGAGAACGAGTTGGTTTACAGCGATAAGAACGATGTGAGCGCCCCGTCCTTTTCCACCTTTTCCACCCTTCACCTATCGTCTGATATCGCTCATGCCCTTCGTGTAATCTCGACAGGACATCTCACCAGCATCACGCCAAGCAATCTCCCGCGTCTGCGCCCTCATCCAGACATTCGCACGGTACTCGATCCCATTAACGGAAAGCTTGTTGATGGCAGGGTACGAGTGGTGTCGCAGTTCCGGGCTAGAGGAGGAGCCTGGGATGGTACTCTCCCAGGAGTTGGAGAAAGGATTGCTGGCGGACGTTGTGGGAATTGTCGATACCGACGAGTAGGAGGGGGGGGTATAGGGGGTTGTACTGCCGGGGACTCGTTGAGAGGGTTTAGCGATAGTAGCATGCAGCACAACATCACGTTCAAGTAAAAAGTCTGAGTAGCAGCCATGTCTCCAAGACGAGCCCCGATGCTGTGACGACCAGTGGTTCGTGGAACACCGCCATATCCCTGCCGCACATCACTCGTCATGCTACGAAACTCGATAAATTCTATGACGTATTCTCGTTCGCATATGCATTATACAAAGAAGGGGCGCAGCTACATATGCTCTAGATGCATAACAAAACCAAATAAACAATGAACGGGCAATGCTCGATGCGTTTCAAAGTCGCATCAATCACAAAAAAGAAAAGGAATGTCCGGTATAAAGCCCCTATCGTCGAGGTCTAATGCTCGCGAAAACGGGTTCATCATACTCTTCTTCCTCTGGCGGAACGACCATCGCTGCAGGTTCCCGACCAGGACTGATTCCATTGAGAACTGCCGCCGCTATCTCTTGCGCTTGGGGGTCGGGAGAATGATCAGCAGAGTTGCGGAGATCCTTGCTGGGTGAATTCCGGGAGAACATGAATTCTAAAGGTCTGGTTGGGCCATCGGTCTCCTGCAATGCGCCGGGCGATGTAGCCTCAAATGCAGGGGTAGCAGCAACTGGCGGCAACTCGATAGAAGCGAGTTGAGTGGTTGCGGAATCCCCAGTCGCGCTCGATTCCTGACGGTGGAACGCATCGTCGTGGATTTCGTGAATTGCCCCTTGTTGCTGCTGTTCCGTTCCTGTACTCGATGGCCGCGTACCACTGAAACTTTCCTCTACCCGTCCAAAGACCTGACTGGATCTTTCACCTCCACTGGTTGTTCCCGAGGAGGGATCCACCGACGCCCTCCGAGGTTTTAAGATCGAAAGCGAGATATCCGTCCTTGACGGGCTATGAGGCGGACGAGCTGCATTGGCGTTGGCCCCTCCCAAAGCCCACATGCCTGTCGGCTGGTTATTGAACATTTCATTCGGTGCAAGTCCGGAACCAGTGGCAGGGTTCCGCTCGTACCTATGCCGTGGAGGCTGGTGTGGTGAAACATGTCGCGATCCAGAATCATGGCCCGGGAACGGAGAAGGCGAAGGGGAGGGTATCATAAAAGGAGAGTGTGGATAGCACGGCTGAACGCCCCCCATCCCTGTAGGCATCGGCTGTGAATTGGCAGAGGGCAGCATTATGGGAGCCGGCAAAAGCGGGAACGAAGTGTTGAGGTTGTGTGGCACCATTCCAGGATAAGCTTGCTGTTGGTGGAACTGCATACGTTCCATCATTCTCGACATCTCGGACAACCGAGCTTCTAAACGTGCCGTGTTTCTGCTAGTCTACAACGAGAAGGAAGTCAGTCTACAATGGCAAAGGTAGTTACATAACGTTTTACTTACCTCGTCCGACATTCGAGCGGTATTATTCTTGTAGTTGCCATACTCTTTTACCACATGCTCAAATTTCCTTCTCCAATCTTCGCTGCCCCTTTCATTTTCCCGGTGTCGATCTAGTTGTGTCTGGAGTTTTCTTATCGTGGCTCGAGCTTCGCCAAGCTCTTGCTGTAATTTCTCGAGCTGTTCATTTGCAGCTTGAACATCTGCTGTAGACTTGTCTCGTTGATCGCGCAACTCGGCAACCTGTTCAGAAAGACTGACATTGGTCGCCGTGATCGACTGAATAACAGCGTTTTGTCCTTGCTGCTCCCCTTGGGCCTTTTCCAGCTGTTGTTGCAGGTTGAGAATTCGTTCGGCGTCCTCGTTGTTTTGATGTACAGAGCTCGAGACGCCTTCTACTATCTTGGGCGACATGGTCTTTTCGTCGTGTTCTCGTCTACGTTGCTCGCAGTCTGGACAAGGAGGCGGTTCCGATATCCAGTTGACCGATGTCGCCTCGGTGTGTGTCTGCCCTGACAATGCTTCCATATTCAAAAGAAGATTCAATTCGCTAGAAGTCCCAGGTATGGAGCACACGGGCGGCGAGACCAACAGCCTTCTCTTCTCCCCCTTCACCTCCCCCTTTCCCACGGCTTTCCGTCTGACCCTTTCCCTTTTCCCGACTTCATGTAACGTCCTTGTCGTCGTGCCTTCCTTCGTCTTTCCCATCTCCAGATCAGCATCGACGATCTTTAATCCGACGTTCGTCGCGAGAGGGGTCACGGGCGGGATGGACGATATCGAGTCGGATCGGCTGTCGATTGATCTTTGCGAAAACGCATCGACGAGCGATGGAACTGAAGAGCCGATTCTCCATCCGCGATACAAGTCGACGGTATCATCGGTCGACCCTATTGACGAATCCCTCCTCCTCGTGGGAGACTCTTCTCCCAATATGCCAGTCGATGGCGGACCAGCCATTTTCGGTCTCACACCGGCTTTTGGTGTGGTATGCGCCGTAGCAGTTGGAGTCACCGATTCCGACTCTGAAGTCGCTTTCGTCTTGTCCACACCTCGCTGTGGTTTGTAGGATGGCGGATGCTCAAACGTCTGTAGACCCCGGGTCACATCTTCGGACGATTGAGAAGCCGACGGAAGAGAAACATTTGACCTTCCCGGAGACGGAGAATCTACAATATCACTTTCTGCCGAACCGGATAAAGAGGTCTTGTTCCGAACTCTGCTCGCGCGAAGCTGTTTCTTCTTCAACTTCTTCCTTTCCGCGGCGCTGAGGGAAGCCTGTTGCGTTTCCGATTGAATGGCTTCCACCTCGGATGGGTGCTCTCCGACAGGCTTTGGAGTTGAAGGGCCGGTCTCGGGAAGATTCTCGACATGTATTGACTCCTCCTTTGAAGGACCTGATGCCGTTGCGCTTGACGTTGATGTCGACATACGGGGAATCCAGGCTTTTAGTTTTGATGTGAAAGGCTGGATCGCGGCAGTATTCAGGAGACCAGTATCTGGCATCTTGGTTGCAGTAGAGGAAGATCGAGACCTGACTTTCGGACCACCATCCGATTTTGACACGTTTCTTTTCCCCTTTTTTCCTCCAATCCTGCTTTTCAAGTCTGTTCCACCGGTCGTCGTGAAACTCCCGCTGGCCGTAACAGACCCAGGTATTGACGTAATCCCCTCGCTTTGTTCATCATCAAGGCCCAAGAGCTCACGCAGCGCTTCATCTCTCGCTCTCGACCGATCATTCTGTTCCAGCCACTTGCGCACAATCATGATCACGATCAGCAGCGTCCCGCTGGTGACGATCAAGGCTGCAATCTTGTTCGATGTCGCAATCGTTCGCTCGAGGGTGGGAGAGGTGTTTGAACCGATAATCTGGGTATACGGGCCGGCCTCGAGGGGCTTCCCACCGCGCTGCTGAGGGTGTTGATGGTTATGCGGCTGGTCCTGCCGCATACTGGTGTCTATGCGGGAAGATGTCAGACCAACAGGACTGCGCAAGCGATACCGAATCTAAGCCCTCGGCCTGACTGTTTCTCTCCCTTGATCTGACCAAGGAGATGAGGGGAAACTCCTTCAACATCGCAGCACAGCCGTCCTCGTCATCCGGCGCAGCAGCCCCCCGGCCGCCGGTTCTGTTGTGAATGTGGGAAATTTCTGTCCACGCTGACACGTCATTGCGATTCTTCTTTTCCTCACGGGTTATCTCAGTAACCTTCTGTCCCGTCGGCCATCAGAGCTATAGAGGAGAAGCCTGCAGTGATGTGATGTCCCTTAGTGACTGAAGATCAATATTCACTTGGTAAACTGATTCCTAGTGCTCGTTCTCCTTGATTGACGCATTCTCGCGGTCGTGCATGGGTTACGCCAACCGAATTAGCTTCCATGTGATAGGCTCTTAAAGAATATTATCTTATTGCACCAGTAGCTGTGCTGTCTCTTTATTATGTACGATAGCCCGTTTCAGCTTGTCACTGTAGCTTTGTCTCTTTAATCTAAAAATAGTGTTAAGTGACTTAAAAAGTTATGTCACTGACATCGAAACCTATGTCACGGATACAAATTGTATTTTGTCGCTTTAATCTATAAACACATCAAGGCGCATGCGCTGTACGATGAGGGGGACTGTGCGGCGGGATATCAAGAGTACCTGCGAGCAAACCTACATCGCTTGACGGTCCGCATCGCGAATGACCTGCGACAACAGTATATCGCGGGAAGGGGCATCCTGTAATAGCCTTAGCTTCTTGTTATAGTTTGATTATCTTGTATTGTATAATTTCATACTTGTCCTCAATTAGTCATTCGAAATTTGCCACTATGTTGTACTTATAGCTGGCCTGAATCTATTCTACGTAAAGTACTTTATTTAGGCTCTTACAGTATCTTAGTGAGGTTATTGAGCCAATCAGAGAATAGCCTTAGGTGACATAGAAAACCATGTCACTGACACGGTAACCTATGTCACGGATGCAAATTCACCTAAGGCGCCCCTTAGGAGCCCATGGGCAGAATAGCATTCGCCACCATTTCATGCATCTATATAAGAGAGCCAGATCAGTTGTACAAATCCCCCTTTATGCTTTACGAGACACGCTTGACTACCTAAACTCCTTGTCCAGCACTTACAGAGGGTGAAACGGTTCACACTATAGCGTGGATTGCGGAGAGTGTGAGAGAGAGCATCGAAGCTATATAGTAGAAGTAGCTTCAGACGGAACACGAAACACGTAGGTCGGCAGCTGTGACTGTTGCTGGGGTTAATTTTACCTCCTTCATCCATCGTAGACGGCGTTTGTACAAGCAAGTACGATTTGATTACCGTCATGGCAAAGTACGACGGGAGCGGTTACCCCATTGCGTAATTGCTTCGTAAAACGTCAAAAGCCGCCAAAGCTCAATCCATTCGCGAAGCCATCACACGAGCCCGTCATGTGCCATATGCCAGTTATTTGTGCAGCTCGAGCGTCCTGGTGTGCGGCCCAACTTCTTCGGTGCAGATAAAGACTTTCAGGAGATAAGAGCTGTGAATGCCGTATGGCCCACGGCAAAACATCAATTATTAACTTATGGTATGGCAAGTGATATATATTGCGAATGGAGAGTATACTGATACTTACCTGTATCTACTGGCGTGCTCCCTTCCGTGCCGCGGGGATCCATAATTGCCAGCATTCGATCTACAATTTCTGCCGCTATCGCATCCGTTGCATACAGACTTTCAGCCTCTTACCCGTCCCGTTCAACGGATAAACCCGGAAGATGTTCCAGCAAGCGCATTCGGAAAGGACAAGAATGACAAGATGTACCACACCGAGTCAATCGGCGAGCGCAAAATGCATATGATTCCATTCCCCTACCGCGCTCGTCTTTGTTAGCTAATCTTTGCCTTGTATACTAGAACTTCGCCTCTGCCCATTGGTTGAACACGAAGCCTTGAAGCAGCTCTTTTCAAATCACCTGAATCAGCATGAATGTATGCCGTTTACCGACGTTGGGTACCTTTCCGCCACCGAGATACGACGTCGTGCGCTATGCGATGTATACAGGTTCTGCTTTACTCGTGACCTTCCGGAACTGTGAGCATACTTGTACATCGCGTGGTGCAAGCAGGAGATGCGGCCCCTCTGGGCTCGCTCATCCTGATAGAAGGGGTCAGTTCTTTGCACAACGATGATCGTCAAGTGTCACTGGCGTCGTATCAAGTGCGACTACTCGAGAACAAGCGACCTACACTGCTTTCCTTGGCTTACAGTGTTTGGCTGTGGTGATGAAGTGGATCATCTTCAGTGGTCTGCCCTTCGCTACCATTCAAAACTCCCACTTGCAAAAGGCATTCCAGGATGCCAATCCTCACGCATGGCTTCAGTCCGCTCGTACTTTGGAGCGCAAGCATGAAGACACGTACGCCATTGTCAGCTACAGGGTGATCAACAAGCTGCGAGCTCTCAACACCTCCGTGCATTGCTCCCACGACTCATGGAACGACGGTGGGCGGAAATACTGCTACTATGGGTTTTACACTACGCATGTCGACGAGAACCCCGAATATCAGGGGGTGCTACTCCGCCCGCTCCACATGAAGGGCAAGCCCACCGGAGTGAGAATTGGGAGCGGTCTGTTCGACCTATTATATAACGTTGTTGGCGTCGCCGGGCGACTGAGGCCTGGAACCGGCGACAACGCGTCTAACAACCGAATAGCGGCAGATCGACTGGCGCAGTTGATCGCAACCGAGCTACTTGTCTATTATAACGGTGCTGATATGGTCGGCTGCCTCTGTCACATCGCCAACATCGCCGCGCTGAAATATTTGGCCGGGGAATGTAGATCTTTTCTCCCCTGGTTTCACCTACAGTGCAACTTATCATGCTATCGTTGTGCATTCCCCGTCAGACAACCTTACGACTATTGATTGTGCATACGCCCCAGAGGACGTACCTGAAACCCGGGTTCTACGATAGACCTGTTGAGAGCCGGTTCTACTTTACCTAAGGAGACTCCAACTTGATCGTATGACACAGGTTACTTGAGTCTTCACCTTACTGGTTAAGTAGTATCGGCTTCTCGACTAGTCCCAGCGGCTCGGAGCTACGCAGTGGTTATGTAATACTCACCTCTCTTAGCGACTGCTTCTCGAGCATACCCAGCGTCTGGAACACGTAAGGTCGCCACTCTTTAGTGATCCTAAAGTATGGTATCGATTAACACGTTCAATATTGCGTGTCCTAAGAGAAGGTTACAATTGAGTGGCAAAGGTAAAGGCCTGTATATATAGTTGTCTGGTTTGTGTGGCGAGGCTAGGCTGCTGAGAGAAACGAGTCTACAGAAAGCAGCCATACTCAGCTGTGGTGTGGTGTGGTGTGGTGTGGTGTGGTGTGGTGTGGTGTGGTGTGGTGTGGTGTGGTAAGATACAAATAGGCAAGAGTTGGTCAAGATTTCCAAGTCTCTACAAGACCCATTCTGGACCGCTGACCTGGAAGAGATGCCGACAGAAGACGATGCCGCCTTGCTAGAACCGGCTGGAGGTGAAGGAGATGGGGAACAGCATGACAGGAACGCCAGTGCGATGGATTGGAGCGAAGCGATTGACCTCCAAGACGAAGAAGTATGTTGTTCACGTCAAATTGCTGCGGTGTTATTGACATTAATCGCGTCATATTACAGGGGATGGAGGACTCGGCGGCTGCGTGCGGGCAGTCCCCCGTCGACATGGTCCACCAGCTTGGCGTATACGTCCATTCAAGCCCTCAACGTATGGAGAAATTTGAGAAGACGAGAGCGATCAAAAAGCTCAGAGACCCCTAAGGGGCTACTCCCTTTGAAAGACGTCGTCACTCGGTAGAACTCAAAAGAAGCCGCCATCGCCCGCGTGCTACGACTACGCGCGACTTTGGAGTCGTTTACGACTCGTTCTTCAGGGAAAAGTTCCCCAAGGTTTAACAAAACTGTCTTCGACGCCCTTGAGACCATCTAAGCATCCCTCAAAATATTCTTGCAGTTGACGCAGGTGTAATTCGAAGTGGGCGCCCATTCGTACCGGATCATACCTGGCCTCATCAACGCGATCGACCAGCTGCGAGAGCTTCACTCGCATCCATCTGTAGCCGCCGCTTGCTGTAAATCCAGAGAAGCAGCCATAGACAAGCTATCGAAATACCTCAAACACTTCCTCAAGAACCCATGCGTTTACACTGCTTTCACCCTAAATTCAACCATACAGAAAGAAAGATTACACAAACTACTCATCGAGGAATACTCAGGGAGATTGTTCTTCAAAACCTCGGTATAATGGATCAAAGCGCGGTTCAGAGAGTATCAGAAGGAGATGAGAAAGAGAAACAGCCAGAGCCCTTCGGCGGATGAAGTCAAGTGGGTACAGAAACCCAAAAGGGTTAACAAATTTGCCTCAACACGATATTAAGCGGCTCATCAAGACATCACTCACGACGTCACGGACCCATGGGGATGCTATAATTCGGATATGAAGCGGTTTGAAACGACGGATTTGAGCTGGCTCTGAAGTATTGAAAGAGGATGGCGGAGTACAAGGAAATGCGACCGCTTGCTCTAGTTGCCAGGGATGTGCTCGGTCTGGCGTTTTCATGTTATGAATGACTCCAGTCAGCATCAGCATCCCCCGATTACGTCCCATCACCTGATCTTTGCCTTGTCGGCTTATGCGGATGTCTGATAAGCCCATGGTAGGCTGACATCAAAAGTGTCAGCCATCACTCATCAATCATTTCGTTATTTGCAGTCCGCACGCCGCGCATCTTACGATTCTGTTCTGAAGTGATCGAAGTCGCAGGCGACCCTGCTCACTGTCCATTTCCGTGCAGTATATATAGCGGGCTTTCACACTCGAAGTAAAGAGACACAACGTACAACCCCCTACCCACGTCATTCACGCCGAATTACCATCCATCACTATCGCATTATGCCTCACTGCGACGTAGTATGAACGTTTCGCAGTCAGCATATTAGTACCGCATTATCCCTCACTGCAATGCAGTATGAGCGTTTTGCAGTTACGATCTGGCTAACTGCAAAACCCCTCGCTGCAGTGCAGTATGATACCGTAGAAGTGACACCTTGTATGGAGGCAGTATACGCCAACCGGATTACTATATCAGAGCCTCTCAGGTCGTACTACAGACTCTTCATGGCTTATAATTCACCCTTTGATTTAACCTCAATAAAGAAGCTACCTTGAGTGCCAGACTCTCTCAGGATTAGCTAACATTCGTCTTTCACCCTCGATATTCGAGTATCGTCTAACGTCATAAGCCATTTGATAACGTTGTGTGCTTGGTACCCTTATGCAACGGCAGTGCTATCTAACGTACTTACGTAAGATGGACTATTTGCCCTCGACACTCGATTCCCCCTCGTCTTGTAATCCGTTTTGCTCTTCAAAGCAAGATCATATGTCATTACTATAGTCAAGTGTTTTTAACTATAGCTTAGTGGTTCAAACCCACTACCTTGTCATCAGCCTTAGCCTTAGTCCTGTTCTCCCTTGAGGTCGTTGCCCCACCCAAGTGTTGAGTCTTAGCTCAACAGCTTCCCGTTCGTGACGAATTGAGCCATGAAGAGAAGAGCAGGGCAATTAGAGAGCAAAAGAGAGGAACGGTCGTCGAATGTGTATTTCGAAGTTGCTCCTCAAGTGCATGATGCCAACTCTGGACCTAGGCCGCGGAGACAAACTAGGGGGGTTGAAGCTGAGGAGGGTTCCCCTGCGGAAGTTCACTTTGGTAGGCAGTGTAGCAAGTCTAAAAGGAAATACTGTAGGCAACAAGCGATTGAATGGCTGGCAGTATATCTGCAGAGGAGAGATAATGTCGAGGAGGGGAAAGGAAAACACAACAAAACGGTGGCATTGAGCAAGATTCTAGGATTTTGTCGTATCTGTGTTATGCCAATTGCTTTGTACCCTTATTTATGTTGGTTAATGGTTGTTGAGGAACTTCAATACTCACGGAGGATATATCCCTTGAAGGTTATAGGTTAGGCGGGGTTTAATATCCCGCTCTGCTTAAGCTAGGCGCGACCGTGAGTACATGGGGATTCTTCTGTTCGTACAACATGATCTGTTATAGTCTGTCTATCTCCAGCTCGCTGCCCCCTCCCCTTCCCCTTCATTTGAGCACGATCATCACCCGAATTTCCTTGTCTCGACATTGAGCTTATCAATTTTGTGTTGTTTGAGCTGCTTAAATAGCGTCTTGAACCAGCCGCTCTTCGAAGAGAGGCGATTACGGCGGCCACTAAGGTCTTCTGTGAACTATTAAGAACACGAGCAATGAAGTCATAATGAGTAATATCTCACGAGGACGAAAGACTTACGATGCAGCTGAGAACACCGACTGACAACGTGAAGTACGAACAAATTCTGGCAACTTGATACAGATCTCTGAGGAGGTGACGAACATCGTCAACCATCAGCCACTGGTCTCTGTACGGAGAAGAGACAGATCATGGAGCTTGACGTACATATTATCTGCAAAGAGCGATTGACTAAGAGTGCTGAGAGACACGCTGCAAGGACAAAGTGTGGGATGCTTCAGCGGTGCTAATGCATGCGAGACAGCAAGCAACCTTCGGATTCAGGAAAGCATCGATGAGATACATACTGAATGAGAGTGATTCCGACACTGATTGAGCTTAACCTGGGACCGAGAAGTGAAAACAAACCGAGCCTTATGGATTGGCCCCAATATCTGTTGTTTGTCACTGAGACCAGCATGATAGAGCAGCACATGCCCACTGTAACCGGAGAGAAATGATTGCGATCGCATTAGTTAGTTCCGTTAGCCAGCAGAGTAGCCGCGAATGGTACCGCGTACTCAGAAACGTCTTGTGAAGACCCACGACAGCCATACTAAGGTTGATTCAATTGCAGAAAGCTCAGTTTGGGCTTCCAGCAGGTCTCTGTTTCATCAAAGCGTACCTCAGGAGGACCGCAGAGTTCAAATCGCTATTACCAATGTATGTGACTGGTATCGAACTGTAATCAAAATAGCTGCACTCGGTGGGCAACAAAGGCACCTTCCAGTACAGATTCACGCCTTCCGTCTCTGCCTGCTGCTGCTCTGTGACCCACGCCTTTTTCGTCAAGAGGTACTCAGTTTGGAACTGGCTTCGCACGCTAGGTGCCAGTTCACTGAAGCACAAGGTAAAGTGGATGAGAAACAGTACTAGCCCAGATAAGATGCACAGGAAACGTCGGATATCCATCAGGTAAAGCCACCACCTGTATTCCCTTCCACGGTGCATTGGTATCCCACGGAAGAAAGCTCGTTTGACTAGAGGGCATCTGCGGACCCTGCATGCATAACACTCGTCATTGTGTTTTATAAACCCTGTATGGTCCGAAGTGCTGTGAATATCTCCGGGTTGAACTCCAAGGGCTGCCGCAATTCTTGATCGTCTTTGTGGCAGATCCTCCAATTCCTCCGGCTCGAGATTATCCTCGTCGTCTCCTTTCGAGATTCTTTTCTTCGCCGGTACTCGCATGTCAGGGTCCGCTTCCCCTATAGCTCTTGCAAAAAAGGCTAATACATTGCTGAGAAATGGCACCTTGCAGGGGCCGCGGTACCTTCTCTTTCCTGTGCGGAGACTGGCATGTCGATAATCGGGATAGACGGAAACTAATGATGAGGTTCTCTTCCAGGATTTGACCTTCCAGTTGCATAGAAAGATATGAATGCATGCAATCATGAGTATTACCCAAGAGGCTATGTTGATAAGTTGAACGGAGCTACACATGAGCACGGCTTAGTGAGGATCCCACCGGAAGAGAGAGGTATTTGCCTTGGAGACCTACCCTCGAGTCCAAAACACAATTGAGCGAGACATTGTAGCGGTGAACAAACTTGAAAAGAGAACACGCAAAGGTACCGGTCAACCGGCCAAAATTGACCCAGGTTACCGAGAAATACTAACTAGAAACTAGTCCAGGACGCCCCTGTTTTATTTTGCTGTGGACCCAAGATCCCAAACCTTGCATCACAACTCTCGTCGATGATGAGGAGGAAAGAAATAATACCTTGAACACCGAATATTAATATTTTTCGTCTTTCAGATCTGTGGTGAGGGAAATGCTCAATTCGAGACTTACACAAACTTATATGATAGATGAAGAACATGGCGATGGGTTCTGTATTTCATCGGGCTGATTGGTAAGCTAGAACCATTAGCAAGGTTGACCTGAAGCTTAGGTACTTACCAACATTTTCTCCTTGGGCAGCGATATTCGAAACGGGAAAGTGCGAGCACGTCTCATTCGCTCCATAATAAGTCGGATGAGCATCAGCGAAATCCGAAAAACCTGCGAACATGGGAGTGATTTGCTCTTTGATATACTTTTGCACGGAGTCAGAGTTGAAGTCGTGAATCTGACCATTCCTCCGTCAGAATCCATTGAATATATGGATGACGGGGTATCTTCGAATAGCAACTTACCATAACCATTACATTCACAATAATAAAATATCCTCCCGACAGGCACGACCAGAACTGAGAGGCAAAAATCTTGCCCAGGTAATCTAAAAGCGTCAATACTAAATTCTCCCAGCTATAGCTTTTTTGTTCCCGTCCCGTCGTTTTGGAGCGGTGGTACCAAAAAGCCCGGAACTGCGACAAGGTAGAGAAGAACAGGAGAACCAAAGATATAATAGTCCTTTAATCCGCAAAAAGAAGTCAAACACTGAATGAGGTATTGGCAAGATTTGCGCTCACAAAGTGTATCCTGTCTTCAGGTCTGCGTCCGCGATGGAGGCACAAATCATACTCACAGCCCACGTTGTCGAACAAAGAAAGGTGATCCACAGTAGTTGCAGAAATCGAAGCTTGTGATATCTCAGACGCTCAGATCTGTTTCGGTTACGATAATAGCATAGGGCAAGAAATAGCAAAATTCCTTGGCAGGCAGCTAAAGAGTGGTATCAGTGCTGAAACACGAATTTCATTGAGTCATTATCTTCCTTACCCATGAAATATATCCAGAGCACAGATTGGAAAATACTAGGCCAAATCTTTGTTCTAACGTCGTTGAGGAATTCTTCAGGGATGGCTGAAATAAGATGCCGCTGGCAGCTTCCGCTGTGAATGATAAATTTGGTTATCCCAACGCAGGACTTCAGAAGGTATCGTCGTGTATGCGGAAACAAACTTACTACTTGCAGAAGCCAAGCCCCCCAAAGCTGAAACCATGGACATCAAGATATGTTCTGTTCCTTCCATTTCCAGACCATGCGAGGAGGAGACACACATAGGCTGACAACTCTCCCAGAAGTGTGACCATATACCACAAGGTGTTTCGGCTTCCACCACGATAGGTGGCACCCTCTTCATCTAGCCGTATACCTAATGGTGACTTCTTCAAAATGTGTCCGCCAGAGGAAGCTCTTGATGTCGCCATGTGAATGAAAACAATGAGTCGGTGATGCAAAGAACTGAAGGTAATTCTGCTAGTTATGCTGAATAGGAGGCAGAGTTGTGATAGATATGGGATGAAGACGCTAGTTGAAGAGTAGGAATAAGAGTTGTGTGTGGCTTGTGAAATGCTCGAACCTGTTGGCTATATGGGAGAGAACTCTCTACTTACTCGGGCTCATGTTTTGTCACTTTTCCTCATCAAAATGTGAAGTCTCAAACAACTGGTTAGGGGGTAACCGTCCTCCTTAGAGTTTTCAGGGATACCAAGCAACATCCTTTGGGATGTTCGAAGTTCTCCTGAGAGACAGAGTTGAAACAAGTCAATATTCCTTTGTGATATTGCGTCCCGGTACTTAGGGATTGTAACTGTGTTCCACCCGTAAGCGGTAAACAACCGTTGATATTATCAGAACCCTTCAGCAAACGAGGTTCATGTAGTGATCCGCATATAGTAGTACTAGTGTTGTAGTGTAGATGGTGACCCATGATATAGGTTGAAACGCTACATCTGTTCAACTATCACTAACAAGAGCTGGAACCTGTCAGCCTTCTTCATACAATCAAACTAGCCAATGATCTTCAATGAGGAGAACCAGCACTAGGAATCAGTTCACCAAGTGTATCATGATAGGTCTGGTCTCCAGCACTGCGGCTTTCTTATCTAAAGTTATGATGGGGAAAGGAGGTTATTGAGATGATGTGGGAGGTGAAAGCGGGATTGAAAATGACAATGTGTAAGATAGCTTACAATGTTGTATTGAGAGATACTAGATATTGTACAGTATTATACCAACAAGATTACAAGTTCTTAAGTGGGCTAGGCAAACAGTATCATGCTTCACGACTGATTGTATCGTACAAGGTCAACACTAACAACTGAATGTAATAAGAGGGACCGCTGAGTCAAGTGATCCTCACTATACTGCTCAGTCTCATGTTAGTACGATCAAGGCGGTATACAGGTGGAGTTGGGTAGGTCAAGCGTGTAAGGAGGCTGACGCGAAGCCCAGCCTATCCCCTCCTGCACTCAGCGTTCCCGCGCCCCTAGCTGCCATTGCCCCTGTATTTCGAATACGGCAGGAAGCGGAGATGTAGGAGAAGGGGGAGAACCTGGAATGTAACTAATAGCTTCTAGAGTCGTTTCTGTAAGAGACCTGTATTGCGTTGTAGTATATAGCTATGAATAATAATATCATATATTAAAGCTAAATACTCTAGTAATGGTTCTTATTGGGATCGGTCAAGAGCAACTATGTGTTAAGAGCCGGTGCTACTTTACCTAAGGAGACTCTAACTTGGTCATATGACACAAGTTCTTGAGTCTTCACCTTACTGGTTAAGTAGTATCGGCTTCTCAACTAGTCCCAGCGGCTCGGAGCTACGCAGTGGTTATGTAATACTCACCTGTCTTAGCGACTGTCCTTCTCAATGGTACTCAGTGTCTTGACGTTTGTAAGGTGCGTGACTCCTGTTAGTTCTGATACCGAAAGTATAGCATTGATTTACTAATCCAATATTGAGTCCCTCCTAAATATGTCACAATGAGTGGCAAAAGGAAACAGCCTGTTTATGTAGTTTTCTGGGTATAGTGGCAACGCTATTTCACCAAGGGGACTGCTTTCTGAGCGGTGCCGAAGGCGAGGAGCGAGGCTCGCTATGTTACAAGAGCGAGCGCTATTTTTCCGGAGCCAGGCTCACTATTTGATTTTGGGCAATTTTTGGAGGTTTGGTTGGGCGACTAAATTTCTGACCAGAGTTGGCTTCGAATATTGTACATCGTTTTATCACAAAAACCCAAAACAAAATGTATGGTGGTAACTTGTACTGTATTGAATCAGGACTTAAGAAAGGAAAAAGGACTAATGTACCTTGGCAGCAACAAGTCATGCCCGATCTGCCAACTACCGTTCCCGTCCCGCCACTGCTTGACTGACTTAACGCAATAGATGCAGCCATCAGTGCAACACCTCACTTACCCTGGAGCCTTTCTGGCCCCCCTAGGGATAACTGACATTCGCCACCATTCCAAAACGTGATTACATAGTGGTCCGAACCATTTGTAATTTTCGCATCTATGACTTATAAGACACGCTGTATTGGATCAGCTTCAAAAGCGCCACTGTGTAATAAAACGATGTACAATATTCGAAGCCAACTCTGGTCAGAAATTTAGTCGCCCAATAAAACCTCCAAAAATCGCCAAAAATCAAATAGCGAGCCTCGCTCCTCAAAAATAGCGAGCCTCGCTCATGGAACATGGCGAGCCTCGCTCCTCGTCTTCAACACCCCTCAGACAGCAGTCCCCTTGGTAAAATAGCGTTGCCACTATAACCAGAAAACTATATAAACAGGATGTTTCCTTTTGCCACTCATTGTGACATATTTAGGAGGGACTCAATATTGGATTAGTAAATCAATGCTATACTTTCAGTATCAGAACTAACAGGAGTCGCGCACCTTACAAACGTCAAGACACTGAGTATCATTGAGAAGGACAGTCGCTAAGACATGTGAGTACTACATAACCACTGCGTAGACCCGAGACGCTGGATAAGTTAGGTAGACTCTATTACTCGACCGTTAAGGTTAAACTCAGCAACTCCAACTTGTATCTCAGAACAATTTAGAGTTCCTTGAGGAGTATAGTCTAGACACTTAACACACTGGCAGCATACTCCCTTTGTATTCTGCCTTTCAACTTGTCACCTCACGTCACAGACTTGACATCGACTCGGCCTTACCACTGGTCATAGATAACATAGTCGCACGTACTGTAACGAACCATAAGTTCTTCGATGCCAATGTGACATAATTGTCGTCACCTATTGGTACCCTGTCACGTGTTGTACCTTACCCTCGGCCTCCTTCTGTAATGACTGTAGTTTCGGACTCGGCTGTAATAAGTGCAACAAGTGCAGCAACTGTAATAATTGCAGTGAGTGCAGCAATTACAGCAAGTATAGCAGTTGTGGCAGGTGCAGCAAATGTAGCAAGTGCAGCAACGTCAGCTTCTACAACAGTTACACTTGCCCTTGGGAGACCTTTCCCCCTGGGACGATCTTGTATCTAGATAGGTATATATCGGACGCCTCTGGCTAGCTGTATCCCACCTAGCTACATGATCTTTGATTCACCCTTTTATTTACCCTTAATAAAGAAGCTACCGTGAGTGCGAGACTTTCTTGGGATTAGCTACCCTTCGTCTTCCACCCTTCATAATAACGACCATCATCTTACGCAACAAGTATTTGATAACGTGTGCTAGTTCCCTTATTGCGCTATATAACGTACTTACGTAATATAGAACACTTGCAACACGACACGTACTCTGCTCCTTGTCAAGATATTTGTATTGTGGCAACTCAGTGATTGTCTTAAAGTCATTTGTTCGTGACATCAGTAGAAGTGGACAATTCACCTACAAAGTTGTGAGTCTATGTACCAAAGCCTTGTGGCACTGATTCGTTGAGCGGGTCATTGGTCAAGTAATACACGACTTCGAGCCATCTCGAGACTGGGTAGCACACAATGCGTGATTCAATATGCCATGGTGGCGAATTTTACAACTAGAGGTGGCTCTCTTATATGGTCGTTGTAGTTGGCTGGTGGCGAACCTTTCTCCAGAAGTGTCCTAAAGGACTCCGTGGGTTATGTCGCTTTGGGCCGGAAATAAGTCAAAGAGACATAAAGATGGGAAGTGACAAAAGTCACTTGAAGATCTATACTGTCTTGATTGATATTATATAGTGTATTATATACTGTCTCTCGATATAACGTTGTAAGCCTTCTTACGATCGGCAACAAGCAATACTATAGTCGCTTATTTTATTTGACCTTTTTGCCGTCTACCTCTCTGGCGAGGTTGTTTTCACTTCCC
Source organism: Naganishia cerealis (assembly GCA_030039265.1). Classification (NCBI taxonomy): domain Eukaryota; kingdom Fungi; phylum Basidiomycota; class Tremellomycetes; order Filobasidiales; family Filobasidiaceae; genus Naganishia; species Naganishia cerealis. The sequence continues at coordinate 150,266 of JASBWR010000037.1, read as the reverse complement.
CTATGACTTGCCAGTGAGAGAATAAAGAGATGATAGAATTGAGCACTGCGGTCTATCTTGAAGTATGAAAGGAAAAGAGAACCAGGCGGCAACTTTGAGTATTCGAGAAGGAGCAATGGTCTGACGAAAAGTGGGACAGGGGCAAGTAAAGCTAGCTAGGGTCAATGCGAATTTGAGCGAAAATGGAATACATTGTAGCGTATTGTGCATTTGTGTTTCCCTTGGAGTCAAATATCTATATCCAAAGTCAACTATTCATTCAGAACACAATTCTAAACCTGCCAAAGTATAAGACCTGCATCAAGTACTTCCTTCATTATTGAGGTTCGTTGGATGTGAATCACATTCTGCTCCTGAATGTGCGTTCCCGCACTAGAAAATTGGGTTCCCCTTGAGCCTTGAGCGAGTGCCTTTTGGCAACGCTTTTGATCTTTCTGCTAAACTTGGGTCTTTACTCGGTGGCAATACGCTTCATTTTCTCTCGTTGAATCCTATAGGCTTCTTGATCATGGAATCCAGCTTTTGAAGAGCCCTCTTTTTTATGAACGTAATTCCAGAGCCTTTTCGGGTCAGGCGATCTTCAGGGGAGAAATATTTTGGGATTTCGTCGAAGGAAAAGTTCGCATGTTGATATAGAAATTGGGGGGACAACTTGCGTGAGATATTGGGACAATCCTGAGAAGGCCCAGCGCCGGACACTGATTCATCGTATGATTGTCAAGTCGGAACATAACAGAGAGTTTGATAGATTCACTCACCTTTCTGCTCCTGTGGGTAGTATCGCCGGAAACATCGGGGTTTACAGTTGCAATTAGAATACCGAAGCTGGGTGAACTCCCCAGCGGCTCCAGGAGAAACTCCAGGTGGCATTGATAGCTCTCCCATGTTATAAAAAGATTCTCGTGGCGGGTCTGTTATATCAGATGGTTTGACTTCGAGCGCGTTTGACCGATCGTGAGAGGAAGACCCCACCGGATCCGCTACACACTCAGACAAGGCGCTAGCATTAGCCCTATTTCTTGAAGTAGGCCGTGACCTCATAGCCCTCAGCTTTTTGCGACGACTGCCAACTCTGCCACAGGGGTTTAACCAGGACAGGTGGGTACTTGAGGCCAATTGTACATTGCATGGGGCACCGCTAACTCCATCAAACTTAAAGTTGGCAGCCGTAGAATCTGCTTTCAAACTTGACTCCTTTCTGTCATCGCGTGGAGGGCGAATGGGATTACCTAAATATCGAGAGACATCATGCCAGAGAGAGGAGGCATTGCTCAGGGGCTGAGACCACCGAGTCGAAGTACTGACAACGCTTCGGGCGCTGGTATCACCACCATTGCGTCCGAGTTGGTGGTTAGATGAACTGTCGGTGCCCGCGGAATCTGCTGTTTTAGTTGACCACGACTTGTGACGCCCCCTGGGACGAGTGAAACGGCGCCTTCCACGACTGACATTGCCCGCATAGCTAGACAACCGGGATCGGCTACCTGGAACTCTTCCATTACTCGCCTCAGTCACATTACCCTCAGAGTTTGGGTTTGTTCCAAGTTGAACTTGAACAGGAACCTTTACTGTGCGACGAGAAGCGACTTGCTTCTCAAAAACGTCGGGCGCGGATGTCGGACGACTTTGAATGGACCCCTCGGAATGGAACTCAAATCCTTCCCTCGAGTGTTCTAATGCTATTTCTTCAGGGATAGAGCTTGTCGGAGAACGTATCCCGGAATCATCGCTATTGACCAATGACGAGTGTCTTTCTAGCTTAGCATCCAAACCCGCATACTCGAGGTTCACTTTGCGCGGCGAGGATGTAGATGAGGCCGCAACGCTTGTTAGAGAGGATCGTCGGGAGACTGTGCTGCTTGGTGCAATAGAAGATACGTCAGAGTCGGTGGAAGCGACTGAACCTTCCTCCCGCTTCGAGCGATCGAAATACGGCCCCCCCAAAGTATCTCCGACTCTCCCACTACTTTCTTTGCTTGCATTGCTCCATGTTCGCACGAAGCTGCTCATGCTGGATGTTAAGCCAGAATTGGGTATTTTCTGAAACCTTGAAGGTGTAGTCTTGGCGATTAGTGAAGTCCCTGTCGATCTTGTAACTCAGGTTCCGAGGTGTTCTACCTATTCCGTCTAGAAGATTGGACAGTATAAGGACAAGCTTGCTCTCACCCACTGCTATGCCATTGCTTCTGGAAAAGAGAAAGGAGTTCGAAGCCATCAAAGGAACTACTAGATTTCTCAGGGGCGTATCTGAGGTAGGAGTAATAATCTGTTTCGATAGTGCAAGGCAGAAGAGGCTATCGTGATCTTCAATAGCGCTTAATTATGGGCATCACTCGTTTCCATCAATCTCTGCAGCTTTTTCCTTGCCGTGATCTCAAGTACGATACCAGTTATCATTCCCTATTCGTATTGCCTTACGCAAAAAGCCATTTATGCAGCCTGCTTGGTCACTGCCATTTGGAACTCAAAGAGTCGTCTTTGTGCCATTGGATTTGCAGTACAAGCTACAGAATGCACTAGCTGGTAAGAAGAGAATACAAAGGACACTAGTAAGCGTCGTGGTACTCAATTGATTGAATTTTGACTGGCTATACTCCATACTACCCTACTGAAAGCTTTCGATTAGCGATTCTTCAGCTCAAAGTATCGCTGTTAGGTTGATGGCTTTGATTTATCTGACCTGGACAGGGAAAATTTACGTAACATCGGATATGTCGCGGGCAAGTGATTTATATCACGTAAGTACATTATATAGCGCTGCCGTTGTATAAGGGAACTAGCACACGCTATCAAATGCTTATCAGGAAAACGATAGTCATTATTACCGAAGGTGGAAGACGAAGGGTAGCTAATCCTAAGAAAGTCTCGCACTCACGGTAGCTTCTTTATTAAGGGTAAATCAAAGCGCGAGTTATAAGTCATGTAGCTAGTCAAGATACAACTGTAAGATGTGCCCCATTATATAGTCATCTGGGCTAGCTAGCAGACTTGGGTGCTTCAAAGCCACAGGGTTCAAGGAAGGAAGTAGTTCTGAAGCGCTTCAAGTTCGGCTGCTTCAAGGAAGCATAGAGAGTTGAAGTTACAACGAGAACTGTGCTTCAAGGTTAGCTGCTTCTTTGAAGCTAGGTAACTTGAAGCATCAATTTAGTAAGTGTTACTGACAAAGCAGATTGATGACGAGGGATGTCATCAAGTACTAGTGTCTACATACTAACAACTGAAAGTGGTTCTTTACAGGATACAATACTATAGCTACATGGCAGCCAAAACACTCTCCGACTCAGTTTCTATAGCTACAGAATTCTTACAAGTCATGTAGAATGGACTAAATCGGGACTTACGGAAATTCCGCGAATGATTCTCCATCTTCAAGTCTAAATCTAAATCCAATTTACTTTCCATCTCCCATATCCGGTGAGATCCCGTCTTCCAGCACAAGGTCGATGTCGATGTTACGCTGGTACTGTAGCTATGGATGGGACTGGTGCTGGCCCCTTGCTACCGAGTTCCGCTGCTGGCGCTGACAATTGCGAGGATACGAGCAGTCGGGACTGTTAAACTGTATCAGTGTGAGCTTGGCTGCGTCTGTAGCTGAGCTTGTAGCCGTGTCCTTGAGCTAGCCATGGTCGCCGCTACAACTCGTCGTGCAATTTCGGGCGCCGTATCGGCTTACGCGCTGGCTTACGCGACCCCTCGAAATGGCTGAATCGGATCCACAAAAGTCGCCGAAGTGGCTTATTTTCGGCGGCTGTACCTTTTATTTCTGCGAGATCTTGGAAAAGTGGCTGTGAACGTGCGGAAGCAGATTTTCGTTTGATTGCAGCGTCCATGGATCTTGGCTGAGTGGGCGGGATGAAGAGGTGATGGCGAGGCAGTGACTTTACGATGGTGGTGTGAGCCTACGCTATTCATTCCTGTGTCTTCTTGCAACGCCACATTCTCACATCGCTCAGTACTGCAACGTATACCCTTGGATCTCACCATATCTGTCATCCCACCGCTTCCGACTCGGAACTATTATCGCAAGTCTATAAAACACCCGACGTCAAACGCAGAGAAACTACATTGCAAGCTCATCAGGTTCCACGAGGATCGTCCTTTCAGCTTCACGGAGACATCTCATACCCCCTTTGTGAGTAACTCCCGCGTCAACTCGCTTGGGATTCCCTTTTTCCCCGTCCTTTCCTATGCGCAGCGCGATGCTGCGTTCAGCTGGCGGTAACCCAACTCGTCTCGATTGATGCGGCACACTCTTGTCCTGTTTCAAACCCGCCCTTACCACAATCATCAAACTTCCGGCTTGCTGACATCGTTGACTTTGTAGCTTTGCAACGGTAATTCGTGTTCGTTATCTCGACGAACACAACTTGGCTGCTAAAGGATCGGCTCTACGCTCAGCAACGCAGAGCTCGAACAGAAGGACCCGTCTCGATTGTATCGACATCGTCTATACCCCAACTTCTGCAACCGACCTCGCCACCCTCTCTACCTCTCCATAGCCCAGAATCTACTACAATGGTTCGTTCATCCGTCCCAATACCGTCACCAGCACCTAGTCACCCGCACCACATTCACTTCGCAAAACGTCAAGCAGCAACATCGGGGGGTACCGGGGCAGCGGAGACGAGTGCTCCAGTATCGGAGGGTACAACGGCGGCAGCTGGAACGAGTGAGGCATCCGTGGCTGAGAGTACACCAGCAACGAGCGCGGCGGCGGAAAGTACAGGTGAGTTAGTGGTTTCTTGCGCCCGTCTTTGGGTTCCCACGTGGTGTGGTGTGTCTTGTGTCTGCGATTACGTGCGAGTTGGGATTTTACCTCGCCAGTGGGACGGGTGTCCACATTCGGCAATTGCGGGAGTGGGGTCTTAGCAGTCAGAGAAGGGCACAAGCGGGCCCAGCATGTGTTCGCTATATCCTGCTCAAAGTTGGCAATGTCGAGCAAGAGAGCTCTGCGAGGAGTGAGGGCCGAGGAGCGCGGAAGAGCCATCACGAAGGTGATGGTGAAATCTCCGCAATGAGCAGCTCGCATTCGCCAATGATCTGGAATGGCGCAAATTCGACACGGACGATGGGGAACAGAGTCAAACCGATAGCTTTTTCCCTCAATGGATGCCTTCCAATTCACCATACCCGTCGCGCGCTTCCAATTGTGGCTCACAAGGATGTAACGTACCTTGGGAACAAGCAGAACAGAGCACGGGGGCACTGCTGTCGCATTTTGGGGGACGGTGACGGATTCATCAATCTAGTGGAGTGGCTGCAACCCGCGCGATGGAATTGAACAGTGCAGGACATGGCTAGATGAAAGGGACATGGCTAGATAAAAGCAGCAACATCCGTGCCCTCAGCGAGGCACCGAACCACCTTCTGTGCGGCTTCGAAGTGTACGATGTGTGCAGCGGTTTACCAGCACCTGACTGCACGCGCCTTTTGCCTCACCGGGAGACGCGCGCTCGAGTCGGTTCTCCATTGTTTTCTTTTTTGGCGGGGGCCGACTCTGGCCTCTCCGTTGTTTAGCCCGCCCAGCACTGCCTTACCCGCTTCGACCTATTGTTACTTGGATCGTATCCTGTGATGCCTGTCGTCGGTGTAAGCGTAGTGTCCTCGTCCCCGGAGAGTAATCGCCATCGAAGGAAAGAGCTATCGGTTAAAGAATTCGCGATCCCCCGTCGTCGTGTCGCATCCGTCATTCATCGCGCGCGAGCACAGCCATCGCAGTCCGTTCGTTCCGTTTTCGACAAGAAGGACAAGAGGGTCAATCCCGGTGTTTGAAGGATGAGTGGTGTGTGTCATGTCTGCTATTGCGGTGGAAGCTTGCCTTGGGGGATTTTGACCATGAGAAGGACCTGGAGCTTCTGGGCAAAGGAGCGTCACGTAGGGGAAACGGCGTGATTGGGACGGCAAAGTGTGGGATTTTGATGGAGTCCGCACTGGCTTTCTTTTCGGGGAAGGGGCTGTGGGTCCCATAACATTGTGATCAAGCGTACTGCATGGTCTACTCTGTGGCATATTGTGTGGATGAAAGCCAAAGGAGGGGGATAGGGTGTTCCGATGAATGGTATTCTACGCTGGTCTTTTTCTCCGACAGGAGGGACGGAGCAGGGCAGGTACTGTGGTCCTATTGGAGGCTCTGATAAACAGAGACTGGCGTCACGTCGGCATCCGAGTGGTCATCTCATGGCATTAACGCTTTTTTTTTCTGTCAATAGCCAGTACCTCCGCTGCCGCGACCTCATCTCCTCCTGCGGTCACCACACCAGCAACGACCCCAGCATCATCCAGCCAAGCGGTGACCACTCCCCCAATCACCTCGGCCGAGTCCACTTCGCAACCGGTTTCAACACCCATCACTACGCAAGAAGTCACGACTCAGCGCCAGACAACAGTTATCACGACTCAGCCGCAGAGCACGGTCGTCGTCACTCAGCCAAACACTCAACCGGTGACGACCACCAGTCCGGAATCGAGTACCACGAACGCGGCTAGTACTCAAGCGGTCACTACAGTGGTGACTGTTCCACAGAGCACCACTCAACCTGGAACCACGTCGCAGCAGTAAGTGATCTATCGTTCTCATAACCAGCCCCTGTGCAGCGCTGATGATCAGGGACTGTACAGAGAAACTTCCAGTGCGCGAAGTACCAGTGTCGTGACTACTGTCGTAACTCCCTCCGCCAGTCAAACTGGTCAATCTACCATTACTACCACCGTGCCAGTGAGCTCTAGCAGCGCAGCGAGTGCAGCTGTATCGACCACCTCCACCGTCACCCTTCCCGCAAGTGTGACCTCACGAACCATCACTTCCGACGCTACCTCCGCCATCGCCGTCACCACGACAAACTCGCGTGGTCAAACAGTTACCACGGTTCCGGCCACAGTGACGTCAGAAGTCGTGACTTCGGACGCCAATGGTGTTGTCTACACTGTTACCCAGATTGTCAAGAATCCTACGGGGAGCTTGAATGATGGTAGAGGAAGCAGTGGAGGGGGAAGCACGTTCTTCAACAACACGGGTGCAGTCGTCGGTGTCTTTGTGGTTGTGGGGATCGCCGGTGCAGCTATCCTGTTAGGCGCTGGATTCTTGTTCTTCCGAAGGAGGAGAAGACAGAAGTTGGACCGGTAAGTGATTCGCAATTCGTCTCTAGTTAACCCCAAACGCTAACCTACGTAACACGTTGCTCGAGCAGAGACGTAGCCGCTGCCGCTGCCGCCGCCAATGCCGCAGCTCAACGAACGCCTTTCGATGATGACGAAGACGCTTCCGGTGGCCATACTTCGTACACTTCAAACTCTGGCCCTGCCATGACCCAATACGGAGGATATTACGCCACCGGTCCGGGATCATACGACTATGAATCCGCGGGAGGGTACGACCCGTACGCCGCCGCCGCTGCAGGCGCTGTCGGCTCGACTGTCGGCGGTGCCGCCGCCGCGGGTAGCGCGAACCGACACTCACTCGTCTCCAATTCCGGACTCGCCGGACTCGGCGGCAACGAACGATTCGCCGCGGAACACGGCGAGCCGGGTACCGTTGCCGGTGGTGCGGTCGGAGGATACCCCGCCGGGAACGAGAGCCAGTATTACCTCGACCCGCAGGAGTATGATTACGACAAGACGCCGGAGAACGAGCGGTACATGGATGAACCGGCAGGACAACATCATGGTCAGCATGGCGCGGGATACGCAGAGCCTTATCTCGCGTCAGACGCACACCATGCATATGGTGGTCAGTCAGATTCGATGGACCCGTCGCATACTGATGATGAGCTTGATTACAATGGTAGGAGGGGACTGAGGGTGAGTACTTGCCTCATCTTCCCACGGGTCGCGGCGACCGTGTTACTGATTTGCTTAACCCATTTCCTGTAGATCGCCAACCCTTCGGACGAGTAAAATCCTCAACGATTGCAAATCTCCCAAAATCGACGAGTCATGCGTTCGCCCCGTCGCTCGATTGCGACACTGCGATACGGACATTTACGTTTTTCTTAAGCTTTCCGCTTTTCCGTTTCTTCAATATACGTGCCTTCACCGCACCCGATCACGCGCTCTTCTTTATTTTCAGTAACGCCTTCGCCAACGTCCCGATCTTGCCAGTGACCTATATTCTGCTCTCGAGACCCTTATATTTCCTCTCTCATGCTTCTTACTCTTTCGCGTGGCTTCGATTGTATATGTTTTCTGACATGATTGTACCTTATGATGGCTTACTTGCTATGTCTCTCCCTCTTACGAGGTGTTCTCTAAGATAAGGGATCAGGGGTTCTTTCGTCGGTAATATCTTGACGGACAGTGTACTCGGCACCAACAGTACCTGCGCATTAACGGATGGCTTAACTGATACGTACGAGACAGTCTTAGTTTTGCAGCAGCTGTCTGTCTGCGATACAATCATCGCACAACACAAGGAACAACATGACAAGTGTCGATTCTTGGACTCTCGCGCGCCTCTACTCGATGCCAATGGTTGCTCTCGTCACATCATAGGTCAAATGACACCTAGATAAGGACGACGACGTGGAGATGTCCGACCCGACCCTAGGATTCGCCTCCCTTCTGTTTCCGGATCAACCTCGTACTGAACCCGAAACACACATCGACGCCGACCGGTTCGTGGTACGAAGATGCGGCGATGTGCTCCAGAGGCGAGGAGAGCCATGAAGACGCTGAAATGTCGTCCAAAGAAGACGTAACAGAGCTTCTGGTTCCGGTGAAAATCTCGGCCTCTAACCTGTATGCGTTGAGCCGACGAACCGCTTCATAAGCAAGACGAAGTCTCTAGCTGGATTATCCGCGTTGTTATTCTGGTCTTTCGACATCCGACAATTCGAAGAGCTGACAGTGGTTCGAGATTGCCATATCTGTCATTGCTCATATTTCATGTCGACTTGATACTGATTTTACTGCATTCCTTGTGACTTTCCTCCACTTGACTTTATTGCATCGTCACATCTTTGCTCGCGTGGTATAACGAACTTGTAATGAACTCTAACCAAGATGTTTGAGCATTGCTCTATTATTGCATTCCTTCCGAACTTGTTGACCGTCATATACACCAAGCACATAATGTACCATCGGACAATTCTTGCATTTTAACGCTGCAGGTACCCCTCGACCGTGCTTAACGCTTGAATAGCCTCCTTCTCCAACTGCTTGACGACTTCCTCCGCCGGTGTGATTTCGCCCACCTCTCCCACCCCAGTACCAGCCCAAACAATCAACCTCTCCTTATCATCTTCCTTGTCCGCCTGCGTGTACCTCTCCTGCCTCTCCTTCAACTCCAAGTGCCCGGTCTGATAATCCTTAACCGTCTGATTCACGATCCCTCTCCCATCGACTCCATGTGGCCAATCCAACGTGTTCCTCGCCTCATCAAACGCCATACTCCTCACCGTCGATATATGACCGGCTTCAAGGAGAACTTTCTTCCGAGTGTCCGAGTATGTGCATTCGGGGGTCAAGAGGAAGCGAGTACCATATACTGCTCCGTGTGCGCCGAGGGTGAGGAGTGCGGCGAGGTGTGCGCCGGAAGAGAGACCGCCTGCACCGAGTAGGAGGGGACGGGTTGCCGGATTGAGTGGTGTGAAGGATGGGAGAACGGCAGAGATTGAGGGAAGTAAATTGAATAGAGGCGGTGAAGATGAGGACCCGTGTCCTCCAGCTTCGCAACCTGTGTAACGAGTATACAACATCCATTCAACGCAGTTTTTGCGAGGGAGATTGAGGCTGTATATGCTTACCCTGAGCTACGATAACGTCAGCCCCGACCTTTTCCACAGCCACTCGAGCTTCCTCGACGCTTCCCACTCCCACGAAAAGTTTCCAGCATTCCAACTCTTGTTGTGCCTTGTTCACTAGCTTTTCCCGCTCTCGCATGACCTGTGCCCATCCAACGAGTTCCTGTTCATTACCGAACGCCAACCAAACAGCCACTGGTCGGGATTTCAAGGCGGCGTCGATACATGCCACTGCCTTTGTACGGTGTTCGTAATAGGTACCGCTGACAGTTGCTGAGGATCCACCACCATCGGTATGATCCAGCTTCGAGAGCGCCCAACCAAGGAAACCAACTCCCACGTCCAGTCGTCGTCGTCGTCCAGGAGCTAGCTTCTCGTCCGCATGTAACGATCGACTTGCTTCTTCTAAATTTGTCGAATATTGCTCAGGCGTAAAGTAACCACCGCCGATGAATCCCAAACCACCGCCTTTGGTGACCGCTGCTGCCAAACTTCCACCTGCGGCCCCGCTCATAGGACCGCAGAGAATGGGCGTCCTGAGCGACGGCAAGAGGGAGTTGAGAGGGGTTTTAATGCGTTGAGCCATATTACTGTGCGGAACTCGGTCAGTCGAAGCTGAGGTTGCTGGATGAAATGATATATATAAACTCACATTCACCTGACCAGTGACGGTAAATGGAATGCCGCAATAGTCATCATGTCTCAGACAAAGCCGTTGGGCGAGACTGCGACATCGGTGACAGACAGTAACTCTGCGATGACTACCACCCTCCAGTCGTCCTTCTCCTTCGAGTTCCCGATGGCAAAAAATAATATAATGACGGTTCAGCGAAAGAACTAGAGGGGGCAACAGCCGGCGTGTCAGTGCCGCCCAAGTGCACGCATCGATGACTTGTTGGAGAGTGGTTCATTTGGAAGCAACGAGGCAAAAAAAGAAATATCCCTAGTGAGTTTCGATCTCACGGCCTTGTGCGTGTCAAACGACCGAAGCCGATTTGTTAAGCACACGTTCTTCCACTGAACTATAGAGACAAGCGATGTATGAGGTCTTCGCAAAACATTTGTGTATCTACGTATTTCGTCAGACGCACACTCTTGATACAGTACTGTTCTGCATAATCAGTCTGTATCTCGACAGTCGGTAGTATAGTATGCTCCAGACAGCTCCCATCATAATACTCCCTCTCAACTATCCTGAGCTTTCGGGAACTAAAGGTGAATCCGATGCAAGGTCTTAGGTACAACATGCATGTTGTCGCCCAGTTTCCCTTCACTGTACCATTTGTGGTGAATGCCGCACTTGCATCAGCAGACGTATTGTATGATGATAGTGTGTGGGGTAAAGACCATCAGGGTTATCAGCTGGGTTATCTGATGAGCGACATGGATGACTTATATATACCTAGCGACAGTAAGGAGTCACAACAACACGAAAAACATTGATAGAAGTACTTGGATGAGTGGCGATGTGATGCGACTGTTGATTCGATTACGACGTGGGTAGCATGTCTAGACAGGTTTCCAACACTATTGCCTTGTGTAGAGTTACGCAAGCTCTGCTTAGGGAGTCAGCAGGTCACCCGATTCGGCCGCTTGCAAAGCCTTTGCGAAGGGTACGCCGCGGGTGACCCGGAAATGCTCATCTTGCAATATCTTTCCACAACGTAAAAGATCGCACTCCCGCCAAGTTGCTCTGTCCATGGGCTAGGAACTGCGCTCATGTATTTCAGACAACCCAAGCAAACATCACTTGTCTCTATAGTTCAGTGGAAGAACGTGTGCTTAACAAATCGGCTTCGGTCGTTTGACACGCACAAGGCCGTGAGATCGAAACTCACTAGGGATATTCTTTTTGCGGGTCAGACCGCCAGATTACACGTCATAGGAGCACCTTCCCGATCCGGCCAAGTCCGACTCCGGGGTGACGGTGCGTGTAGATAAGCCCCGCCTCGTCTCCCGCCACCATCAAAGAGCCCTCCCCGCCATCAACCATGCTGCCTTTATCCGTCCTCACCCTCTGCCTCGTCCCACTCGCACTCGCCTCGCCCCTTCCCCCCGCACCGGGACTCGCCCCACTCAGCGTCGAGGGCAACGTCGTCGGTGATGCGTACATCGTCGTGTTGAAGAACGAGGCCGTGCACGGATTGGCCGCGTTGGAGGCCCATTTGGGGCAGGTTAGGGAGTGGGATAATGTCGATGTGAGTGCGCGATGTTTGCTGATGGACGCGAAGCGGTCGGGGTCCTTTCAGCGAAGTGAGAATCAGTGTCTGCACCGCAGGCTACGGTTCGGAAGGACTCCCGGGGTCGCCGCACGCACTGGACAAGAGGCGATATCGATAAGAGACAATCTACGATTTCTCAGCTTGTGCGAGGTCGATAGCGAACAAAGCGCTCCTATGGCTCCCTCTGCACCGGGTCTCTCCCCCTAATGCCAACCCTCGCTGACTCGCTCCTTCCCGTACAGCCGATCGGTAAGATCGAGAACCTCTCCGACGGCACCGTCGACATCCTCGGCGGAATCAAGCACGTCTACCAGCCCACGTCCTCCGGTGGTCACGGGTACTACGGCTATTGTACGTCCCCCCCGCTCCGTTTTCCCCTTGAACGTAGCGCGCGACGCAATGCTAACCCTCGCCTTTCTCTACAGCCGGCGCATTCACTCCTTCGACCCTCGCCAAGATCCGGGCCCATCCAGCCGTGGCATACGTCGAACACGACCAATACATTTCCGTTTCGGATCCCACGACTTTCGATGGTTCCTTTCCTGCGCCTGAAGAGGTAATCACCTCGACTTCGCTCCCGCCACGAACCAACGTCTCGGACGCTTCCGTCCTTACCCAGTCCTCTGCGCCTTGGGGTCTCGCACGAATCTCGCATCGCCCCGCATTGTCCCTCTCGACATTCACAAAGTACGCTTATTCCTCCCACGCGCTCGATCATCAAGGCGACGTGGACGTCTACGTGATCGATACCGGAATCAACATCGCCCATATAGAGTTTGAAGGCAGGGCCAGGTGGGGTAAGACGATCCCATCGGGTGCAAAGAACTATGATGGTAACGGCCATGGAAGTCATTGCGCGGGTACGATCGGAAGTCGCAAGTACGGCGTGCACAAGGGCGCCAATTTGGTCGCCGTCAAGGTGTTGGGTGATAACGGGAGTGGAACGTTGGCGGATGTGATTGCCGGAATTCAGTAAGTCGTTTTGCGGGCGCCCGCGCGGGTATCCTTGATTTAGGGGTCATCCTGCTAACACCTTCCCTCTTCACCCCGCCGCCAGATGGGCAGCGGAAGATGCCGCCGCAAAACGCCATCTCGCGCTCACTGGTCGCAACCCGCGCTACAAGGGCGCCGTCGGCAGCATGTCCCTCGGCGGCGGTAAGTCTCAAGCAACTGACGACGCCGTTAACGCCGCCGTCGATTCCGGCTTGCCCATGGCCGTGGCTGCGGGTAACGATAACCGTGACGCGTGTGATTATTCCCCTGCGCGGGCCAAGAAAGCGCTCACGGTCGTCGCGAGTACTCTTGGTGACGAAAGAGCGTACTTTAGCAACTGGGGTACCTGTACCGATATTGCTGGGCCCGGTTTGAACATTCTCAGTGTATGGACGGGAGGAAATGCCACGACAAATGTCATTTCGTGAGTTGCATTCGCCAACCTGCCGTAGTTGAAACCGCTAACATATTATTACGCTGCAGCGGCACATCCATGGCCACCCCCCACCTTGCCGGTCTCATGGCCTACATGATCGAGATCTACGGCTCGGAATCCTTCCCCGCGCTCTCTCCTTCGGAACTCGTCGACCTCTCCGTCCTCGGTGGCGCCGATGAAGCGGAACTTGCCGCCCTCGCCGCCATGGAAACCGCTGGCTCGAGCGAGGAGGAAGAACAAGTTGGCGTCTACTCGAGCGTATACAACGTATTGCCCGGGTTCGTCAAGCCGTTCCTACCCTCCCCTCGACTTGTCGCCTCTGCAGCAGGTTTCACCGCCCCAGCGCCCAAGAAGCCCTCCGCGCCCCCGGCTCTTAGCCCGGCGCAGATCAAGGGTCTTATTGTCAAGCTTGCGAGCAAGGGCATGTTGACCGACGTCAGGGAGGGTACGCCCAACTTGTTGGCGTTCAACAATGCGACCATCGTCATCAAGAAGTAGGTCGAATGGGGGTGCATGTCAAGTCACCAAGTCATGAGTTTTGCCGCATGCGCTCGCGTAGAATAAATCATAGCAAACATAGCCCCGTTCCGATGTATCTGTACCATATCTCCGATTGTAAGCCAGACAGTGCAAAGTATTGATTCAAATATATTATCATGTGCCTCGAGACGCCCGTATGATGTCATAAGCCGCCGGGGCCCGATGACGCCCGGCCGGGCGGTAGTCACCGGCGACGACGACGACGATAGAGGTGGCCAAGTCGTCAACTTCACCAGATCGTCCCCCCTCCCTCCCACACACCACAACCATGGGCTCCGGAATCTCCTCCCTCACCCGCGCCGCAAACGACTGGATTCACGCCCCGGCCACGTTGCGTGGCGGCTATGTCCTCGCATGGGGCATGACCTGGGGCTTCCAAGTCTGGCAGACGTTTATCGGCGGTATCGTCGCATTCAGGACCCGTGGGTTGTTCCCCTGGTGTACCGCGGTGACTACTGCTGACCCTTCCTCCTTCCTCACCATCAGTACCCCGCCAAACATTCGGCTTGCTACAATCAAGAACGTTCCCCGTTTATTTCCTCGTAAACACCCTCCTCTCCACGTCCCTCCTCACGCTCGACATGAAGCTTCGCCCGGACATTATCAAGAGCTTTAAACGCTTACCGGTCGACACCTTGCTCGCCCTCAACTCGCGACACTTTTGGGGATCCACGGCCGGGCTAGGGGTCATGTCCCTTGGATTCAACTTGGTGAACGGTGTTTGGGTGGCTCCCAAGACGACCGAGGTCATGTTTGAACGTCATAGGTTGGAACGTCTGGAAGGCAGGAGCTCGGAGAAACATGCAAGTCGGCGGTGGTTTCCCTTAGCTTGAACATTGCTAACTCTTCCCTTCTCCACAGCCATCGGGAGAGATGAAGTTGCTCAACAGACAGTTCCAGACGTTGCACTCGATCTCATCCCTACTCAACATGGGCGCATTGCTGACGACGGGACTGATTGGATGGAAGATTGGAACCAGGGGACTCGGTCCCAAGGTCTCTGGCGGGCTTGGTGTGATGTAGCTTGACAGACAAATCGGTTGTACAAAGATAGCAAACACGGTCATATCATAGCAAACGATAGCGAGATACATATCACGAGACAACGTGTTACAGTAGCCATATCAGTACAATCCGGTACAACGAACCCCATCCGTGCCATCCGCTAGTTAATTAAACACACTCTTGCCCATCTCTGCACGAATATCCACCACCCGTCCTTCCACGCCGCGGAACCACTCGACGGCCTGCTGCGCCTTGTGCTCGTTTTCCTCGGCCTCACGCACGACCCGCCCACGCGCATCCAACGCCGTACGGAATCGCTCACGTAGGTCCCACGAAGCCAAGCGAATCACTTTACGTGCTTCTCGTGCCACTCGCTCCGTCTGCATAGTGGACCACGCCTCGTCTTCCTCGCCTGAAGCAAGGGTGGCGGCAAGATGGCGGCCAACGTTGTGGGGGATCGCACGTGGAAGGTCGTAGATGATCCATGCAACACCACCCAGGACTATAGCACCGACCACAGGACCGGCCCATCGACGGGACGTCTTGTCGGCCAGAACATCGGTCACGCCAACAACAGAGTCCAGCATGGTCTTGAGACCCAAGGCCTTGCCGCCGAATAGGGTAAGCGCGCTAAAGGACGCTCCGAGGGAGGCGATGCTGATCAATGGTAGGTCATCGGTGGTAGACGACGTCACGCGCTTCGGGTGGATAAACGTTGATTTGAAGAATGTGACCTGGTGGTGAAGATCGAAAATATCGGATACGGCGACCTGAATAAGCTCTGTGCGTGCGCCCAATCCGACTCGTGCAACAGCGCCTTGCTTGCCCGACGACGGACCAAACATGGCATCAGGATTGAACACACGTTTGGACCTCTCCACATCCTTGGGCAAATAGGCATCACCCGTGTCCGCAACGCTCGCCACGTGCTGTGCCGTAATGCTTTTGGCCTCTTCCTCGAGTTGAACAACTGCGTATTCGAGACTCTTGAGCATCACGCGACGCACTTCACGCGCATAGTCCCACACGCCAAGGAAACCCGGGTACGTCGGCATAGTGATGGTGTATTTCCCTTGCGAAGTGCTGGCAAGTTGACCACGTGAGATAGCAGCCAACGCATCATTCACGCCATCGCTGACGACCTTGCGCACATCAACGCCAGTTTGTTCCTCCTCGACATCCAACCGCTCTTCAAGCCCATCCTTGCCCCTCTGCATCGCCTCGACAACGGGCTTCACACGCGCCACTTGGTCCCGTGCGCGATCGCGTTCGGTGGTGGCGACGACGGCGTTGGCGGATGCCAAAAGCTCTACGTCGGCCAACAAATGGGTCAGGTAAGTTTCCGCGGGGCCGAGCTTAGATTTAGCACGGTTGAGGAGGACGAATGAACGGAGGGATTGTTCCAGATGGGCAAAAGCGTCGTCAAGGAGGTCATTGCCAGCGGCCGGGGCCTTTCCAGCGTGTTCCGCACCGTCGATCCCGGAGCACCTAATAGCAATCTTGGCGGAATCCACAAAATGAACGAGCTCGTCCCGTTCGGCCCAGGTGTGCGGACTGAGGGTCTTGATCTGCTCAAGCACCGCTCGTTTACACTTTTCCTTGTCTCGCACTTCATCGAATCGGTTCACGACGATGAACATGCGCGCCTTTTCCTGGCCCGCAGCGAGGATGAATTCCTTTGCCGACAGGGTGAAATGGTTGGCGGCCGAGACGACAAAGATGATGACATCGATCGAGGGTGAGCGAGTGAACGTTTCCGTCGTCGGGATCACATCACGGTTCAATCCGGGTGCGTCGATGAGTGATATGTCAAGAATCCCGTTGTGCAAGATCGTCGGAGGAGTCGCAGCGACAGCAGGGTCGGAAGGGATATCACGTTGGCGAAGGTAAACCTTGAGCGGTGGCGCAGAGGCTTCTTGTTCTGCAACCAACGTCGCCAGATCCTCCACGCGAGCCACATCATACGTCTTGCCATCCGAAGAATCGTACTGCGTATCCTTGAGCCCCTTCTTCACCACATGCACTTGCTCCTCATTCCCCTCCCCAGCACCTCGCACGCCATAGACCTCGACAAAGCGACCCGTCAACGGTTGTTGGTCGACAGGCATGACCCCTTCTGGCCAACCAAATTCATCCACCCCGCCCCTTCTCAGCAGCGCATTCACCACTGTCGATTTCCCGGCATTCAGGTCCCCTGTAACGAGGACGCGGGAATGTGTGCTCATGATTCTCGCGTGCAGGTGAGTGAGGTGCGTGAGCGAGCTTTCGAGACGGCTGCTGATCAGTCGGGCGATCGAGTGACGTTCAAGAGACGTGATGAGCGTTCGTGCAGCGTGTTGAGGGGTAGAGGACGCGTGGCCGAGGGAAAGGTCGAGTCGGAGGATAGAGAAGCCTTCCATTTCGTCCTGTCCTGCATTCGCGCCTTCCACTTCAGCGGCAACAGTGGCGGTGTCGCCAGTCTTCTCTTCCCCAGCCACTGATTGAACAGCCGTGATACTCCTTCTGAAAGTTCTCCTCCTCTCTCTAGGAGCGCTTCCCCTCTCAGTCTCCGCTTCGGCCTCTTCCCGTGCCACTTCAACTTGCTGCTCACAACCAGGTTGATCGGCGAAACGCAGCGTCATACTCTGTGTCTTGCCTCGTTTCGGACCCGCAGGACGACGCGGTGACGCATCCTCTGCGCCTTCGTTGTTGTTACTGCTGACAGAGGAAGGCGTCAACGTGGGGTACCGTACGGTCCATTCGTTTTCGTTGAAGTTTCGCAGATCGGCAAGGAGGTAAGTTGATGAGGTGATCGCCTTTGCGAGTCTGCGCGAGGCACACAGGGGGGAATAAAGGGAAGGAGTCAGAGGACGCGCAACAGATTTCAACACAAGACAATACTCACCGATCCCTAGTCTCCTCGTAGTCCCGAACGACCCGCTCTCCCTGCTCCTGGATCTCATCCCTGTCCCTCTCTGCGAGACGAGACGGGGCCGCCACTGCACGTTCCCCCCGACGGGAGCGGGTGCGGGAGTGGTGGTTGCACGCGTCAGTACTGATCGATGTGGCTGCATCGTGTGCGTTGTAGTGGTGGTGAAAACTGGGAAACGACGGTGAATATGATGATGGCGACGACGATGATGGTTTCAAGGAAACAGTATCGTTGCGCCATTCCGTCATGTCCCGATCATCTCACCCCTCGCGCCTGACTGCGCTTTTTCTGTTTTCGAGCGCGCCTTGGTGTGGAGACCCCCAGCGACCGAGTTGACCCACTAGCTTACCCAAGGTCGTGAGTGCATGGTGGTGAGCGTTCTATGAAGAGATAGGCAAACATCTGGCGTAGTCTTATTATAGAGCTTGACCTGTAAAGGAATACAGTATTCTTCCGGTTGGGTTCAGGCAGTCTTTGAGCAACAGACGAACACACAAACGTCAACAACTGGTTTGCTCTTCCAATCTCCTCGTTCATAAAGTCAAAGATGTTACAACAAGCTTCAGAAAGGTAAAACGACAAAATCGTAGATAGTAGTATCGTAATGAGTCTCTACATGATTTGCATCAAAGCTCGTGAAATGGGAGAACACGCTACCTCCCGCGACCGGAATGCGAGGCAAGTCGCTCTGCTTCTTCTCTCGACCGTCCTCCCAAACCTGGCAAATGTTAAAGATGCCTCGCATAACACCTAAGTGGCTTTGTGACTTGCTCAATATCAGGCACACCCAGACTGATCGCTCCAAGACTCGGCCCGGCAACTTTGAAAACCTCTTCCCTTTTGCGCAGGAACTCGTCTCGATACTTTCTGGGCTCCGAACCGTTTTTCATGTAGAATAACTCATTTTCCGTACTCTCTAGTTGGAGACTTAATATCTGGTATATTCCATTAACTGTGGTCTGGGTTTCTGATGAACGGATGTCTACCAATATCTCTGTCCAAATTCGGAACTGCTTGGATCGTTTGGGGTGGTTCCCGAGGGTGTTCTCGACTGTTGATATGGTAGCCACTTTAATAGGGATGGACGCTGGAATGATCTTGTGAGCAATGAGATGGTCGAACGCTGTTTCTACGTAGAATTCCCACAGGGCTTTTGTAGCTCTTGAATCACGTTGAAATTTGCGAAGGGTGGTGCTCAAGGGACTCGTCGAAGTGCATTTGACCATTCGTTCATATCGTTCCCAATTGCTGCTCTCGAAACCCTGGTCTGTCATTTGCTGTACAGCCTTCTCGAACTCACCCACGTTGTAGAGAGCGCCCTCCGTTATAGGCACCTTGACGTATATCATATTGGATGACTCGTCTTGCTCTTGACTGCCATTGCCCGACGAGACCTGGGTGGTATTTGACCTGCTGAGGGAACCGCGGCTACTCTTCTTTTTAGATGACTCATGCGAATTGTCCTCCATCTTCCATTGAAAGGTTGATTCTCTGATGGAGCCGGAACGCGGGTGAACGTCTGAGGGAACTGAATTGAGGATGGCGTCTAAATAACTACTCGGGTAACCACCTCGCGCAGATCCGGCACCGGTAGAAACAACCTGCGATAAGGAAGAAGAAGCAGTAGCAACTACTACCAATCGGTGATTCGGTATCAGGAGCTCTTGAGTTATTGGATCTCGACGAATTTTCACTTACCTGATTCAATAGCAACTGAGTGATCACTCAGTTCCGGAGACTCTGGGGAGAGTACCATTATAGCTTTCAGATAAGCATGTTTTCCTCTGAAGTAGGGTTTCACTTCGCAGGGTGAGTGTGCTTCAAGTCACTTACGCGTATTAAGCGCAAAACTAATCGACATACGACGAAGGTCGGTCGGGTGGTTCCCAGACCCCTGCAGAGAGTGGAGCACCCATGACGGTGTCAGACAACATGAAAACGAATGAGGGGCTATATAGGACTCACGGCGGGTCCAGATTGCACGCTTGAGGAAGCAGGTCGGTTGCTTGAGGTGGACATTGGAAGAAACAGGAGGATTGACGAACAGTTGAAGGGAAAAAGAGTGAAAGGGGGGCGATGCTTTCAGGAAATCGCGTTTAGGACAAAGACGATTGCTTTAGTCTCCTTTTATATTCGCATGCTGGGGTTGTGGTACGTCGACGCAAGGTCTGCCCAAAGAACCGAGCGAAAAAACCATGAAAGGAAGGGCGATGGCGTGATCAAGCTATAGTGCTCGTGCACAGCTATGGCAAGCACTCTAGAGTCCGGAGTCTGGGCGGTGCACAGCTCTCGACTGCTATAAGAAGCGAGAACAAAGTGAGAAAGCCTGTCTCTCCGTCTGTGGGCGAGGGCGGTGTACGGCCTCAGACTCGTGTAATAGGTATATTACTGCTTGGAGCCATGAGCGCCGTCTCTTCACATCGAGGCTCCTAGATAGCGATTCATCCTGTATAATCTAGTTACGTTCGTCGTCCGGAATGCTTGACTACAAGTAGTGACGTGATATTACAGTCAATAAGCTCAGACCACGTCTACACAACACCTGCGCCAATCCATATTAATGAGGAATTCCGCCTGGACCGAACAGCTCCATCTTGATGCGCCCATCGTCTACGCCATACGACTTGAGCTTATCCTCCATGTCCGTCATAAACTGTCCAGGGCCGCAGATAAAGTACTGCGTTTTGGGATCGTTCAAGAACAACTCTTGATCCTTGTCTAGCTTGTCCAAGTTCATTCGGCCTTGATGGTGGTAGTCTTCCCCTTGCACATCATCGTCCGTTACATTTCGGATAAAGACGACGGACGAGACATTGGAATGTGAACGCGTCAGGGCCTTGACGTGTTGCCCGAACGCACGAACGGCCGATGAACGAGCGGAATGGATGAATGAGATCGAACGGGCAGTAGGCGCGTCATGTCGAGTGAGAGTGTTGAGAATCGAGATGATCGGCGTCAGTCCAACTCCAGCGGAGATCAGGACGACGGGGGTACATGCGTCCGGTTCATTCACTTGTTTCCTGTCAAAGAAGAATTCACCCGCGGGGTGAGAAACTTCGATGACGTCGCCGACTTTTTTGCTATCGTGCAAGACATTAGACAGGTATCCGGGTTGATATTTGGCTTCGGGGACGTCTTTGGGGTCGAGGACCTTGCGTTCGCGTTTAACGCTGATACGGTAGTAGTAGTTCCCAGGAGCATCTGATAGCGAATACTGACGCGCTTGAAGGTACTGCAAGTAAGGTACGTGCGTCCGAACCGAGATATACTGTCCGGGCTGGAACATTGGAAGTCGTGCTGGTTCATCATTGGAGGCCACCTGGTCCGTGGGTTCGAGGTAGAACGAGCAAATTTCCGCCGACTCCTGCACCCGGTCAGCGATGGTGAATTTGCGCCATTCTGTCCATCCTTCCGAGGCATCCCGCAATTCCCCTTCCCGCTTCTTCATAATTTCCGCCAACTGCCAGTATGCTACGCCCCAAGCGTCCAAGATTTCTGGGGTGAGCGCTTCACCGAGGACCTCGCCCATCGCCTTGAGTAGGTGTTCGCCGACGATATCATACTGCTCCGGTTGAATGTACAAGGAGGCGTGCTTTTGGCAGATTTGTTCGACAGCAGGGGACAATACACCGAGATCGTCAATGTACTTTGCGTACGCGTAGACGGATGCCGCGAGCGCTCGAGCCTGATGGCCGTTGATCTGGTTGGTTGTGTTGAAGATGTTGTTCAACTCGGGATGGGCGGCCAACATGTTCCGGTAGAACACCGTCGTGATAGACTCCCCATGTTCTTCAAGAACAGGCACCGTGGATTTGACGATCTGGACTTGCTCGGGTGTGAGAGGCATTTTGGATGTCCTAGAAGGGATATATGTCAGAGGATAAGCTTGCCGATGATATTGGAGCAAACACGCACTAGATTTAAGTAGGAAGATAGTTGCGACGCCGAAAGATACGCAGTGGAAACGATGTGCCGGAACTTGAGCTGGTAGACGTTCCGGTGTCCCTCTGTTCAGCTTTATGGGTGCTCATTGCGCCCAACATCGTTTTCCTTGTGTCGGAGAAGGCAGGGCTTGCAGCAGCTGTTGGGCGGTCTGGACCGCAGGGAGAAATCGCTAGGGCTGCAACGCCAGGCCGGCGGGAAACCGCACGTCGATCAGCAACATCAAAGTCAACCTAAGGACGAATCACCACCGCTGTAAAACCAATTCCCGTTCCTGCATCCCGCACGCCGCCGCAGAGGCTACGGTTGTTTACGCGACTGGCCTCGGGCCGAAACGGGATATACCAACGCGGGAATGAGACAGCAGCCTCCGCCACAAGCCATCCACCATCTGGCGTCTAGGCCAGGATCTGGTCAGCTTGACAGCGGTCACCCGGTACACTCCGGAACGTGGACGTTTTCCGAGGTTCAAGTGTCCTGCCAGTTATCGCTTTAAGCGGGGGTCACGCAGCGGTGTACAATAACATTTCACCAGCACCTAGCGGTTTTCAGCATTATCATTGTGTTACAGTAACAGCAGCTTTCTCAGGGATAGTATGGAAAGTTGCCTTGGAACGCTCTGTTAGTCAGAGTACGTCGTAATATTATAGGCTCGTAGCGCAATCCCGGAAATCTCGCCCGTCTGTTACAGTATTATTGCCACGATTACTACCGGCACTCTATCGTAAAAACGGTCGAAAGACGCCCTTGTATCACCTGAGCCAAAAGTACATACTCGAGTACTGTCGAGTATCCGTCATTTCCGCAAACCCAGAGCTGAAAATAGAATCTTGGAATCGCCGTCCTCCTTTAGGGAGAACTCGATGAGGAGGTAGACATATCACCGCGGGTCCTTGAGAGAACTGGCACAACGAGAAATCAAATTCCTTGGACCCGTTTTGCTGGGATCCAACGACTACCGGGGTCGACTTGAGTGTTAACGGATCCTCCGAGCATGAGGATGTGTCACCCTGGCTGGAATCAAGTAGACTGCCACAAAGAGGAGTGGATTCCGGGGAGGAATCTGACAAAGTTGGTTCGCTCGCTTCGTTGAGGGAACAGTCTTCAGGTGCGCCGTTGCGTTTTGGACCTATCTCGAGCGTCGGCAGCGTTTGAAGACGTAGACTTTTGGGAAAGCAAGCAATGTACGCCTTGCCCATTCGTGGATTCCTCCGAGAGAACCGAATCTACTCGCTCACAGCGACGGAGCACGAGCTCGAGGTCTTCACGTCTGAATATCGATTCCCATGTTAAGCATGCCTTGTGAATCTGATAACAAGCTAATGTCCAACAACGACAAATCTCACACTCCCCACCATGTCGAAGACAGCTCTGACGACCGAATAGCTTGAATTCCAAGGCACCGGCGAGGGCTGCATTCCATAGACATTCGCGATGGTCATAGGGCCAACCTTTGGAATAGGGGTTGCTTGCATTGGCGGGGATGGTGACGAACGTGGCTGCCGTTTGACGTGCTGCCGTTACTCGCTCGGTAACTTGAAACAGTAATTCAGCAGGTTCTGACAAGATAGAAGTCCATGACTTGAGATTATCAAACTTTCGCAAACTTTCGCTCAAGGCCGGGAAATCAACCGTTTGCCACTTAGTCAGAGCATCCTTTTCACCATGATCGAGCTCTTGACACGTCTCTATCTCCAACAGGCAAATTCTTCGCAGCAGATGGAATGTCGCTATACTGAGAGTCGTAGACATACTTGAGCTATTTGCCTCGAATGTTAGTGGAATGAATCTAGGTTGCTTGACGGACGACGAAGTTTCAAGTATCTGGCTCTCAACGACGGCTTCAGGCTGGGTTGAACAGCGTCGAGGCGTGGAATCCCATGGTGAGGTGAGTTGACAGTTGTCGAGTGGCATGTGCGTTGTGTGGAACTAGCTGCTGCGTCGACACAGCACTTTAGGGACTCAGGACGTGGTAAGGGGGTACCCTGGTGGCGAACCCCCCCCAGGTGATCGACGCGCCTGTGGTCGAGCTGGTGAGACACGGTCAGTAGAAGCTGCATCAACATTACTGATAGAGGTGGTGTCCATCGACAGCATCCACAGGTCTTCCGTACTATCGCTACAGATACGGTCCGATCCACAATGTCGTCTCTCTTTTCCATGTGAGTGTGTTTCCTGCGCTCCCGCAGCCATCTTCCGCGGGTAACTGACCTCCTTTGCGCCATCATTAGGACAAGAAGTAAGCATGACGACAGTCACTCGAATATGAGAGGCTTCGTACCGAGGAACTGATTCGTCAACCCCTTCACAGCGTTCAAGCCGAAGAAAGTCGCAGAAGGTACTAAGCAATATCAGTTGCGACGGTATGCGGAACAGACTCTAGGATCGGGGAATTTGAGGAACGCTGTGGCTTTGCCCGAGGGCGAGGATGCGAATGAATGGATAGCCGTGCATGGTGAGTTCACGCAGTGGTGTGACCTCGCAAAGGCGGATGGGAATGGCGACGAGTACTGATGTGTCAACCCCTGTTCGTCCTGCCGCAACTGCTTACACTTGGACTAGTCGTCGATTTCTTCAACCACGTCAATATGCTTTACGGAACCATCACCGAATTCTGTAACCCGCAAAAAGTGAGCGTTCTTCAGAGCCTAACATCGAGCCACAATGGATGCTGACTAATATGTTTCCCAAGTGTCCAACCATGAACGCTGGTGCAAAGTCAGTGTTTTTGCAAGCGGTTCTGGTGGAGCTGCTAATCTCATGCTATTTGTACCCGCAGATACGAGTTCCTCTGGGAGGACGGCCACCACTAGTAAGCGACCCTGCCTGCCGATCCGTTCGTCCTAATCACACGGAATGGCTAAAAACACATGGTGCTTCTACCAGCCGCAAACCGACAGCTCTTTCCGCGCCGCTGTACGTCGAAAACCTGATGACATGGATCCAAAACCAACTAGACGACGACAAACTGTTCCCCCAAAAAATCGGTACGTCCTGTCCCGGTCCACCTTCCTTGCGTCGCTTGTCTCCTTGAGCGCGGGGGAGTCGTTCGATTTCCGGTAAACTAATCAACCGAGCGCGGACTCCCCATCAGGCGTACCTTTTCCCCGAAACTACATAGCAACATGTCGCATGATCTTGCGCCGGCTGTTCCGGGTGTACGCACACATCTACTACGAGCACTTTGACCAGATTTGCGCATTGGGTATCGAAGGTACGTCCGCACGCAACGGGGTCGATCTCGTTGTCTCTCGCACGTTGAGGAGCGGGGTAGCTAATGGTGCGCCTTTGACGTATAGCTCATCTGAACACCAACTACCGACACTTTTACCTATTCGTTACCGAGGTATGCTCCCACGTCAGGAACACGCTATATCCTGGAATATAACGCTCACTGACTGCGCGTTGTTGGCTGCATAGTTTAACCTGGTAGATCCAAGGGATATGGCGCCCCTGGATGAGTTTAATAAAGCGATCGACCAAGAGTACAAATGATCGTTCCCCACCAACCTGCGCGGCGTGTGCACAGTACCTTGTCCCGCCGCGCATGATCGCGTCTCAGGATTGAATGTGCAAAGCATCCATCACCTGTCATATCATCCGTCCGTGTTGTACATACCGTTCCCTCTCTTGTATCGAAATACCCACCATGGTTCTTGTTCCGCTGTCTGCCTGGCCTTGTGCGCAGGACAAGACGAGTGGCATCCGATTTACGTACGGAAAGCCTCAGCGGTGATCGGGCGAACGGAAAGTCGTGTCGTTTACGGTTCATGACGACCGACTTGCCTCGGCGGTGCCCAAACTCGGCGCTGCACTCAAATTAGTTGGAACCAGCACCAAGTCGCCCGCACCTAACTCATGAACGTTATGAACGAGTTTAATAAAAACGCGAGCCACGATGTGATATCTCCATAAAACCGCAACACACGCGGGGGAGCACATGTTGAAGACCATAATAACATGACAAAGAAGAGGTACACGTTCGTATATATGGTTCCCAACGAGCACACACGCGCGCGCGTGAGGAGACGGTGGATGATGGGGATAGCACTACGTGCTCAAGCGGCGACGATGAGTATTTTGCGAGCACGCCATCCTCCGAACAATAGTTTCAAATCGACGAAACAAAAGCAGGCGAATAGCGTGTCGAAAGGGTGTAGACCTCGATCCA
The DNA here is from genome assembly GCA_030039265.1 of Naganishia cerealis. Lineage (NCBI taxonomy): Eukaryota > Fungi > Basidiomycota > Tremellomycetes > Filobasidiales > Filobasidiaceae > Naganishia > Naganishia cerealis. The sequence continues at coordinate 124,309 of JASBWR010000037.1, read as the reverse complement.
GGTGTAGAAAAGGAAAGAGAGAGAGAGAGTCTACAATCGTCGACCTCGTCGACCACCCTTTCGTCGAGTCGAGTCGGAAGGAGTAGGGGTAACGTCCTCGATTCGACCGATTCGCATGCCGGAACGGGCAAGACCTCGGAGTGCGGACTGAGCACCAGGGCCGGGCTGCTTGGTTCGGGTACCGCCGGTTGCTCGGAGCTGCGCGGGGCGGTGGAGGTTAGTGAACATGTTGAAGATACGAGGGAACGCAGGGACGTACCTTGATGTGAAGAGCGGTAATACCGACTTCCTTGCACTTGGCGGCAACGTCCTGGGACGCCAACATGGCGGCGTAGGGCTACGAGCGCGGGGAGGGACGGAGGGAGGGTTAGCGTATAGGGTTACTCGAGATTCACGCAGGGGGGACATACAGAAGACTCGTCTCGATCAGCCTTGACCTTCATACCACCGGTAACTCGGGAGATGGTTTCCTTGCCGGACAAATCGGTGACGTGGACAAAGGTGTCGTTGAACCTGCGAGCGAGCGAGCGAGCGGGTCAGTGATCTGGGTAGCTGTTGTTTGTTTGGTTTGGGGTTGCGCGGGGCTGACGTGTGCTCGTTCCTGCACTTGCTCCCATTCCACTATTCGCCCCACGTTCCTTCCTCCCGACCCGACCCACACATCCCGCGCAACCCTGCGGCAACCCAACAATCACAGCTCTCTCGACACTCACGAAGCGAAGATGTGGGCAACGCCAAAGACCAAACCATCCTCCGAGGTAGGACCAGCGTTAACGTTAGCCTCGGGCTGTGCGCGTCGGACCTTGGGAGCCATCTTTCTGTCTTTACTGGATGTCGGGGTTGAAGGGCGGACGAGACGGTGAACTTGCAGTTGTCAAGCACGACGCCGTCTTTACCGCGCCATGGGAACGAGCCGTCGCTATCAGCGGCCGTGATCGGGCGGCAGCGGTGGTGCGCCCGGGCTGGCAGGGGGCGGGAGAGAGGGCAAGCGCACGGGCGGATGCTATTCCTCGGGCGCGCGGGGGGCATTGGCGGGCAGCAGCAAATGACGCTCGATTCCCATCGTCTGCATTCTTTTTGCGGGTTTCCTTCCGTGACCCCTCCCGCCGCGTCCCACGAGTCGCCCAGCGCGTCAGATGAAACGCCAACCGCGCGTTGGTTCGTTCGTCCAGTCACCCGGGCCGGCCTCGGGGACAGCCGAGCCGCGACCCCTGTGTTTCATGTGCGCAGGGAAGGGGAAATTGTTGTGATGAGGTGTGTCACTCTGCTATTGTTTTTGTTTTGGCTGGGCAGGGGTGGAGGGACAATGGCGGATGAGCGTCCTTTGGCCGTCCTTTGTGCGTCCTTTCGCCGTCCTTTGTCCTTTCTCCTATATCATACCCCTATCCGCTTCTCCTGCTCATCCGCCCCTATCGCCCACGACTCCTATCACGCCCGCCCACGTTCATTACCGCCCACGCTCTTTCTTTCCGCCGCCACCGACTCGCCCGCCCGCAACCAACCAACCAACAGCCAACCACCAACCACCATGTTCGCCCGATCCATCACCTTGGCCCTTGCTGCCCTCGCCACGACGGGTCAGTCCCCTTGCCTCGTCGTAACGATTCCCGCCGAACTAACCCCCCTCCCCGATAGCGACCGCCCAGTGCACGAGAAACGCCACGGTCCAAGCCGGAAACACATGCGACATCATCTGTAAGTCCCCTGCGCGCGCGCCGCAACATCGCACCTGCTCACCCCTCCGCGCAGCCCAAACATACTCGGTCCCCACGTACCAGCTCGCCCTCGTCAACTCGCCCACCGTCGACGCGGGCTGCACAAACCTCCTCCCAGGCCAAGAGCTCTGCCTCGGCTGGAAAGGCATGGACTGTTCCGTCGTACACATGGTCGTCATGGATGACACGTGTTCCCTCATCGCCTCCAAATACGACAACCTCCCCCTCTCGACCTTGTACGCCAACAACCCGCAAGTGGACGCAGAGTCGTGCAACAACCTCTACGTCGGACAAGTTCTCTGTGTCTCCCCGGAACAGTACACGTACCCGTGGATCCAGCTCCCGAGCTCTGGCCCGAATAGGAACGGTAACACGGATGGCGCGGCGACGGCGGCTTCTTCCGCGTGGGTAGCACCATCGGAGACCGTATCCTCTACCCCTACCGCCGCCACCACCACCGCCGCCGCCGCCGCCACCACTGACGGCAACGTAGAGTACTGCGACGAGAACGACCAATCCGCCGATTGCGTATGGGAAGATGAACTTCCGTACTGCGATGAACAGTAGGCGGCGCCCACCTCCCCCCCCCGTCCTTCCCGACCGCGCCGAATGGACCTTGACTCGACGTGAGCGCTTGATGCGCCGCCTCCCTCTTCAGCAGAACCACCCACTCGAGGGGCCCCTCTGATTCATCGAAAACGCAACACGCAACGTTCGAAACGCAAACGCACCTTACTTTCTGCTCTCACGATATCCCCTATTTTCTACTTATACGACCCCACCCCGACATTCTTTTAACGACCAGTTTTCTAACAAATAGCTCCACCAGGTCTTGACGACGCACACGCACGCACACACACACGCACGCAACACACACAAAAATATATTCCGGCATGACGACGACGACGACGACGAGAACGATCGGTGATGACGATGGCGGCTACGGCTGGCGGTGATGACGAAGATGCTCACACCGACGAACAAAGTTTCAGATGCCGTGGTCCATTGTATACTCCGCTCGCTCTCTAGTCCGCATGTATACGGCAGCACTAGATGTGCGCTTCCGAGGGCTTTGTTCGCTGTATTCTATATGTTACTTCGTGCGTGCGTACGTGGCTGGCACACACATACACACATGCTCGATGGATATTACATGCAACAACATTCTGTGCAAAAAAGGGTTGCCGTTATTGATGGATTGTGTGGCCGAGTTGTTAGGGATGATAGGTTGATTGATACCCGACGAGTCAGCAAGAGAGGGACGTATCGCACAGAGTAGTCGTCGTCGTCGTCGTCGTCGTCGTCGTCATTCGCCCGCTCGCGCGCAGCACAATCAGCCAGTTACCTCCCCCTGCAAGTTCTTCTCTTCCCGGACCGGACCTTGATTGTGCGTGCGTCGAGAAACCGAAGATGACCCCTGGCAACGTACATATGAATCGATTACATATGAATTGATTGACTGATTGACTGACTAGAACGTTGGTTGGCTGGTTGGTTGCGGCATCTGCATGTCCTCGGCGGGAGAGAGTACGACCGTCAAACCTCAAACGGATGGACGGGCGGACAGAGGGGAAGCGGGATATAGTTGCTGGCGTCCCCATGCGCACGAGACTGCACAAGCGAGCGAGAGAGCGAGAGAGCAAGCACCTTATCCCCCCTGCTGTCCTCCCGTCCGAACGCACGACGCCTAGTTGAGCCCAGCCCACAGAGCGCTCTTCAATTCGACTCCGCTCGAAAGATGATGCAATCTTTCTTTTGCGTATTGGCAGGCCCAACCGGGGAGTGGGTGACGCCACTCACAACGACGACGACGGCCAAGAGGCGCCTTGTTGCTTGGCTCGTGAGTGCTCCTTCATACGCAACACGAGCTTGCAGCCACTGTGGCCACTATTTCTGCTGTAGTATACGTATTATGTGTCGACGCACCCGATATTAACTGCGTGAACATTCTATTCAAATATCACTGACCCATAAAACGCTCATTATAGTGGGTCGCGTTTGCAAAGGTAGGTCGATCGTACAAGACACGACGAGGTACTTCTTGTGAGGCCGTCACTTGCCTCTAACTGCGTGCTCCAGACATGCCACCCCGCTTCCCACGTACCCAAAGTCACCCCTCGCCATGTTTTCTGTCCTCGGACGAACCCGTTGTTCTCCTCTACGGTAAATTGCACTCCAGCTTGTTGTAAATGGTTAAAAGCCTGCGCAAAATACGGTAATATACGATCAGACAAACCCGGCTCCTCGTACGGACACACGCAGAATCAGACTTACAGATCCATAATCATATCAAGCTTGGTCTGCACGACATGCGAAGCATGAGGGGCTTTTAGGAACGCCTGATCATACTTGAGCAGTCGGAGCATCTCGTCCGTCGTTGAACCTAGATAATCTGCAGGCGGCGGTCGGAGATTGACTTTACGTGGTCGCAGGATAAGGTCATTGCTTCGAGCAGCTCCAGCTTCGCCCATCATGTTCTCAGCCGTAGCATCACGGTCCATCTTCCCAGCGCGAATCTGCTTGGCGATGCTGTACGCTTCTTGGGCATCGCGGATCGCTTGCATAGTAAGCGCAATCTTGATCTTCTGGTTGTGGTAGTTGATGTCGAAATCATAGTCGAGGATTCGAGCAACTTCGTTTTCAACAGAGTCCATGAGAATCGTCTGTTCTCGCAAGTGACTTCAGTGCCCTCAACGGTCCAACAGCGGCCAGATGATCTGCTTACGATAAAAGGCAACGACACAAGCTCTTCCCGCGTCACCCCCGTCTTGTTGTGCAGCCATTCACCGACACTCTTCATGTCCTTCAACATTGTAATATCCTTGGGCCTATCCCGAGAAAGGCGTACCGACTCGACTTCCGCTTCCAAATGTCTATCATGCCCCGTTTTGCGGTACTTCGCATGAACCGGGGTCAACCGAACGACGTAGATCTTTTCCTCGTTGGTTGCCTGAATAGCAAGGTTGGCTCGCTGCGTGACTAGAACCAAACGCTGTTCGATATGAAGGTCCGTCGCTCCTGCCGGCATCTCCGTCAACCGCGACTTTTGCATCGTCTCTGCTACCGCCGCAATAGCGTTCTTGGGCTTGTTGGCGAGATGGTGTCGGTAAGCAGCGGATCCGTGTTCTGCTTCCGTTTTCTCGTCATCAATTCGCCGCAGGAAGGAGTGGAATTCGTCGAGCAGAGCGTTGAGTGATAGCATGGCGAACATCATATCGACCTGGCCGAGATTGATCTTGAATGCGAGTCCCATCTTCCGCATTGTACATGCTCCTTTCTCAAGACCCATCAAACAGTCGTCATGGAGTTCAACAACCGTAGGATAGATGCTGCGAAGCAGGTGATTCAGATCAACAGCACTGACGTCCAGGAATGGCAAACTTACTGTAAACCCAAAACATGTTGTTCAATGCAAGCGAGTTCCGCCAGAGTGTCCTTGGCATCGATCCGCAACTCCATCACAGTAACATAGCTTGTGTCTTCGAGGATCTTTTTTCGTTCCGCCACAAAGCGAATACCATCGTTGATAACCCTACCGCTGACAGTGCGAGTCCCAATCATTTTCAAACTACCCAAATCCACCAACAGGCGCTGGATTGTATCGTTCGCAGCTAATCGGCCGTCAATCACAGGGATCTCAATATCGACCTTGCTGACATCCAAGTTGGCTCTGAGAGATACTTGATGCAATCTTACGCAAATGATGACATGCCTGCCAATCTTGCCCAATCGGCCCGTTCGATGGATAAGAGGCGACCTTTGTTGATCCGGCTCACATGGCGGACGAGCTGGCAGTGAGACAGAACCTGACGCATCGGCCGCAGTCGTTCTGGTCATTGGAGAGAGACGAGCGATCCAGACAGAGTTGAAGGCAAACCATTGTCGTAGCAATTTGATATTCAGATCTGCAGAGACTTTCGTGTAAATCATGGCTTCCACAGCTGGTAATGGCTGTCCATCACGCAGAACAAACGTGCCCGTTAAGCCGGCTAATGCTCCACTGACAAATGTGTGGCGCATTTGATATATCTCTCGATATAAGTGGAAGGAAACGCTCGAGATTTGCATCGTGGCCGCAATAGTTTCCGCTCTAGGTTGGCACTGAAGGTTGAACCCGCCACTGTCCCAAGCTAAATCGGCTACTACCTGGTTATCCGGTTCACATGACAACGCCAAACGCGACTTGTCGATTCGCAAACTGATAATCAAACGAGTTTTGGCAGTGAGACCGGCCAAAGGGGATATAGCTTGATGCCCCAATGATGAATCAGCTTCCTGTATCGATGCACGACGCTGATTAGGGGATTCTTCTCGTTCTCTAATTACGGGCAAAGAATCGCTCGGTCCCGTTTGAATAGAGGCCACAGGTATAGCGGTCATATTCCTGCCCGGTTCTGTAGCTGATTCGACAAATTGCAAAATGGACGGCTTGAGGATGTTTTCGCTTCTTTGGATAATCTGTAAACATGAAAAAGGCTAATCAGCATATCCCCTTGTTCCAGACGAAGTTTACCACGTACAGTAGATATACGACAAGTACCGGGGGAAAGCTCTGTCCCTTCCATCGAATCAACCCAAAGCGAGACGCCGGGCAAAGATATACTCTCTGCCAATGTTCCAGCTTTTAGCTGTTCTTGTATATCTGCGGTCGAAGCATAAGTGGAGCGCCGTGAAGTATAACTTTCTGTTCCCTTGATCAGCAGCACCCTTCCGCTGACGAATTCGGCCGAACACTGCAAAGCAAGGAGTCGTCCAGGTGGCCTGGTATCTTTGCCTTGCGGATTGACAGACGCCGCTTTGGGTGTTTCTGGGTTTTGTGCCTCTGGGATATCCACAGAGTATGCCCGATACAGCTGCTCGATTTGCGCCTTGCCACGGGAGTAGACCACATATGTCTTCGCCATATAACGCCCGACATGTCGGTCAAGGCGTAGTTCAAATCCCTTGAAGATGCTGCTGAGCTGCAGTGAGCGAATGTCAGACGAATGTTCAAGCATGAATTGAAGCTGAGCTTCGGGTAGATGCATTCTGTTGTTGGAGAGGTGAAATTGCCCGTCATAATGACGATCATCATGGGAATCGAAGCTGCAGAGGCGAGCCAGTCAGCTGACATACTGAACAATGTAACGGTCAAGATTCGCGTACCTATCGACGTATTGCAAATACAAATCTTGCATTCCTGTGCGACCTGACTCGCCCTTCCGGTTTACCACGTCCAATCGCCTGATCGTGAAAAGCAATGCAGCTGGCAGAGACGACTGTCGTCTCTTGTCTAGCACCGACTCGGCATGTAGGGGAACAGCAACAGCGAAACTTGATATTACCACAGTCAAGATGGCGGACTCCATCCAGCCGACAGCTTCCGCTTCACCAGTCTTCACATCGGCTCGAATCAATTCTTTGGTGCCCTCCTTGATCTCCTCCCATTCTTGCTTTCTGCGCTCCGCCAGAATCTTGAGGTCACGGCTCCAACTGTTGAGCAAACTGTACATCTCTTCCAATGCTGACACATGCATAACTGCATGAACACGCTGAATGGTGGTATCAATAATAGCAGTCGGTCTTTTTCCCTCACTAGAGGTGTTCTCAAGTCGAGGCTTCTGTTCGATAGCGAATGAACAGAGCAAGTGGGCCGATTGAATAGCGCGAGAGCGTTGAGATGTTCTGTCTTTCGGAGGTTCTTGGGCGTGACCAAGGGATAACTCCAGACTATCGAGATGGGCAGACCATGTTTCTCCCGTTATATCCGTGTCCCGCGAGAAATTCCCATAGACACGGCCGGACTGTATGAGTAAAGTAGAAACAATATCCGACGCCTTTAGAGATAGATGCACGCCTTTGACTTCGTAAGCAAGATTTATGATAAAGCGCTGTTGATGCTTCTGTGCAGACTTTTCGTGTTCAAGTTGACTGTTGGGGTTGGCTGGTGCTCCCCGAGCATTGGACAGCAGACGGCCGATAGCCTTCATATCACTTCCAATCGCTCTGTACATGGCGAGCACCCGATCGAATGTGCTGGGTTTCAGAGTACCAGTGAAGTGATGTATGCAGACATCGCCTTGTATCCTGATGAAAGGCCGTGAGAACTCTGCATCCGCCTTGAGAACTATGACCGGCAATGTCAGCAGGACATCATTAGTGGAAGGCGCATCGGACACGTTGCTGATTGCTGCAGACGTTTTGCTGAATCCGATCGCCTGTTCTCCTAGCGTTAGGCCACTCTGCAAATGGAAGCCCTCTCGCTTCGTCAAGTCGACTGCAACCAAACGAACCTCCGATTTTTCCACTGTCCAGAAGGCAGTCACTTCCTTGGATATTCGTACATTGCAGGCAAACCCGTCAGTCACGACAGCGATTCGTCCAACGGGAATATTCTTGATTATCGATTGACTGTCGGCTGTGTCTTGGGCTTTTGCTGCAGACCCCTCGGTTTTTAATAAGTCACGGAGTCCCTCGAGCGTGTTCATATATTTGCTTCATTCAAGTGTATATGTTAGTTGGCAATTCACCTTTCTGAAACAGAAAACGTACCTTTTATAATTGTCAAGCCATTCTTGTATACGTGCATGCATGACATGCGGGGTCGCTCTAGTGTGGACTAGTACATGTGCCGCATTGACAATTATTGATGCTCGTGGACGGGCTAGATAAGTCTTGCGATTGACATCGCATAAGGATAGCCTTGTCCTATCAAGTTCAAGCGCTATTAATGACAAGTAAGTAGTGGACCTGTCCTGCTTGGGCGTCAAAGACACAAGCCGCACACGGGTCTTTGTGGTATTCAAGTTGACCATATCCGGTAGGGCTGAATCCCGCGCTAGGCTTCTATTTAGCATGAACTGCAGATCCACGACTTTAATGTCAATTTGCAAAGGTGAGGATAGAACGGCAAAATCCATCTCGCGTATTTGAAGCGCAGCGATGTACGGTTTGAATTCAGCGGCTGCTGCTGAGGTTTGCAGTACTGGCGAATGCGGCGAGTGGGGGGACTGAACTTTTCCCTGCAGCGCCTTCCTAACGAACAGCAAAGTGGGCGCCATGTCTTGAAATCGGTCCAGCAGGTAGACATGAGAACGTATTTTGCATGTCCCGATTTCACAATGAATATTTCTCCCGCTCCGGTGAAGCGAGACTTCCTTGGTGTCTTCCACCAGACTGGCGATGGTATCCTTGATGTTAAATACGAACAGTATGACTTCGCTACCCTGGCGCTGGTCGTTCATCTGGATATGGAGTTCTGCCACGAAAATTGAGTTCATTTTAAAATTCCCAAATCCTAAGGCCGGTGCGGGTGGTGCTTTGCTGTCCGGGAGTTCTAGATACGCAATGCTCTCCGTCTTTTCTTTTTCGAGATTTTGTTTCCGCCAGCTGCTGATTGTCCGAATATTCCTATCACGTATCATTTTGATGTCAAATGTTGCCGTGGTGTCTATGTCGATTCTCTGGTGGCTGAGTTCGCGTTTCTTCAACACGGCTCTGAGAAGAGTTAAGGCAAGCCATCCTGGATCTTCTCGGGCTGCGACGTGAACGTTCACTTTCGAACTAGCGGCAATATATGCAATGTCCTTGTGTCTCAGTAACTCGAAGCGGCTTGTCAAGCACTGAGGATCCTGTACTGTCCTTACTCCTTGGGTAATTTGAGAGATGGCCAATTGTTCAATCGTTGTCTTCGCGAGGTTATGGGAACTTTGTGAGAAGGCCATGATACCCCCTCGCCATGACATGGCTATCACGCAAAGTAGCACTGGCCCTAAAGAACCCGTATTGATATTGATGCTGCGCGCAGATATTGAATCGCGTCCGTTGCCTTCTTGTGGGTGTGACTTCTCGATTCTGAAATCCGAGACTAGGAGATCGAAGCGTAAGTTATCGTCAAGATCCGCCTGCGGTTTTCGAAAGCCATCATTGTGCCCGAGATGAACTGAAGTCTTGGTGAGATTTTGTTCTCCGCGTATAGATAAGCTTTCAAGGTTCAAGATGAATAGCTGCATGACGTTGTGTCGGCCTGTTGCAACAAGTTGCCCAGCCTTTTGTGCGCGGATTTGCAATGTTTCCAAGCGAACATCTACTGTGGTATCACTAGCGATTGATGTTGCGATTCCAGTTCTGGCATTCGGCGGACATGACTGCTGCAGACGCAGTTGAACTGCGGGAATTTGTACCAGGAACTGTTCGATTGACTGCAATTGGTTGCTACGCGCCGATTTGATTCGACTAGCTTGAGTTACCAGTAGTTCATCGAGTACTTGACTGACTGTCAAGTCCTGCTTGACAGGTAAAGGGTAATAAGTTCCACCAGCGCTCTCCAGAGGCATCCGACTGATGGCACTTACAGTTTGTTTGAAGGCCGCCTGATACGCTTGAATCGCGCCTAAAACCGCAGGAGTCATTTCCGTTTCCACAACTCTACCTGTGCTGATGGTCGTAAGGGCATAATCTTGCCTGTCGTCACTCGGCGGCGAGGCGCTTTGTGAGGAATCCAAAGGAGATTTCTCCACTGTGGGTGACAAGCTGGTGGAAGCCAAACCGCGAGAAGCTCGCCAATTCGACTTTAAACTGGGCCTTTTTCGAAGGGCAGGTCCCTTCCAAACGTCTGTTAGCTAGTCAGCATCAAATACTGTTGACAGCGGATCATTGTTGTCACTCACCACCCTCCTCTTCTGAGGATGATGAATCATCATCACTCAAGGACCAGCTATGCAATCGAGTAGGTAAGCGTAATCAGCCGGGTCATTTCCGCCATACTCACTCGGTTGAAACTGAGCCATCAGACAAGGTGTCTATTGAGATGGAACGCCATAGAGGTATGATGTTGGGAGTCTGGATTTTACATGATGATGTAAAACAGCTAACATACCTTCTGCTTCTACTGCAAACGCAGGATCGAATGGCGAAGGACAGTAAAGCACGCCATTGTAAAACGGCTCTGAAAAAGCACCGACGCGGAATAAGTCTCTGCAACATATCGTTGAAACGAAGCGACTCACCTGTAGGGGCGGCCTGTCCATAGAGCGGACCGGTGCGCCGACTATTCGCATCCTGTGCACGTATGAACCGTTGCTGCTTCATGCGTCCCTGCTTCCAGTCAGCTGGAGCCGCATGTCGATCAAGAAACAAGGCAGCTTTGAGATACGCTATCCTGTCTGTTTGCTCGATCGCACCAGGCTGTACGCTGGTATTCCGTACTATTCGGGCTACAAAACTCGGAACAGAAACGGAGAGCAATTTGGCGTACTCAGAGGAAGCCAAGTCATTGGTGGCCACTGTTATTTGAGTGGCACCAAGTTGCAGGATGTATTCCTTGACCGGTAGCGATAGTGACAGCGTTGAAAGGGAGAATTTGAGGAGCGTAGCTAGAAATAGGTATCAGGCATGCCTCTACCAAGCTTTACTATGAGAGTGTATCCAGCTTACCATCGGGGTCGACAGGAGGGGCGTATAGCCATAAAGGTGCATTCTCCATGTCATTATAGTTGTACTTGAATGTTTGCACCGCCCTCATCATTCCTTTGATTAGCTGAATGTCTAGACATCCTTCCACGTCATCCATTGCTATCTCCCACAGGCATAGATATGTCGGATTAAGGGGAGGGTTACCAAATAACCGATTCCCGCGTATGGAAATACCTGTAAATGTCTTACTTTGTTGGTGAAAACATTTTTGGGCATATCAACATCCAATCACGTACCGTTCAAGTGCAATGGGTGCTCGCGGAACCTTCTATCCTCACCGACTTCGGCAAAATCGGAATCGCTGTGGGGTGTGTACCAAGCTCGGGTAGGGCCGATATCGATGGAGACCTCTGTAGCATACGAACATACCATCAGACATTGACATGAGCGTTTACTGTTGTTCCGATTTCCGACCTACGCATAAGACTTTCGTGTGATCTCAGATGCACCTGCAACTCGGGTATAGGAAGAATGATGGCACCGTCGCAATCATAAATGTCTTCTGGAAGTATAATCTTCCCATCTTCACACCTAAGATCAAGGTTCACCTCAAACTTGTCAGACTACGTAAATTTGGGAAAGAATCAATCGCATGTCAGGCATGATTTAGCAGCTCGCTCTCACCCTTCCAGGACGGTATTTTTGTTCGACAGCATCGCCCCATGAGGGTATCGTCGCTTCATACTTTTTGCGGAATTCTTCCATGTTCGCCCAGCTGTTGAAGCCTCCAAAATAATTCTCCTTCATTATCATGAGACGCCTTATCGCCCAGCCGAAAGCCCGAAAGTTGATCCTTTTTACCTGTTGTCAACGAATTTAAATAAGTGAGCGACACCGGAGAAAAGCGGCAACCTACATCAAAAGCCAATGTCAAAGCTTCCACATGGTCAGGATGAACTTCAGAAAAGTAGAGATAGGAACCCCGAAGGTATAAATCCTGTACTTTCCCCAGATTATGAAGGCGATCATTTCCAAAAGAATTCTGGTTATGAGTTTGCCACCGGGGCAGATCCATGGTGAATATGACATTTTCTCCATTAACGGAAAATGGAATGGTAGTCGACTCTGGTCGATATCTTATCAACGGCACCTCGACTTGACCTTCGATTCTGGGGCCGCAGATATTCAGAAAAGCTATTGCCGGAAGGATCAATGTATGTTATTCAAAAACCAGTTCATTCTACATACCATTATCATCTATCACCAGTGGCTGGTTGATGATATTGAAGTCATTCAGGTAAAGCTTGATTTCGAAATTCGTCAGACTGAAATTGAATTGATAGTCCATCGGCACGAAGTGATCAAAGTCGCCAGTTGGTCCCGAGTTCCAGTCTTTGGCCAGATCGCCGATGAGAGTCGTATGATCCCGCAGAAGGAAGGTTCTAACTTGATCCAAATTGACGTCAAACGTCCAGTCTCTCCGCGCATCCCACTGTAAAGGGGTTGGCATGCTAGCGTTGACCTGACGGGATCGTACGCAGAATGAGCACAGGGATATCAAACTACAGGACATGACCTACCAAGCAACTTCGAGCACTGAGAAATTCAATGTGATTCACGCTAGAGGTAACTTTGATATTGGCCAACCTGAGCTGTAGCTCAGCTTCAAACCCATACTTTTTGGCAGTTAGGGGTACAGTGTAATGTACCGCTGAGCCGGGGCCGATAGATACGTCGAGCCATCCGTATTTCCTTGTCGTATCAGCGGATTTCTTCACGTTGGATCTATCGTATAGCCAATCCTAAGAGACGACGAGGCCATAAGGTCGGAGAATCCGTGGGTATCAAAAAGTATTTACCTTTGAGCTTTCCCTCGTAGGCATCCGCCAGACCGTGGCTTCTCTCATCTCGACCTCGATATTCATCGCCGTATGTTTGCGGAAATCTCCCGGTTTCAGCCTCTCCGTCTGTGGGGTATGGTAAAAGATGGATGGAAGAAACGCTTGGTTGAAAGCGATCCTATAATGACCAACCGCACCGAGTAAGCAGGAATACAGTTGTCAGAAACACTACAATGACATACCGTTGTCTATCTGCCCATGGGCCATAGGTCATAGTGCCCGCGTAGACCACGAAATCCATACCCCACTGCGGTGGTAAATCGCCGTTTCCCAATTCAAAGTCATCTTCCTCGGAGTTGTGACTAGTACCATCCGTCCTTTCCAACGGTTCGGGAACAAGGCCTATGCCGGCACAGGAAAAACAAGACTCCATCAACACTTGCTTCAGGCAATGCAAGTGGGAGACATACCGGCAACGTCCGCGTAATAGGTCATTTCGATTTTCCGGGTAGACATCAGGGTAGTGACTTTGGCATACTCGACGTCCTTTCCCTTTATGGCTGCCGCTATATCGGTGTCGTCCCTATATCTGGCTAATCCCTTCCATTCCTTCTCCGGACCATAGTATGATAATGCGTATGTCGGTATCTTCGTGCTATACTGACTAGCCAGAGATCGGTATTTTCTCGCAAGAGCTTTGAATGCAGATCGAGTGATAAGACTAGATGGAGGTGCCGCAGCCAGTTCGGGTCTAAGGCAATAGGGCAAGGTCAGCAAGCTCTTTTGAGAGGCTGGGTTCTGCAAAACACGCACTCCATTTTCATCACTTCTTCATAAGCCTTCTTTCCGTGATCTAACAAAGCTCCGGTAAAGTCGGGATTTGTTCGGTAAAGGACTTGAATATCCGTAAACTGCATGTCAACAACCTGCTTGAACAAGTCGAATCGACTGCGACTCTATGGAAGCTCAGGTCAACGCCTGTTCGATAGTATAGTATGAAATGTATCTTGCACACACCTCTTCTGTTCTGACAACGCCTTCTGCCGTGCCGAATTCAGCAATGGTCACTGTCGTAGTCGCGTCGTTTCCTATGACTACCGCACCGTGAGAAATATCAATTCCGAAAGGCAATACATCTCTCTGCCATTGCCACGGCAGTTTCTCATTTTTATCCCCGACAACCTCTCGAACATTGCACGTGATGTTGCCAATATTTGGTATTGGTGGGGACAGCGGCCGGTGCAACGGTTCACCATCTGAATGTAACGAATTCATTTAGGTTTCAAGTAGACATTGCATGCCAACTGGAGACAGAACTTACCTTGCTCGACGGTCTCTGCACGATCGGTAGATTTTCTTCCAGAAGTTCGGATTGTCTCGTTCTCGGCCTGCGGTTCCCCCATCTCGGATTGAGCAAAGCTGAAATCGTCCACATCTTTACTCGAATCCGAATTTTTTTCCCTCTTCTCAGCTTCCTGCATGCGCTCGACGATGGCATCGAACGACGGCGTTCTATTATATAGAAACCATTCCAGACCCTCCAGATGAATCTGGCATCGACAAGGTGCAGTTTCTGCACAGACAAGTCGTAAGCTGAAGTGTCTCCTGAGGGGCCAAAAATCTCCGTCCTCACCGTTCGAGTCCTCTTTCCTGATCCGCCACTTCCAATATCGCCAAGTGACGTGACCCAACAGTACTCGCGCAGACATGTTGGTCGAGTGATATCGAACATCCTTGAACAGGATTCGTCCAGCTAATGGGGAAATCTGGAGGGAACCTAATGACGGAGGCTTTAGCTCAGTAGTACCGTACCCTGCAAGAATCCTATACCGTACCTATGCTGATATGAGCGTCTGCAGTTTTCCACAAGTATCGCCTAAGGCACAATCCGGCGACGAGGCCAAGGATTCGGTTCCAAAAGAAGAAGATCTATAGCAATGACATGTCAGTCGAGTATTGCGCGCTGTCTGTAGACCCATTTACGACTCACGCCGAGTACTACCACATAGATGGAAATGCCTTCTATCATAAACAGCTAGATGTGCACATCGATTCAATAAGAGGTTTGTGCGGTAACAGACTGTAACATACCACGTTGAGCTGTGATGGTCCTGCGTCTCCGATGATCTGAGCTGAAACTCCGGAGAGGGAGGCTACCGCGAATCCGAGTGCGGCTAAGACTGTTCCTGCCATGATGCTCCTCTTTCTTCAAGTATTTGTGATATCGATTGATCAATCGGAAAGAATGCGAAGCATCTCTGTATAAGCCTTGACGCAATATAGACTCGTCTTCCTGGGACGCGGTTCTTGCGAAGCTAGGCGGATCTTGGGCCTCGAGATGGGGGTCTTGCGACTCGCTTGATGCTGTCGTCAAGTTGCAATAGCATCGCATCCATCAAGCCGTACCTTGCCCATACCATCTGCACCTGTTGAAGCTGGGATGACAGATGCGGATGCGAATATTCCGATCGCACATCGTAAACAAGGCATCTTTATGCAGCTTCATGCACCGCCGTATGGGCTATTTACTTGGACCAGTATCGCAGTATGGCGAAAGATACCAGATGCTAAAATGGGGAGGGGTAGCCTTCGAAGGCCGGAGGAATACGGAAGTCGGCTCCAGTAGCCTGCATGTAGAGAACAACCGCATTCAGTGCTGCGATCGATATCACACAACGCATCGACGAGAGGGCTAGCTAATGGACTAAATTCGGACTCGCGGCTAGACTCGCACGTCTCTGGTTCTCTGACCTTTGAGATGGTGGAAGAGTGGACAGGTTGTAGGGGTCTAGGAGATGAACAGTCAAATGAACGCAAGAAACTGTAGGGGTTATCAACGGGAGTGGAGATGAATAATGGATAAATAGCTCAATAACCCCAATCACGTGAGGGCATGAATAATGGTGAAGCCGATCGGCAGTATCATCCACTTAAATATAGCACTCGAGAGCTTCCAAGAAGTGGAGTCGAAGGCTAACTGCTAACTAGCACCTTATACGGATCTCTACTCGAGTACCAGCTTAAGAAAATTCCATATCCTGCCGCAAAGTGACGCCGCCGATCCGATTATCTGACCTGGTCCACAGCCCTCATCCAATCGACTATCGCCTCAGATGTTGGAACTTTGTCCAATTAGCTTCAAGCGAACCGGATGGCACTTGTAACCCTCCACAAGTAGTTGTAGGCTATTATATTTATGTCTGCCTGGATGGCTAACGCTCCGTTTCAGTCCGGCAGCATCCCATCTCTTCTCTGATTGCGGCCCCAGTCAGCCCCGCCAACTAACGGGAGCGAAGGAATTCCTTGAGACTTTAATTTCACGTTGATTGTCAACTCGCAACTGTTATAAATACAATCTCCACTCAAGTGAAGTTGCAACAGCCTGGTGAACGCGATCACCTGTTTTTTTTTTTCGATCACAAGCCTCAAGGTATGACATCGGCACCTCCGTCTCCAGACTTAACCGTCATTGAAGATCACCACCTCGACCACTATACTCTACACGACGCTGTGCCGAGATCCAATGTGACGGGAGGAGTTCCCCGTACGACTGAACCGAAGTCTGATGAAGCCGTGTCTACTACGCGTATTGTCGATGAATATGCCATCGAAAAGGGACAGCCGGGCGAGAAAATAGTAGCAGGGCCAGTACCGCATGCCAATATGGATCCTGAAGCGAAAACAGGGAAAGAGCATATGCTGCTGGAGAGTTCGATTCCAGATCTGTATCGCGCTTTAGAGAAGGAACATGTCTATCTCACCCATCGGGATGAAGAAGGCAACTATCTCGTCAAGAGCACGACGAGTGACAATCAGAACCCAAGGAACTGGGCAAATTGGAAGCGCTATGGAGTGGTCGCTTTAGCAAGTTGGCTAAACATCCTTGTGTGAGTTTTCCGGCTCCAATACCTGTTTCTCTTCATCCACTCAAGGTTCTTGCATCAGTTGTCTCTGCGCAAGCGGCTACTCTACTGGAGTTTCCGAGATCGAAGATCGTTTCGGGGTGTCAAGCGAGATTGGCACTTTGGGTCTCAGTCTATATCTTGTGCGTCTTCGCGCTCATCCTTGTGGGTCCAAAGTCATGTCGCTCACTTGACTTACATACCACAGCTCGGCTTCGCAACAGGTTAGTCATTACAGGCAAGATATTCTCTCACATCGGATCTCATTCGAAATCTTGCTCCTCGCTACAGGACCTATGACAGTTGCTCCCCTTAGGTATGATGCAGTGTAAAGCCGTGATAGGCGACAACTGAGGACTGTGTCTTTCTGTAGTGAATTTTTCGGCAGAAAGCCGGTATATCTTGTATCCTGGGCAATATTCACGCTGTTTCAGATACCTGTACGTCCTGTCATTTGCGCAAGCTCTGCGCGGCTTGACACTCATGATCTTATCCATAGCTGGCGATACCGCCAAACATTGCGACTGTGCTGGTTTGCCGATACATTCAGGGATTTGCTGGATCGTAATTATTCGCTTTTTGGCGAGCGCAGAGAAACAGGCAAACTGATTCTTTATGAGATTTGGCAGTGCGCCCCTCGCGAATACTGGTGGTGTCGTGCACGATTGTTTCGGAATCGCGGAGGGAGGTTACGCAGTTGGTACGTGCGAATCACATGTCAACATGCTTTTGGCTAATTCACGGTTGCCGTCTGATGCCAAACAGGAATATACACGCTTTCGAGCGTGATTGGCCCTCCTGTAGGAAATGCTCTTTGCGGTTTCTTTACCCAAAATGTCGGCGAATTTTATCTCTTTTGGTTCTTCGTGAGTTTACTTCATCCTCGTTCGTTTCTGGGGAGCTGACTTCCGTCCGCTTTAGCTGGGATTGTTCGGTCTGCATTGGTTTGTGATCCTGTTGATGATGCCTGAAACGCGTGACAGTGAGTCCGTGTTGGGCTGCAACATTGCTAGAAGCTGATAGTAGGTCACACCCATCAATGTCCATAGCTATCAGTAGGTTGAACCCAGGATGGCGTGTTTGCGGAGAGTCTCTTATGCACCTCTTAACTTCCGATTCTCACAGTCATGACGCGTAAAGCTTCTGTCCTTCGAAAGGCAACGGGTGTCGAGAATATCTTCGCCGAGCACGAACTAGACAAGAAGAAGCCGTCGTATCTATGGAAGACTGCTCTCGTGCGACCTTTCGTGTTTCTGTTCACCGAGCCGATCACGTATCTGAGCGCCGGTATTAACGGGTAAGCTGTTACTTTGCAAAAGATATTCGGCACTGGTATTGAAGTTGGCTCTGAATTCTTCTTGGAATCCAGCTTCGCTTATGGGATGATTTTCCTCAGTAACGAAGCGTTTCCGCTAGTGTTTGGCGGAGGGAACGGTGGCCATGGGTGGACCCAGTGAGTCCCACGCGCAGGCAAAGCTGACTTTGAGGCTTAGGGAACTTTTTCGGACAGCTCGGGGGTAGTCAATCTCACGTTTTTGGCGTACGTTGTCGGTGGTTTCTTGTAAGTTGGGCCGGTCGTTTATCCTCTTGGACTTTGCTCAAAACATTGCTGTACGGCTGCTTTACGCTCTCTAGAGGGTTCCTATCGCAGCCGTTGCAAGAACACGCGTACCATCGGATCTCGGCTCGACTAGGATACCCAAGTCCAGAAGCAAGATGGTGGTCTGCCCTGTGGGCGACGTTCTTTCTTCCAGTCGGCCTCTTCATCGCCGCATGGACCAGCTATAGCCATATTCCGTTCATCGCCCCCCTCGTGAGTAATCTACCAATTTCATCGCCTCCAGGTAGCTGAAATGCACACGTATACAGATTGGCTTCGCTTGCTTCGGTTTTGGCTTGTAGGCGTTCGTCCTTGCGCTTTGAGGGGTGCATATTCTGAATCCTTCCATCTTGCTTAGCTATCATATAATTGGCGCCATATTGAACGGCATTGTCGATTCGTACGGACATTATGCGGTAGGTCAGACTTGAATCTCAGCGTGGCAACCTTGGCTGACGAATTGTGAGTGGCTGTTAGGCATCCGCCCTGGGCGGCGTCGTATTTGTGCGAAATATAATCGGAGCCGTTTTCCCGCTGTGTAGGCTCTTTTCAATCTGTGATTTCTGAATCCATATCGCTAAACATTTTCAATGGCAAATCCTCACAGTCGCTAGCCAGATGTTCAAAAAGCTCGGCAATCAATGGGCTCTGTGCTTACTAGCGTTTCTATCATGCCTGCTGCTTCCTATTCCTTTCTTTTTATACTACAAAGGAAAGACTGTCCGAGCCAAATCGCCATTTTGCGCAACGCACTTTGGGCAATGAAATGTCGCTGCCACAATTGTATTTGTAGTCGTATGCGCTCGACGGTGTATCTCACACGCACCACTTATGCCAAGTACGTGGAATTGCCATGTCTATGAGCTGTTGCTTCGAAATTGGGCGTGGCAACTGTACTCTTTCCGTCTGTCGAATGTGGAAAGACATGTCTTTGGCAACACCGCTCGAGGCGTATCAACTTAGCCCCTCTTCTCCATTGTTCATCTCTGTCCATGTTGATCCTGGATACTGTGAACTATCTGTACAATAACCATTAAGCCCTGAGGTTCTATAACGCTACGATGCCAATACGAAGCCTTTTCCCATACAGTGAAAAAGACCCTTCTAGTGCGCAAAGCGGAAATCGAGCGATTTATTGCCTTTGTCCTTTGTTGTTGCCAGGTAGTGACTTTTTTCTTCTGAAGTCATGTTGTCCCAGACAGCTGCCTTTCGCCTGTTGCGCCATTTGTAGTACATACTGGTTCCAGGATAAAGGATTATCTATCGGCAGGTAGCACAGTGCAGTACATCAGTAACCAAAGCCGAATAATTCAGTTGGACTATTATTCCTTTACAATACTCACAAGATTGAAACAGATGACACCGACAATGGCCTTATTGGCTTTATAGTATCTGGGTTTATCGCTCGCTTGGTATACTGGGGGTTCGAACAAGGCTCTAAGTAATGAATCTCCGCAACGAGTGGCAGAGAAGAACTCACGATTGGCACCGATGACTGCGCTAGCTTGTACAGCCATATTATAAAGAGACGCAGAAACTGTTCTGTTCTCCACGGAGCCGGCATTCCTAGAACACCAAGACACCTATTGAGACGATCACGGTCAGATATTCGAATATCTCCGTGAAGATCAATGAGGGTATCTTACTTGAATGGCATGCACATATGGGAATCTATTTTTGCGATAGCGACGTTTAGTCTTCAACAACAAGCCAGGCGTTAAGTATGAGCGAAAAGGACTTACCCAAGTAGCACAGTCGACACAGCAAAGTATGTCCAGCCCGAAATGGGGTTGGGCAACGTCAATAAGGCAATATAGTTGGGAAGCATCCAAAGATTCTCGGCCATACAAACAAAAGCTCGATTATCCACGAGCTCGCTAACGACGGTGATGATGAGCAAGTTGACGATGCTGATAGCCGCGTTGGGGATCGAGAGTAGGTTACTTTGCAAAGTTGTGAAGCCGAGTTGCTTCATGGAGAGCTGGAAATATTGCTGCACCGGATAACTACCGATACCAAACAAAATACCGATCAAATACATGGGAACCATGTCGTAGTCGCCAATGCATTTGAAAATAGTACGTATAGGGAGCGCTTGTCGATTGTGCATGCTTGATTTCGTGCAGTCATCCCGTAGAACGCGGTTCACGATAATTTTGACCTCATTATCGGTAAAGTACCCTTTCGGGCGGAAACGTGTTTTGGTGGCGGACGGATTGGCGGGCATGAGGAAGAAGGAAGCGATACCGATGGCGAGGGTAAACAGTCCTTCGATCAGGAACATGTACCGCCATCCGGCTCGTCCACCAACGCCTCGCATTTCGAGAATCCCCACGCCCAGGAAACCCGTAAGGATGACTGCTGCGTAGTTGATAACGTAGAAAAAGCCCAGTCGGATAGGCAATTCGTTCTTGGTGTAGAAGTATGAGAGGTACAAAATCATGTCGGGAATGCTGCAAAGGGGCAATGTGAGCTTGGGAGCTTGGGAATCTCAGCAGACGTCCAAGGGACTCACAATCCTCCTTGCAAAAATGCGATCAAAAATCTATCGTGGCGGGAAGAAGGGGCAAAGGAGACGTCAGTGTCTAGAAAACTGAACGATTCAGTCGCAGTCAGAACCAACCTCGTTGCTAAGAATGATTTCCTCCCAGACAACCAGAACTGACACGCGGCGACAGTGCTGAAGCCGAGCATCTGAATGGGGATCCATCGGTCAGGTCCTAGTCGTTTACTGATGAGCTGGGATGGTAGTTCGGCAGCCTATCAGGGTGAAGTTGCAGTGAGGATCAGTCAGTTTCGATAGCGTTGGTTCTCGTTTCCAAGTTCCGCGTACCAGAAATCCGACTTTGCTCAGTGTATTACCCAGGTTGTAGTCCGCTTGTGTTAGCCCCAGGTCCCCCAAGAAGTTATCTGCCGTTGCATTGGCTAGGTTGTACCGATCAATATCGAGCGCCATGAACATCACAAGCACCCATAGCTGCGATAAGCAACAAGCAGGAGGTAAAAGTAAGTATGTTGATCCCTGGCCCTGAACACGAGGGCTGTTTGAACTTACGAAGATCTTGAGATCTATCTTTCTCCGCACTTGTGTCTCCTCTCGCCATGTCCATCGGAACAATGGGTCGAACGCAGCATAGTTCTGAAACAATCGAGGTAATTAGCGCTTTGTAAGATATAGGATGAGGGGCAACCCTTGTTGCTCACTTCATAGTTGGGCTTTGGGTGGTAGAACACGCCCTGATCTGTATCGAACACAGATTCCTGAGTGGCTATCGAATCGAGATCCACCCCTGCTCTCTTTTTGCGCAACTTCAAGAGTCGCAAGACGGCGTCACCGAAACCAGTTGCCGGGTCCGCAGCTGATCGGTCTGCGAGCGGTGGCGGGGCTTCGAGAATGCGAGTCTTTTCACCGCCATCTTCTGAGCTTGGGTAGGAAGCCTCCTTGATGTCTACGAATGGCTCTTTTTTTCCCGAGTCGGAGGACGTCTCGGAAGGCGACCGAGGATGATGGTCGAGGTTTGGTGTCATCGCTTGCTGTCCAAGGGAAGGGATGTCCACGGGCATGTACAGACTGATTGGGTAGGAAGGTGGTAAGATAGGTCTGAGGAATTCTTCGGATCAATATAAGTCTACATATACAAGCGGGATAGAATCAGGGATCCATAGCGAAGAGCTATAGGTTGTACTTTCCCAAGAGCCCAAGGTCGTCTCGAGCGCGAAGCACGCAAGCTAAGCTCTTGGCCCTATCTCGGTCGCCAATTACAAAAGAGGCAATAGTTGTTATCTGCGATGGTGAAGCCCGGAGATCAAGATAGTACAGATCAGGATGAGTTACTTTGGGCAAACGTGCTCAACGGACTTTGCACACCGAAATGGGAGACTTGACAAGGATGTACCGGATGACGCGACGATCCGCGGGGGAACGGCGATAACCAACATTCCTCGCTGACGGGCTGCCCTATGCAGTCGTATACGCCATTCAACGGTACCGATGTCGCTATCACCCCTCGGCGAAAGATGCGACAATTGCAATAACAACAGGCAGTGGCAGCGGACATGGTGGGCGGATGCAAATCCACGCGGTCGGCTAAAACTAGCGCGGCATCACGTCTTAAGACATCATCGAACTCGAACGATATTCACAAGTCCGCAAGTCGTTCGCGCATGTCCGGCACCGGCAGAGGCTTGGAAGAGGGAAGGTGGCCAGGATCTGGAGCCGGGATGGCGAGCTTGCATTCGGTGGAGGGAGCTCGGGGATCGCATCGCCGTAGCCTGTTGTCGTCGAATGGACAGAAGGGGCGTCCAGGTGGAGTCCATGGGAATCTAGCTACACTACTATTATTACCTCCTTGGCCCGACTTTTGAAATGGCGCTGTACACGAGCGAAGGAACATCGTAGATGATCACATCATCTTTACACATCTACAAAAAAATAAAGATCACAAGCCACACGTCGCGGATTATTGTCAGCAGGCGGGCGAGGCTTGAAGGTAGCAGGTAGCAAGTATTGAGAGCTGTAGTGGGCGGCTGGATTTCATTCTCCTCAGAAGCTGGTAGATGTCGTAACATAGCCTGTCGGTCAAAGCCGCGTCAGGATTTCACAGATATCCCTAGTCGCCTGAGAAGTTTAGCAGAACGGATGATATATAACCTTATCATTCGCCAGCGTACGGCAAGTGTATCAAGCGTTGGAAAGTATTTACTCACCACAACACTTTACGATGAGCTCCACCTTGACCGAAACCATTGCCCCGGCTCTTGAGACCCTCCGTCTCCGACAGGCCGAGCCCACCACTACCCCCAAGGAGGAGGCAACGGCGGCAGAGGCAAAGGACGAGTCTGGCTACCCTTACGCCCGATTTCTGCCTCATTTTGACAATACCGTCAAGTACCCTCCCTTGACTGATTTCGAACACCATGATCCGGGATTGGAAGCGTTGAAGCATGCCGAGCCTCGCGCGTTCCTTAACAATGCGACGGTCTCCGACGTAAGTCCTGTCCGAAAGTACGATCAACAGCGAGCGACAATGTACTGATATTCCCCCTCCCCCCTCTGCTGCGACGGGATCACCAGCTAACACCTCGCTTCGGCGCCGAAGTATCCGGAATCCAGCTGCACAAGCTCAGCGCCACCGAGAAGCAGCAACTCGCGCTGTATGTCGCGCAACGTGGTGTCGTCGCCTTCCGTGACCAAGACTTCCAGGATCAATCCCCGGAATGGATGTTGCAAGACTGGGGATCGTTCTTTGGTCGTCTTCATATTCATCCCACGAGTGGACACCCCAAGGGTTACCCAGAGTTCCACTTGGTGTATCGGGATGCGGGCAAGACGTTTAACTACGAGTTTTCGGATCGGTTTACGTCGAGTGTGTGGCATTCGGACGTAAGTACCGCGAGCGACGACGATTACCTGGGACGTTGAAAGGAGGCTAACGATGGCTTGTCTACTCTCACGTTCAGGTGACGTATGAGAAACAACCACCGGGGTTGACCACGTTGTGGCTGTTCGATTCTCCCTCCTCCGGCGGTGACACGGCCTATGTCAACCAAGTCGAAGCGTACAACCGTCTTTCCCCTTCCTTCCGCGCGTACCTTGAAACGCTGGAAGTCGTGCATTCCGGTGTCGAGCAGGCCGAGTACAGTCGGCGGGGCAATCGGGGAGGAACGGTTCGTCGAGAACCTATTGAGACTGTTCATCCGCTTGTGAGTTATTTGGTGCCCAGTGTTAAGCAGTCACAGAGGGATGTAAGCTCACCCGTGTCCTTGCTTTGACAGGTTCGAACGCACCCTGTGACCGGCGCCAAAGCGTTGTATGTGAACAAGCAGTTCTCCCGTCGGATCGTCGGACTCAAGCAGGAAGAATCCGATGCGATTCTCAACCTCTTGTAGTAAGTCCCTTTGTATTGGACTTTATTCCGTGCTGTATCTTATGACCGCTTGCGCTCCGTCGAACAGCAACCACATCGCCCTCGGTGTCGACTTCCAAGTCCGGGTCAAGTGGGCTCCGCGAACCGTTGTCCTCTGGGACAACCGAATCACTGCGCACTCTGCAATTGTGGATTTCGATTCGGCTCAGGATGGGCGTCGACATGGGTCGAGAATCACTCCGCAGGCTGAGCGACCGTTCTTGAAGCGTGATTAGGGAGCAGGCGTGAGGATGCTGGGAGTGGGCGAGGATAGTGAAGGAAGAACAAAAGGGAAATAGTTGTATCAGCTTGTTTGTTGTCGAAATTCCAAATTATGAAAAGAGTCATCAATCGCAGCGCGAGTATGCACTGGAGCTGCCTATTTTCAAAAGCATGGTCTCTCTCTGCGATCTCTGGCTTTGAAATTCCCTGCGTGCAGCATAGTAGAGTGGGTAACTGCTGCTAAGGAGCCAAGTACCGCTCCCATTCACTATACCTACACACTCTCACACTTCAATGATACCCGGCTGTGCTGAAAGTCTAGGCTGACGCGGAAGCGAACAGCGATGTCTGGGTGGGGTTGGGCAGTGGTTGAGTCCAGTCTTGTGAGGTTAAGGTTATGCTTCCTTACTGGATGAGCTTCAGCCGTTGCTCCCGCCGCTGACCGGAAGTGTAAAGGAAAGTTACTTGCCTAACAAACTTACAGGCTGCTCATGTCTTACCCGATGTCTTTGGGCGCACCACCGCCCCGCGTCGGTTGATCTGATCTCAACTTTCCCCCGATCCTCCTCCGACAGCTCCGTCCGTCCGACCAGCCATGCCGTTCAACGCCCCGCTCAAGAAATCCACCCCGGCAGCCTCCCGCCGTTCCTCATCCCCGACGGCCCCGTACCCCCCAGCCGCGCCTCAGCCGCAGCGCAACATCTCCGATCTCTCCGCTATTTCATCAACGTCGACATGCTCAGCATCCACATCGGCGTCCGAGACGAGTAGCCTGGAAGCAGCGCCTATCAGGCCGCCTGTCGGCCAGGGCGGAGGAACAGCGGACGTGGGAGCTTCAGGATACGGGCATGGGTACGCGTATGGCCATCGGTATGGCTTTGGGTACGGGTCGCGTCCGATGTCGGGGTATGGAGATCATGCAGGACGCTACCAAGACGGCGATGATCCTCGCGGGTTCATGCGTGGTGCGCACGAAGGGGATTCCTCACTCACCACGCGGCCCGCTTCAACGCCGGCCGATCCGTCATCACACCGGGACGACTCGACCGCGTCGTCCACTACGTTCGTTCAACAACGTCTATCAGCCTACAACCTCCACTCTCCCACTCACCAGTCCTTTTCCTTTTCCCAACCCGGATCCAGAGAATCGAGCACCTCCCGTTCACCTGTCACTCCTCGTGCTGCACGACTCTCCCACACCTCACCAGGACCACCAACAGGCCCCGCGCGGTACCACACATACGCCCAGCCGTATCCCCCTCACGCGACCACCGCTGTCTCGGGCCCCGGTGGGATTGGAATATCCGCAGATCCAGAGGCACAACATCTTCTGATGGGCGAACTTCGACCGAGTAGCAGCGGGCCGGATTTAGCAGAGCTCAGGCGTCGCGCGGCGAAAGGCAGGCGGTCGAGTCTCGGTGGTCAGGCTGGTGCTGCTGCTTTCGCTACGGAAGGAGAGGAGGGGGAGAGCGATCTCGAGGGGAGGAAAGCGACATTACGGATAGACACAGAGGGAAGGCAAGGGCGTAAATCCAAACAGGGGGTCATGTCCACAACGGAGAATAAAGGACACCATCGGAATGGTACGGCCAGTCAACGACCAAGGTCTCAATCCTCGGCGGCATCGGTGTCGTCCCTCGTCCCTTCTCCGCGGTTATTCGTCAGCAGCCCGTCGTCTCGGCATGACGGGCCTTTGGATTCTACCGCTAGCGCGCCGAGGGAGTCGGGACCGTCAGCGGGTGGAGTGTCTGCCTCACCGTCTAGCTCGGCCAGGCTCGAGCCGCGGAAAGCGGTAGGGCTGCAGGATTTCCTGTTTGGAGAAGTGATTGGGCGCGGAAGTTATAGTACCGTAGGTCGCCATCTCACCAACTGTTGGCACAGCGGGCGCGCCGCTGATCCCACGTTCCTCTACAGGTCATTCTCGCCACGCAGAAAGCCACATCAATACCCTACGCCATTAAAATCCTGGACCAGTATCAGCTCGTTCAGGAGAAGAAGACGAAATACGCCAAAGTCGAGCGAGACGCGTTGGTACGTCTCGGCCCGATGGCCGTACATCCCACCGCCATCCGAGCGACACATCATGGGATGGGAGTTCATCCGAATGGGGTGGCGAGCGCCAGGGCTAGTCGACGGGGAAGCGAGGCGAGCGATGCCGGCGTTGCGAGCAAGGGTACGGGAGAGCAGGGGAACGCCGTGGCGGGAGGCCTTGGTGGAGCAGTCAATTCTCAGTTGTCCCGTCTCACCAATACTTCCAGTACCAGAGTCGGACAGAGCTCATCGATGCCTGGTTGGAAACGATCTCAGCCTCCGCCGCCGCCGCCACCACCACCGGCGCCACCAGCGGAGGCGAGAGTGACGAGACAGCGTTCAGTGTCCGGCGCAACATTAACGCCCGACGACGTTGGTCGATCCGGCACCGGCTCACGCGACCCGTCTGGAACGGGTAAAGTGACGACGAACACGGGGAACCCTAATCTGGTGATTCATATCCCGGAGACGACGTCGTCGCATTTCGCTGCTCGTTCGCGGACGGAGGAGGGCGGGAGGGGATCTGCTGGGGACAGGTTGACGGTGCCGCTATCGCCCATCGGCAACTCAATGGGCTCACCTAAAACAGGATCAAGGGAAACTGGCGCAGTGATGGAAGAGAGGGAGAACGGCAGGATGTCGTCTTCCCAGGCTACCATTGTCCCCTCAGATCCCAGAGGCTCCATTAGCCCGATCTCCCGTGTTGGTTCCCCGAATGTCGCCCCGCCGCTCGATGGTGTTCTGCGGCCGAGTCAAGCGATGAACGACGGTGGGCATACATCTGGCGGTTCCGGTTCGGGAACCGCTCGCAAGCAGAAGAAACGCCCGCGTAGTGCCCATCCTGGTGTGGTTCGACTGCATTATACGTTCAAGGACGATACCTCGCTTTATTTTGTTCTCGATCTTGCTATCAATGGTGAACTTCTCTCTGTTATCAAGAAATACGGATCCTTTGACGTCGATTCTGCAAAACGGTATGCGGCGCAGTTGATCGATACCATCGAGTTTATGCATGAACGCGGTGTAATTCATCGGGATCTCAAACCTGAGAACATATTGTTGGATGAGGACATGCGGATCAAAGTAACGGATTTCGGCAGTGCAAAGGTCCTCGAGTTGAGCGAATTATCGATCAACAAGGGCATGCAGAATGGGAAGTCTCCGAATGGATCCGAAAAGGACGGGGTGCAAGAGACTCAACGTAAACGTTCATTTGTCGGCACAGCGGAATACGTCAGCCCCGAGGTGCTCCGCAACGAACATGCTTCGTTTGCGGCCGATATATGGGCGTTTGGGTGTATCTTGTTTCAAATGCTTGCCGGTCGTCCGCCATTCAGAGGCGCCACGGAGTATTTGACATTCCAGCAGGTCCTGAAAGCGGAATACGAATTTCCCGAAGGATTCGACGAGCAAGCAAAGGCGTTAATACAGCAGCTGTTGGTGAGTAATTATCGTACCCCAATATGAATGATGCACTTACCTCTAGTCTTGTAGAAACTCGATCCTGCGGAAAGACTGGACGTCGAGAAGATCAAGGCTCATCCATACTTTGATGGTGTCGATTATGGTCGGATTTGGACAGACTATATGCCGGATATCCACACGGGAATCCAGCCGCCAGCGCAAACGACTACCATGCAATTTGCTTGGGACGATCTTATTGCAGGCAAGGCGGACAGCAGCGAGAGTGGCATGCAGTCTGCTAGCAACAAAGATTCAGGAGCGTCGGTCTCACACGACGAGGATCAAGTACACGATAACGAGGATTTGGAAGCACCGCGGCGCAGATGGATTGAACATGGAGGCGGCATCGGCACATTCTCGAGTGGTAGCGGAACGACGGATGATGGCGTTACTCTTGTCGGTGGGAGTGGACAGGTGCGACGGGTAAATACGTCGGAGGGGGATAGAAAATCGACCAAGGACAGCGTGGACAAGTCGATGTTGCCCCACCGTCGGACCAGCCTGCAGTGGAGCCCTGAAGAGCGACGGAACAAATGGTGAGCGGTGTTCCCTTTGTGAATGCGCGCCTGCAGTCTGCTAACTGTGTATCTAGGTCTGAACACCTGGTGCAAGGTGAAGAAATCGTCTATCAATCAGCCATCCTTTTACGCTCCGGATTACTGCTGCCCAAGCGGCGTACATTGGTGCTAACCAGCCTGCCACGCCTGATATGCGTCAAGGAGAATCCGACCAACGGGAGCATTAAAATCCAGGCGGAATGTCTGTTTGAGCAATCTACAGCGTTAGCCCATGGACACCAGGGAGATGGCCAAGAAGACGAGAAATCGGACATGGCAATGAAGAGGATGGTGAAAAAGGTCTTTGCAAAGGGTCCAAGGGCATTTGTTGTGAAAACAGTAAGTGTCACCGTCATACATCCTTGGGGATATGCCTCAAATGTTATTCTTTCTGCAGAGCGAAAAGGAAAGGGTATTTATCACGGATCGAGAGGATATTCGAGCGAGGTGGATGGAGGAGCTCGATAAAGTCAAGCCAAAGGAGAATGAATGACAACAACATGACGCATTGTGAAAGTTTCTTTTGCAAGTTGTAAGCATCAGAGAAAATGGTTGTATCGCATGGATAGTTGGAGGTTCATTAACGTGGCGCATGGTCGGGGAAGCAACGAAGTGTTATAGTAACGCAATTGCGATTCCATTCATGGCGCTTTTTGAATATTTACAACCTTGTTCTGTCAGTTCTCGGCACAGCTATATTTCGATGTGTTTACCTTGCTATCATACAGGAAGGACGATTGTTACTCGAAAACGATAATAGGCTTGATCACCTCCCCAGATTCCCTGAAATGATGCAGACGTTAGATCGGTACGTAATGCGTTGCGAAAGGCAAAGTCTACTTGCATTGCGTGAACAGCCTCTTGAAATTGCTCGACCGTGTACTTTTTACATATCTTCTCAATCGGAAACTTGCCATGCCTGTGCAAGTCGATCAGGAAGGGGATGAACTGATTCAGGGTTCTTATTAGCTTGATCGTAAAACGGCAGAACGGTGAAATACGCACTTCTCGAGGATAACAACAGCCCATTAGCACTGCCGAATAGATCTTTGCCGTACAAACATGCTCAAACACATCAAACGCCGGCTTAACCCCTGGTCCTGGTGTTCCCGCGGACGTCATATGCCCACCAGGCGCCGTAGCCTCGTACGCCGTTCGGAAAGCACGCATGTTCCCACTCGCCTCCAACGTGTACTCTGTCCCCGCGGCATGCCGTGTGAGTTCCCGGACTTTGGCAACGATGTCGGGATCACTCGCGTTGAGAGCGTGCGTGGCGCCAAATTCGAGGGCGGTTTCGAGGCGGGAAGGGACGAGGTCGATGGCGATGATGGTGGATACGCCTAGGTAGGCTGATGCGAGGATTCCGGACATTCCGACGGCGCCAAGGCCGTAGATGGCGATGGAGGAGTCGGGCGTGGGCTTGAGCCTATTGATGACTGCTCCGGCACTACGGAGGACCGACGGTTAGTTTGCAAGACTGTTCGCATACGACAAGGAGGAACAACGTACCCCGTCATTAACCCACAGCCAAGCGGAGCCAGAGTTTCCAAATCGGTATCATCGGGGACTTTAACACACTGCGGTGCTTCTCAGTGTGCAATTCCCGCTTTCTCTCAGTTGCGAAGGGGGACTCACAGACGACTCATTGACCAACGCCATCCTGGCCAAAGAACTCTGGCCAAAGAACGCGCCATACACGCTCCCTCCCTTCACTGCCTCTTCCTGGCCCTTGAGTACCGCTCCCGGTCGATCTCCAACACTACCACTTCTCTGTCTTCCGAAATTCATCGCTTGCCAACTAGGACACCCCCACGGGCAGTGGGAGCGGCAGGAGGGGCAGGTACCGCATGATGTATAGGAGAGAAGAACTTTATCCCCCTTCTTCACTGCTGTGACTTTACTTCCGACTTTGATAAAGGGAAAGAGGTGAGTTATCCATGAAAGAGGTAGAGACCCGCCATAAACAACAGACGTACTGGATTGGACGATACCGGCACCTTCGTGTCCTGGGATACAAGGATATGGCGAGGGGAAATCTACACAAACATCGGCACGCGAAGAGATAGATCATTACTTTGCTCGGTACTATACATACATGAGGGCAGGGAAGGAGGTCGTACCGCCTTGCTGAATCGCGATGTCCGTATGGCATATCCTACAGGGAAGTAAGGGTAGGTTACGTCAGTCCAAGAATCGGCCAGCTTTACACCTCCGAGATAAGGCCGGCAAGAAGGCACTTACCCGCAGGCCACGATTTTCACTACCACCTTGCATTCACTTATGAGCGTTAGCTGAGCCGCTGCCGAACAGAGGCAGAGGGCTTCACTCACTTCGTCCTCTAGTGGATCTTCCAACTCTATCGGAGAAAACTGAAACGCGGCCGCTTTCGCCGGAACGATAATTGCATCAGTCAGTGTTGGCATCGTGCTGTAGATACCACTTGTGCATGGAACGAGGGGAATAACGACGAGTCTGGCGGCTCGGAACAGGGATTGAACGACGGAGGGGCATAAGTAGCGTTTATAACTGGTGCCGACAGGAACACTCGTGGCGCCGCATCCGCCCACCACACCAGCGACAGGCGCAGCAACCAATGTCAGGGAAACGACGGCCGTGGGAACCGGAGGTCTCCTCCTCCGTCTGGCCTCGCGGGAAGCTAGCGAAAGCTCGACTCTGCTACCGGTAAACATCGCCAGCTAGTCACCCGGGGAAATGCGGGGTGACGCGCGTCCGGGGAAACTGGCGGCGAATTGCGCAGGGCGAGTAAAGGCCGGAACGGAATTGCGGACGAGTAGAGTCACATCGATAACAGGGCAGGTAGCTATCCAGCTTCTTGCGCTCTCTCCTCTCATACCGGGGCAGGCAATACAACAGGCACCAGATCATTCGTCGCCATCGTGCGCCTAGCCATGACCGACGTCACTCATCACTGTCGCTTTTCCGACACAATTCCTCGTTCCACCACATCAAGCAAGCTTACGTAGCTCACACTTGATCGTGCCGGTGTTGGAGTCCACGTTGACTACATACTACCTTGTAGAGTACCTGGCTACGTTGATCCATCGATTCGTCAAAAGAAATCTCCCCCAATTATTGAGTAAGACAGGATGTTCTTGCTGTTCAACTTGGTGTCTGAAATTTTCCTACGTCACGTATCTTGCATCGGGGATATTACAACGTCCTTTTTTGGATGAGGATGTGAATGAGCAGGGTAGCCTGCGAGTTGTCTTCTACATACTTGTCGAAAATACAATAATTTCTGGCTCTTCTGATCGAGACGGGAATGGCAAAGCTGGCTCCTGTTGAATGCTCCGGTGAGACACTAAATAATATAAGCTGATACACAATGGAAGAATCTGTAAAGTTGGATACAACAACCTCGGCCTATTCTATATCTTCAAGGAATTGAATACACGATCTCCCCGTCTGCTTTATGCCGCAACTCTCCTTCTACATCGGAGCCGTCCTCCTTCACCCATATCTTGACCGTATATCCTTTGGCCCGTTCATGCAGAGCCCCCAAATTCGCGCCACGCCATGCTTTGTATACATCGCAAAGCACCTCTTCGTTTTCACGGCAGAGCTTGGAGTTGGTTTTCCCCATGTAACAAGGTTGCTTCATTATCGAGGGATAATCTTTCTCGATTGCGTTCTTAAATTCCTGCACCAAATGGGCCTTAAGCTCGAGATCAGTAACAACAACATTAGGCATGTCAACTTGGAATTTTGCTGGAAAGGTCTTCATTATAAGTGGCTGCCCAGGCAGCTCCGGATCCGGAGGTGAGATTAACCTCAAGAAATTTTTTGGGTTGCCAAGTACACCGAAATGAACCTCAAGTTGGACTTGCATAGGGGGTACGCGAGCGCATAGTTCCTCCAGACGCTCTCTATAGCGCACATCTCGCGAACGAGTGTTCCTTATGGATGAAACCTGCTGCTTCAAAGTCGACCTAAATATCTTGGAAACGGCTTCCTTGAATACGCTAACCCTAGATTCAGGTCCCTCCAACATCTCCATCCAAGTTTTTGGAGGACAAAGCAAGTACATCGCATCTGCCGTGAAAGTTAGCCCTTCAGGTCCCAGCGTCTTGCATGTCGCATTTCTCTTTGCTTCCTCTCCATATAGGCTTAATGTCATTGTGGAATTGGATTCTCCAGAGGCTGAGTTCACAGAGTGGCCAAGGGTAGAAACAACTGCGCTAGTAACAGCCGATAAGTGGCACGTCGTAAATCCCCGAGGGGCGCAAGGGGGCATCGTTTGGATTTCTTCTTCCGATAGCAGGACGCTCGAAATGGCCAATGGGTTTTGAATGTCTGAACTGGCAGAGTGGCAAGGGGTAGAAACAGCTGAGCTAGTAGCAGCCGGTGGGTTGCCCGTCCTGACTGTCTGAGGGACCCCCAGGGCGATCGATTGAAAACCTTGAAACCGTTCCACGAGTGCCAGAATGGACACTGATCCAGAGACAAAACTGGGAGAGTCGCCAGGGGTAGTGTTAAGTGATCCGCACTCACTTGGCACCGAACCCTGTTCTCGGTTCAACTCCATGATGGGATGAAAGCGTTTCGACCTCTGTTGATGTTGTGCCGCCCGCGCTTCACGAACCCACGTTTTGATAGCCATCATCAGCGAAGGAGCTAAGTAAGGCGAGACAAACAAACGCAGGACATACAGAAAGAGAACACGCAATTCGCAAAGTGATATCTGAGTTTGGTAAGTGGGCAACAACAGACTCTTCTAGAAAGAAGAATGCTTGTGTGACTTGATTGGATGTGCTCGGCGACGGACTTTGATGAAACTAAGATCAGTTGTTTGCCATCCAGTTCCCTCTAAAGGGGTGCCAGTACTTGCCAGAGATCATGTTGTTTATATACCCGGGGCGAGTCGCTGCTTTGGTGAAAAAGGGTAAAATATGCACGGCGAATGAGAAAGGCAGTCTGTATCAAAGGAAGAGAGCCTGCTTGATCATGGTCGCAACTCTGAAACGTTGCGCAGCACAGCCTTCCGCGGACTCAAGAACAGGATCAGTTGTTATGTCTGTGGCAGCGCAAGATCGGGGGCCGAAAAGTCTTTGAAAGGAAGCTCATTGCGTGCTCCGGCAATCAAGGTGGTAGTTGGGACCGAGGCCAGGTCGCAACCACCAAGACATCTGCCAAAAACCGAGATAGACTGTCAGGGGTCCCGCCTTATTTACGCATGTTCATTGCGCCTTCTAGCAAACTGAGACAGTAAGCGACCTGGCGGCCCAGGCATGTATATCCATGCAATGACACCATATGATTTCATATCCCCAGATCGACATCTTCATCCCGGAGGCATCCATGAAGCATACCGCCGTTTTCGTGCGCATTTAGCGCGCCACTCCGCCATCGGTCATAGCGACCAACTAGGCGTTACCTCTATCATCTAAGCCTTGCTCTCCTGTTCCTTTTTCTGAGCGAGAATAAAGCAGTGACCAGCGCTGGCGGCAACCTTGAGCGGTTTGTACTCGGCCATGACCTGCCCGAGACATCAGTGGCAAGTCAGCGAGATTCGCGTTGAGCGGTACAATGCACGCGCTTACAGGGTTACTAGGAGGCGTTCTGATCAACGTCGGCGTTTCTGCACTCTCCTTATTCCCGAGTCCGAGTTGCGAAGTGACTGTTGCACAGAGTTAGCGCGACGGACCAGGCCAGAGCGACGTTTCCGGTAACTCACCTCCCAGTCCCCAGGAGTATACGAAATCGTCGTTTGTAATGGCCAAGTTGTGCCGAGTGCCGCACGAGATGTCGACGATCTTGCTTGATGCTTGCCTGTATTCCGGAGTGTCTTCAAAGGGAGGGACGGCGGGTTGTTTCTCTTCCGGGGAAGGGGGCGGAGGGAAAAAGACCTGCAACGGGAAGCGGCGGGTCTAGCCATGTAGGCGTAGAATGTAGGGGGGGACAATACCTACCTGAACAGGCTCAAACACGGCCCTCGGACGTTCGGTCTCTCCCTCTTGCGGCTGCAACGCCGGATGATCGTCCGCCAAACCCAACTCGTGTTCAATGTTCTTTCCGCACGCCCACACGCTTCCATCATCGAACAAGAACAAGGAATGATCACTTCCGGCCTGGACCTTGACGACTTTTGCGCCCGCATGGCGTTCCGGACTGAGCGCATCCACAATGGTAGGTCGCTGAATGACGGATTCGGCCCACGACTTGTCCTTGCGCTCATCGGCTACGCCACACTGGCCGGCGGCATTGAAACCCCAGGCATAGACCTTTCCGTCCAAGTCGACCGCAAAGGAGTGGTAGCTTCCGGCGCCAATCAACGCAATCCGTCGCAATGCGAGCTGTTCGGGCGTCAACGCACGCATTTGAGCCCTAGGGGGCACCTTGCGTCCCAGTTGACCCTGCAAGTTGTCTCCAAACGAATAAACATGCCCGTCCGAGGCGAGAAGAAGGACATGATCGGTGCCTGCTGCCGCGGAAACGAATGCGGAGGAACGGTTCGGACCGGCCGTAAAGGGTAAATCAACGGGCGTGCCTTGAATCGCCTTTTTCACACCACCAAATCCAAGCAACCCTTCACTTCCCTATCAGGCCCCACGCGCAGATACTGATCAGCTTGCGCGTAGCAAACGCACGTACACTTCGTAGCCCGGTACTCACTCGGAACGATCCCCAGTACTTGACCTGCCCTTTATCGCTGATCGCAAGACTGATACTATCCCCACCGGCGGCACGGACGACCCGGAACCCGTCCAGGCCCTGAACCAAACCCGGCGTCGACTCGAGCGTGTCCCGATCGGCAAACGTCTCGGGGGAGGAGCCAGGGACGGGAACTTTATCGGTTAAGCGTCCGAGGGCTCCACCGTCGTTGACGCCCCAGGACCAGAGCTGTGATGCAAGGGGAAGACGTAGGTTAGTACGGGATGACGTGGGTTAGTACCGCAAATGACCTACCCGTCCTTCCTCGTCAATCATGAGCGAATGCATCCCCCCAACTACAATATCCTCCACACCAGCACCGGGAGCACCGAGTTTCCCATCCTTGATAGCTTGTTCGATCCTGGTGTGAGATGGCAAGTAGTCAGCATGTATACGGGACTTGGTCGGTTGGGTTCGTCGTTCCGATTCGATTCGACTCATTCCTAAGCGGCTCTCGGACAGATCACAAGAATGTGTCAGGGCGAGAAGGAGCTCCCGGACGAGCGAGAACCAGCAGATCGTTCGGCGCCTTACACCGCGAGTCTCCTTCTTTTCTTTTCCTCTTTTCTTTCGAAGCACAGCCAGCGGATCCGTCCGCGCAGGATATCATATCGTTACCTGCTCGTCGCATAGTGTTGCCTCCCTCTCTATAACAGAGAAGCATCCCCATACAAATGAACAGCGAGAAAAGACGTGCGGTGGTGGGTAACGGAATACCAAAGAATGCGGACGCGCGTGACCGACGACCGACCGTTCGTCCGAGGCTCCTACACAAGCTGAATGCTCTCGGCGGCGCGAACGGTATCACGAACGGTGGCATGACCTTTGATGGATGCGTGTGACGGCACAGAGACCTTGAATCGCAGCGAGTGAGAGAAGAAGCGACGACGAGCGACGCTCACGTTGCGTGTTCGGAGTCATCAAGCCCGGGATTCCTGGCATGTTCTGCTGAATTCTCCATGGACCCTCCAGAACCATGTATCACTGCCCCCCTCTCGTCGGCCGGTCCGTGCAATTCAGAGCGGACAGCACGTCGAATGAGTGTTTCTCAGCTCCGTACGATATTTCCCTTGAAAACAGAAGTTCCGCAGTACAACCACAATCGGCCTCATTCGTTCGGCGGGACGATGAAACTGGAGCTCCCCCCGTTGGCATGTGGCTTCCTCCCCCCCCTCGGTTGCTCGCACAGTAGTCCGGCGTTCACACAACCATCGTCCCTTCCCTTGTCACTCTCTCGCACTTGCTTTCACGCACTCGATGAAAACAGCTACGCTCGCACGACCCATCAGCGAGGCACCCTGACGCTCGCCCAGCCTATCCCGTCATCAGAAAACCCAGAGTCTCGCTTCCCTCCCCAAACCGAGTCCCAGCCATCCTCAACGAAGTTACTGATTCTCATCATGCTCCTCCCCCGGCTTCCCGCAAGCCTGCAGCGTGGACAATGGCTCTCTCGGTCATCCCGCGGCGCTGTCACTCGGTGCGGTTTGCGACGGGTCGGTCGTCCCCTCCCTCCCCCGAGGTTTTCTCGCGCGCCTTGGTCTCTCGCTCCGGCCTCCTCTCTCACGCCTTCGGCGCTCGCTCGTCGGACGTCGCCCGGCTCGCACTTACCACTGATGCAACCTCGGCCTCCCAATCTCACCCTTACTCTCCTCCTCGGGTCCCATCCCAAACTCCCCGGAATCACCACACCCAAAGACCAACAACGTCTTTGCCGGCCTTGTATGCTGCTGAGGCGCTTTTGGAAGCGGTAAGATGGATAACCGCATGGTACGTTCCAACACGCCATTCGGGGCAAGACTGTTCCGCGGTCGGCGGGATGATGGTAGGCCCGCTACGGAGCGGCGGGTGCTTGCGGCGGAGGTGGCAGACGGGACGACCGACTTGCGAGGTCGTCCGACGGCACGCTTGGTGACGGCGGCGCCCTCGTCTGTCCTGCTGCGCTTCTCGGCGGCGCTGTGCTCGTCCTCTGCTGCACGTTTCCTGCCGGCCATTGTGGGTGATGCTAGCGATGCTGGCTCGGTCGCTGGGTCGGTGCTATCTGTCGTCGCTTTCCCTCTCTCTGCCTTGTTGTTTTCTGTTTCCGAGCGCGACCGAGTTCCCGGCGGGCGGGGGGCGGGCGATTCATCATCCGTCTCCTCCTTCTCCCCCGACCCACCCACCCCACCCCACCCGCAGCCAGCATGTCCACCCAGCCACTCCTCCCGACACATACCCCGGCCCGCCTGAACGCCCGTCGACTCCCTCCGCAGGGGCGCGACAAGGGCAAGGGCAAGGCGGTCGATTATGGCAGCAGCGGCGAAGAGGACCCGCACAAGGGCAAGAGGAGGGCCGAGCGACGTGGAGCATTCCTCTCCTACGCCTCCGACTCGGACGACCAAGACCCAAGCGAGGAAGAGGCAGACCAAGGACGCTGCATCACTTTCCGCTTCACCGGCGCAGAAGACGTGGGCGATGATGGCGATTTAGATGTCTGGGTTGATGCGGGGGAGAGCGTGGCGAGTGTCAAGGACAAGGTGAGTTGCCCGACGTTCGACGGGCGGAGCAAGGGACTCCCCGAACGAAGCGAGATTCAGTCCGTTCGCCCGGTGTCTGCGCCGCAGGCTACGAGTGCATCATACCCTCGGGCACACCGTCTAGTTCTCGACCGTCGTCTGATGGCCTTGACTCGTATGACCTGCTTGACGATCCGACATGTCGCCGCCAAATCATAGACAGCACGTCTGAAGTCTGACCGTCCTCCCTCCCGCGACACCAGATCCGTACACTACGCCCCGGTCTCTCCTCCCATTCCCTCCGATTCATCCATTCCGGTCGATTACTCACGGACGGGATTCTCCTCCTTCCCTGGCTAGGGTCGTTGGAGACCCGGCTTACGCGGCAAGCTGAGGGGCTTGGTGGGGTGATACGTGGGCTCACTGCGGATGAGGGCGGGGAGGAGGATCCGCTTGTCCCTGGTGGTGGTGGTGGTGGTGGGAAGGGACATGACCTCAAGGGGAAGGGGAGGGAAAAGGTGTGGTTGCATTGTGTGGTAGGTGGTGTCGTCAAGGAACAGGAACAGACGCAAGAGAGGGAAACGACGGAGGAGGCAGAGTCGGTGCGTATTTTTGACCCTAGTGTATCTCGAGGGGGACGCTAATCAGGTTGGTTGTACCTTGCTTATCTCATCCACCGCGCCTGCCTCGCACAGGCCGTTCCCTCCCGCCGAGGCTTTGACTCACTCCTCGATGCCGGCTTCACACCGACAGAAATCGCGGCCATGCGGCGCGAGTTCTACCTCTCCCGCGGGGAAGAAGTACCTGACGAGTTCCTAGCCGCTGAAGCCAGCAGCAGTGGGGGGGCGGTCCGGGATGTCGGGTACGAGGAACATGTGAGAGCGTTGGAGGAACAGTGGATCGAGGGTGATTTGAACAATGAGACAGCGCAGAGTGAGTCCCTTGCGTGCGTGCGTATGTGAATCGATTCTGAGTAACCCCGTCCCAACGCCCCCCCCTAGCCGTCAACGAAGGTCTCTACTCATCGATCCTCCACGGTCTTCTCATCGGATTCCTCTACCCGCTCATCCCCTGGTTCTTCTTCCGGGACCTGCCCTCTCCGAATTTCTTTTCCCCGCTGGAACCACTCGACGCGCCGGCGCCGATAGAACGCGCCGGTGGGGGAGGGGGACGAAATGATGTCCACCGTGGTTCCTCTGACCCGTCATTGCCGCCGCCACCGCCGACGCCGACGTCAACCTCTGCACCACCACCGCAGGACGGAGGGGACACGGCGGCGACGAGCGTGTTCGGCTTGCGTGGTCTGCCCGGTGGGGACTGGCGCACGGGCGTGGCATTCGGACAGCGTACGCAGATGGCGATCCTGATTGGCACCGTGCTCAATGTGGGGTTCGCCGGCCTGCGGTTCCTTGCGTAGCTGGGTGTGGCGAAAGTTGTATGACCATAATTACTTGTATGCGCGGATGCAAATGTTCGCTCGCGGCCAGAGATTGAGTTTTCGAAGAAAGTGTGGTTACGTTGGTGACATCGTCGCCGCCACCGCCACCCCTACCGCCGCCGCCGCCGCCACCGCCACCCCCACCGCCGCCGCCGCCATGCTCGCCCGCACCGCCGTCCGGAAGACCCCTTCCGCCGCCGCCGTCGCATGCCGGTACGCCCACGCCGGCCGCACGCACAAGAAACAGCCGCTCTTCTCCTCCGACCCGGAGCCCGTCGTCGGGGGCAAAGGCAAAGGCCGGGCTTACGATTCTCTTCCCCGCGCTCCACGTCCCTTCCTCCGCTCATCGTCGCAAGGCACCGCTGGCCCATCCACCCCGCGCACACGCACACGCACGCACAAGGCGAACAAGGTTGATATCGTCCACCGCACGCCCTCCATCCACCAGGTCCGCAACGTCCTCGTTAAACGTCTGCGGGAATGGGCACGTGCACCACGAACGAGGGAACGGTTGCTGCTGTGTGGTCTTGACGATGGGCAGGTGGATGATACGCTGTGGTCATGGGCGAGTGCACAAGTGGACGCGTTGGATTCGTTCGGCGACGCTAGACAACTCAAGTCATCCACTGCTCCGCTCAATGGCAACGGCGACAGCGTGCTACCAGGGTGGGATGTGGAGAGACTCCAAATCGCCATGACTACCCGCCCCGACTGGCCCACGGAAATCGATACGATAATCCTCCGTCGCTTCCTCACCCACCTGTCCGCTCTTCCTTCCACCCCGGCCTCCCTACGCTCCCGCCTGGCTGAAATCATCCAAATAACCGACCTAACCGACATTGCCTCCCGCTTCACCGCCGCCCGGGAAATGCGTCGTCACTTTCACCTACACATTGGCCCCACAAACAGCGGCAAGACGTACAACGCCTTACGCGCCCTCTCTCGCGCGGAAACGGGAACGTATGCCGGTCCACTACGGTTGCTCGCACATGAAGTCTGGGACCGGATGAACCGCGGGACCGTTGCCGGCCTGGAACAAGGCCAGGGGCGAGCTTGTAACCTGATCACGGGCGAGGAACGACGTGTGGTTGACCCCAAAGCAGGCTTGACAAGTTGTACGGTCGAGATGTTGAGTTTGACCGAACAAATGGACGTCGCGGTCATCGACGAGATCCAAATGATCGGTGACCCCCAACGCGGAGGAGCATGGACCACCGCCGTCCTTGGCCTCCTCGCGCGGGAAATCCACCTCTGCGGGGAAGAAACAGTGGTTCACTTGATTGAGCGAATGGTGTACGCGATGGGCGACGAACTCACTATCCATCGGTACCAACGTCTGACCCCGCTCCGCGTCGCCGATGAATCCCTCGAGGGAGACCTCGCAAGGATAGAGGACGGTGACTGTATCGTTTCCTTTTCCCGGTCAGGGATCTTCAACCTCAAACGCAATATCGAAGCTACGGCAGGAAAACGGTGCGCCGTGGTGTACGGTGCTTTACCTCCCGAGACGCGGAGCGAGCAAGCCCGCCTGTTCAACGAGGTTGGGAACGGAGTGAATGTCATGGTCGCGAGCGATGCCGTGGGGATGGGCTTGAATCTGTAGGCCCCTTCCACTCGCGCCACTACGCCCTCCGCTGACCGGCCCTGCCTTCTAGAAAAATCAAACGCATGATATTTGAAACCCTGCACAAGTTCAACGGGAAACAGGAAGTAATGATGTCCATCTCGCAGATCAAGCAGATCGCCGGCCGTGCCGGTCGATACGGGCAACACGATGCCGACTCGGGCGGAGGTTACGTAACGACGTTGACCCCGAACGACCTACCACTACTAAAAGACGTCCTGCAAGCACCGCTCACGCCCGTTCATCGCGCAGTGCTGGACGCCAATTCGACCATCATCCCGAAGCTCTCCGTCCTCTTGCCGCCGGAAACCACGCACGCACAGCTACTCGACCAAGTCGCCTCGCTCGCCCTCGCACCCACATACTGCGTTCCGGCGGACACCTCCTCGTCCGCCCAGATCGCCTCGGTGATCGAGCAGTACCACGACTCGCTCACCTTGCCCGAACTGATGATGTTTATCTTTGCGCCAGTCAACACGCGGGACGAACGTGTCGCTGCGGCGTTCCAGGCGTACATTGAGCAATTCGTGGATGCAGGGCACGTCGACATGGTGGCTGCACTTCCTATCGGGTTGATGGATAATTTGGAGAGAGTCGAGTTGGCACGTCAAGCCTTACCCGATGCGGATCACCTCGAGTCCCGCGTGACTTCCGGGGAGCAACATCGACATATCCCCGTCACCATTCCACCGGCGATCGTCGCCGGTCTCCCGATGCTTGAATCACTGCACAAGGCGATCGTGCTCTACCTCTGGCTCTCCTTCCGGATGGACCTTGCCTTTCCCGACCGCCAGCAAGCAGCGGCGCTCAAGCTTCGCGTAGAGGACGCCCTCGAGTTCTGCCTCGAGCGATTACCCGGGTTGAAGCAGAAGAAACGGGGGAACAAGTTCAAGGGTAACTCCCGTGCGGAACGGGAAGGGGAGATCGAGTTGGTCCGGGCTACGCAGAATACCAAGATCAACTACTTGACAGCGGATCAGCTGAGGGAAGCCAAGAGCCGGATTAGATCACAGTCGACGGATGTCCTGCAGGATGTATAGATGGTTGGGTGTAGAGTTACGCCCAAGGTGACACCTGATTAATGAAATAACGCATACACTAGTCATGACACGGAACAGGATCTACAGAATAATATATAGCGCGTAAAACCTGAGCCTACGTGTGGTTGGCCACAATTAGCGGCGCTTTCGACACAGCTTGGTAGATGGTCTGAACCCCACGCGGATCGGGCGGCGGGGAAGTAATCCTTCGGCTCGGCGAGTCCATGTACGGGGACGGAGTGTGGGCCGTTCCCGCGCCAGTCATATTGGACACCGGAACAGCGTCTAGCTGTACTGACCCCCTGCGATTGATCGAGGCGGCAATATCCTTGACGGGTCTTCTTGCCGCGCCACTGCCTACGTCGATATGGGATGGCAATCGCAAAGGCGCCGGTCGAGGTCCCCGGGGCGGCGTCGCCGGACGATGCATATCACGTTTCAGTGGAACAGCCGGGAGTCCTGCATTTCTGGCTATATTCGTGCTCTCTGATATGCACGGAGGGACACCTCTGCCCGACGA
Organism: Naganishia cerealis; assembly: GCA_030039265.1. Taxonomy (NCBI): domain Eukaryota; kingdom Fungi; phylum Basidiomycota; class Tremellomycetes; order Filobasidiales; family Filobasidiaceae; genus Naganishia; species Naganishia cerealis. Next base: position 81,892 of record JASBWR010000037.1, on the reverse strand, counting down.
CGAATCCCTTTGCATGATATCCATCTGGCCGTATCGGTCGAGGAACGCCGAGTTTGCCGTGGCGGCAGAGACAAGGGAAGACATGCTCCGCCGAAAATTGGACATCATGAATGCGCTTGGTATGCCGGAGGAAGAATGCGCTAGCGAAGAAGCGTCTTCTCTAATAGAATCGAGTGCAGGCGGCGTCGTTGGATCAAGGAATCCTTCCTCTGCGTGTGAGGACGGTGTTAGTGGCGGTCGACCGCCACGGAAGAGAGAAGCGACACCCGACCCCGCAACACGCTCAAGCCAAGACTCTCTCCGCTTGAGTGGTAGATAACTCGCTTCGGCCGTTGTCACGGATACCCTTCGTGCGACCTGTACAGCGACACCCCCCATCATGGACTCTGTCATCGATGAGCGTGAATTCGCACTTGTTGATTTTACGGCGGTGGGACCTCCAGCAGGTGTGCTGCCGAGTGAGCTTCCGCCGGCGTAGGAGACGACGCTGCCGTCGTAATAATTGTGAAGAGGGTCGTCGAAGGGGTCGTTATAGGATGGCGAAACAGGCGACGGGCTGGCGATGCGCGATTCTCCAGCTTGCGTAGGCAGTGTGGGGAGCATTTTCTGCGAACGATGACGATGGTCGGAACCCCCATCATCCTCTTCGGAGCCACTGTCCTCATCCTCACCCGTCTGCACATCGCCCTTCCACAACAAATCCTCCCTATCCTCGTCCTCGAGCATATTGAACCTCGTCCTCATCGTCCCCCTCGTCCCTGGCCTCGAACTCGAGACGATCCGCCCGCTCACTTGTCGGATCTTTGCAGCCAGAGTACCGCCGCCGACGGGAGCTGCAGATGCTTTTCCCAACCCGAAGACGCCCGATACTTTTCTGCTAGCAGCAGCAGCAGATGACATGCCCGACCTAGTGGTCGGATAATGAACGTCCGCAGCGGGAAAACGACCCTCATCACCCTCTTCCTCCTCGCTGCTATGGTATCCCTTTCGTTCTTCTGCAAAACCAACGCGATTGTCGTCGTCGTCGCCGGCACCCAGAATATCGTCCTTTTCTGACGCATCCCACGGCCCGGCAAGTTTGTCGCTCGTATGCACCCCGTCGTCATCGCGCCCCCACGTGCGGGCAGACGGCCGACCTCCAAAAGGTGTCAACAGCGTCGCCCTCTTTGCCCTCCTTCTCCTCTTCCTCATCAAGCACAGGAAGATCACTGCCGCCAGCAGGATCGTCAGCCCGGCGAGGGTGCATCCGACGGCGATAGCTGTGACGTGACGTGCTGCAGATCCATGTGAGGCTGTGTGCGGGCCGTTGGTGGTGCTGGTCATGGAGGGATCGTCGGTTGTTGCCCCCGTAGATTTGCTCCCTGTCAAGACAAATCCCATCAACGACAAGGCTCACCAGCTCAGAAAACCAATGGTCACACAGCGAACGGACGCCAGGCAGATGATGAAGAAATACTGACCATTTTCTGTCGTAGCGGTGCTGCGATCCGTATCCTTGCGTCCACTCGACGCCTCCGAGTTCATACTCGTGCCGCTGGAGGTGATACTCGACCCGCCTCCGGTGCTGGTCTGCGACGTCCCGCTAGCGACGACGACGGGGCTGAAAGCATTACTCCACGCTGACGCCTTTGAATCCCACACATAAACACCCGCATCCGCCGGCCCGGATGAGGTGTACCCTGAAAGATCGCAAGCACCGACAGCCTTATCAGCACTTGTAGGGAATAACATCCGCATGCGTGTGGAAGAAAGGAAGGGGGTCCGCGAAACTTGCCTCCGAATACCACCACTTGCTGTCCAATCGCCTGTGCAATATGATCATACCTTCCCTCAGGTGCTTGAACCGCGCGTTTCCGCCCGCTAGCAACTCCCTCTTCAACTTGCTGCCACTTTCCTTGTGCAGGATCCAGCATCCACACGTCGTCAAGCACGTCCTCCTGATCTGCTGCTGCTGCTGGGTTCACAGACCCCACTCCGCCAATGAGCACGATCCGTTCCGATCCGTCGGTCGTTACGACGCGGGTAGCGGTATGTCCGCGCCTCGCCGTGGGCTCTTTACCATCGGCGGTTAGCCCTGCCCTGCGCCATGTAGATCCCCGTCCCGGGTCGAGGGCGTACACTGTGTCGAACGGGAGGAAGCTTGATGTGCTGGGAATGTAGCCGCCGAGGAGGAGGATGGTGCCGTTGGATAACGAGATTGACTGGTGGTGGATCAAATCGGTGGGGAGGGAGGGTAGCGGGGCAAAGGTGATGGTGTCCGTTTCATTGTTGTTCGAGGAGGTGCCGATGGTGTCGATGTGGTTGAGAGTGACTGCCCACGCTTCGGCGTATCCAAGACCAGAACCATCGGCCTTTTCCCCTCCAGTGAGGTAAACCGTCTTTCCATCTACGCTGCTAGATGACGCCGCATGATTCTTCCTTATCGGCTGCGACCCGGTGCTCTGCTGCTTGTACGATACGCTGGTTGTCGCCATCCCTATGGACCCGGCACTGAGCAACCACGTCGAATCATTTCTCGTCTGGATCGGCATGTTTGCCCCGCCATCCCCACCAAATAGCACCACTTGTCCCTGCACCACGTCCATCGTGTGCCATGTCACCTCGGGTCCTTGCTGATGGCCTGTCCCCTCATACCACTGTGATGATGCTGCGGCGGTCTCCCATGCAGAGGAGCAATCAAGCATGACCGTTTCCCCCGTATTCGGAGCGGAGGAATATGTGTACGCCCCATCCGGATCGATCTTTCCGCCATGCACGAGCAGCGTTTGCGAATCGGAAAGGTATGCGGAGCGATGTCCCCATCTGCGGCGACGGGAGGAAGGGTCAGCTCGGAGACGCAGCACTGGCAGGCGAGAGACTCACCGTGCGTCTATCGCGTGCACGGCGGGAAGGACAGAAAGCACACCTCGTAACATCCTCATCTTGGTGGGAGACTATAATCCAACGGCCAACACCTATCGAGATTTCATCAAAGAGCGTGGTTGAACGACCATCTACCGCTTATTTGCTTCCGCGCTTCCCTCATGTGCCGCCGTCCTCTCTCATGTGATTCTCTTGAGCGGTGAATATTCTTGGATCAACATCGGGAACAAGCATTACATGTACCGAGACTACACAACGAAGCGAAAGCAGCAGATCCTGACAGATAGCATTCCCACGTCCAAAGTTCCTTCCCTTCACAACCACAATGACGCATCAGGCAACTCCATCCCTACTTCTCCGTGTCCTCACTCATAGTAAGAATCCTTTACTACAGCTCTAGTAAACTGCAAAGTCGCACAAAAGAAGCATCATCAGTATCAACCATCCGTTCTCCTTCAGCGCTCATATTCAAAAACTAGTCTGCTTACCATTTGAGCGATCATGCCAGGAATAATGGATCCTAAAAGGATGAACCCTTTAAGCGTATATGCAAAAGTCGCTGCGAGTTAGCCAGCAAGTGATCAAAACCATGCGATGCCATCCTCTTACCCTATCAAATTGCAAAAGGCGGTGACAAAACAAACGTAAAGGTCAAGCGCGGTCTCTCCCGGTCAGCTTTACCACTACACCATCAATGCTAATCCAGGCGTGGCTTACCGCGAGCAAACAAAATCGATGAACATCTGCTCCTCCGTTCCCTCCATTCTCTGTCTTGCCATTGGACAAGCCAACAAAGCTCTGAGCTTCAAAGCAAACCGCGACCCATAGTTTCAGAAATCCCGTGGCAGGGATAAAGAACGGCTGCAGGCCTCGCTCCCTCTGCGCTGCTCCTTCCTGGATACCCTTCAATGAGAAGGCGTCAAGGCCGTGATTGGCGCGGTTTCTTCCACTTGCGAAGAGGAATACCTGCACGCGCGCGGGAGCAAGGTCAGCACACACACCGTACGATGAGCTGCCTGCATCAAGCGAGCTTCAGCAGCGGGCGGCAGCAACTCACGCTTTCAGCAGCAATCAGCAAGAGCAGCCAAATGACTGGATATATATGTCAACCGAGAATGAAAACCAGCAGTAGTATAAGCGTCTGAGATTTACAGAGTGGATATACGCTCTTACGAAGGGACACCTGGCATGAGCACAGAAATCAAAAGATATCAGCCTATCAAGTCCCTCCGTAGTGATCCATGCGTGCGTGCGCTTACCTGAAAAACGCTGGTGAAATAGATTGAGCCGAGATGCTAATAACGCCCATATAGGTACAAAATGAGCGATCCTCTCCGCTTCTTCCAGACTCTCTAAAGATCTGCTACGTGAACATACTTTTGGCACCGTTGTGTTCGTCCTAATCGGTCGCGAACATATCACGCGGTAGCATCGACATGAATGATCAGTATCATCACGATCAACGAAATGGTTGGCACTAGCAGTGCTCGCCAACTATGCACTCACACGTAGCCGCAGGACGCGGAAGACCCGTCCTTTTCGTAGCCATGAGATGCTATAGACCGGGTTGGAGAGATTACCGAGCGGATCCCAGTAAAAAATGGAAAGTCGCTGTGTTCAGAGACAGACAAACCCAGCATGGATGGGTGTACGCTCATTCTCCAAACTCACGGGCTCGTCCAGGACCCATTAGCTTATCATGGCGTTCGATGGAATTGGTCATCTGTGAAGAGGTCCAGGATGAAGTTTAGGTATGGTATCAAGTGAGATGTCTGTTGTGCGGGGAGGAAAAAAAACCATTGCTTACCACGATTATTTCCGCTATGAAAACAAGTAATTCTGCGAGGATGGATACTAGCACGAATAGCTTACATATATAGATCCATACCCGTCGCAGGCCGTCCGAGGGCTGATCGTATTTATCCATTTTTGATGAGGATGGATAGGATGATTATGTATCAACAGGGACAAGGATTGGGGTACAGAAATCGTTCGCAAGCGATTTTTTTGCGGTTGGTCGGCAGGGTGGAAGAAGAGGTGAGGAGCAGGCAGAGAGCGACTCTAGCATAGCCAGGGCAGACCCAACGTTTACTGGGATATATAATGTGGAATCGCGCTCACACGAGATAGCCGGATTATTCGCATCATAGAAGGGTTTCACCCTGGAACATGTCAAAGGAGCTTCTTGAACCAGGGGGGGTATTGCTGAACTCAGAAAGGTGGTCAGGCAGTGCTTTCGAAAACCGTACTGTTTCATTCGTCCGTTTCATGTAGCAGCATGTTTCGGTGTGGCGACAAAATACAACCGTTCATTTCTGTGAATTACACAATGAGGGATAGGCCCCAAATTCTAAAGAGAAAGCATCCCATCAACCTCCTTTCCTCGCAAATCGGATGGTTCGTGCATGTGTGCTGAAAAACTAATGTTCGTAATGGCCAATGGCGCCTTTGATGAGCGCTAGCTGCTGCAGGAATGTGGATGATAGCTCGCTGCGGGGCGTGGTTGCAGACTTGTACAACCAGTTGAAGTCTTATCGGAACGGAATATACCTCAGCATTTACGTCCTCAGGGTGAGAGACTAAAAACTCACCGGCTTGCGCGAGCACGGGAAGATCAGATTTTCGGCGAGCTGCCATCTTCTGCTTGAAGTCGGTGAAAAACTCGCTCGAAACTTGCTCCGCACGAGTCACAACCGAGTCCTGAAGAAAAACAGCGATTGTCAGGTGCATTGATCTTCTGCGCGAGACTGCGAGACTTACAGGAACGCCAGCCAAATGAGCCACATCTGTAAAGAAAGGTGATCATGAGTGATTCGGACGACGTTCATCACGCATCAAAGGCAAACGCACGGGTTCCGTAGGACGATTCGGCTCTTCCTTCAATCAACTTGTAAAGACAAAGAACCTCCCGCTTTTCGTCGTCTACCTGTGTCTGCATGTGCATACATCGAACATTCGGATGGTACTGGAAGTCATCGGTCAAAGCGCCATAATGCGTGGCGAAGAATCCTAAGGGCAGAGTTGCGGTCGAAAGATGGTGAAGAACCGCCTGCAAAGTGTTCGTCGTTTTTTCAACATCACCGGCTATCATTTTCAAAGGAAGCGAACAAAGAACGTACCTCGGCAATCGCCATACCGTCATAAGTAGAGGTACCTCGACCCAATTCTGTTAAAACAAGTACGAGGTTATGCGGTTTGCCAGACAGCGACAAACTCAGATGACATACCATCCAGGATAACAAGGGACTTTGGACCACCTTCTCTCAGGATTTTGGCACACTATGGGAGGAATCGCAGAAGCGTAAGTCCATGACCGTCGACGGAATTCATTATGACGCACCTCGTCGAGTTCCACCTTGAACGTAGAGCTATTGGAAAACATGTTGTCATATGCACCCATCCTGGTCTGAATTTTATCGATGGGCGAGATCCTATAGATCGGACTGGGTGAGCATGGTAGCTAGGTGGGCAGCTAAACAGGGGCTACATACCTAGCTTCACTGGCGGGTACGAGGGCGCCCAGCTGAGCCATGATCACAGCCACCGATGTCATTCTGGATCGATGATTAGGATGATATTAGGATAAGCGATATTGTCTATTTCACTGATCGACCGAACTCACCGGCAAAGCGTAGATTTACCAGCGGTATCTGCGAAGTCATGGTAGACTCGTCAGCAACGTCAACTCACATATACTTGAATCACCACGTACTTGGACCGGTCAGAAGAGTTTGACGGGGAACAGTATTGCCGAGCTGGACGTCATTAGAGATAAAGTCGGAACGCAAGCACAAAGCTGGATGTCGCAGGTCCTTGAAATCGATGAAAGCCTCTTCACTGTCTACTAGTTCTGGTCGGCATCTTGGTTCATCTAGATCCGCAGAGGCTTTCGCAAGTGACAGCAAACAGTCCAGTTCCGCCAATATACTGCCAACGCAGGATTCATCAGCAACTGGTGGTGCCTGCCATTCAATCCCGAGTGAACGTACCGAACTGCTTTCAGCCAGACATCCCTTTCCTTGTCAAATTCATGCAACAATTCGGCGTAGAAGCCTTGGAACGCCGTCTTCTTGGTTTCCCTAGCTTCTTGCACTTCACGGATGAGCGGTTGGGTTTTCGGAGTCACATATTTGTTGAAAGCCTAGGGTGAGGAATATATCAATATGAGGGGTACTGCGGTATGAGACCTTGGCGTTCAGAATGATTAGGCCTACCTTGGTGCCGCCTGTTTTGGTCCAATTGGTAGGTGCTTTGATTTTTGCAGGTACTTGTATGACATAGATGTCCTGAAGTGCAGCTGTGATCAGTTTGACAGCGGGAATTTTGGGGTCGACTCATATTCACCTTTGCACCCTGAGCGCTGTGCCAGTAGGTCAAGTCACGGCATCTGTAGAACATTCAGACACTGAAATCAGTAAAGTCTGATTCGATCGGGCTTTGTGACTGCACAGCTTACTTAAGCTGCTCCTTGTAACCCTCTAGGACATCATTCAAAGCCGCCTCTGCTTCTTCGACAGCCACTCTTGCCTCGTCGCATTCTTCACTAGCACCAGGGGTAGGGAGGATAACTATGGCGCTTACAATCAGCGCTGACCGTTGGTATATACCATGGACTGTCACGAACCATTATCCAAAAGCTCATACATGCTTTGGATTTGCTCCAAGTTTGCTGTCATATCTGGTGCGCCGCGCAACAGTGAGGCAACACTAGTGGAGTCAAACGATTGGGCCAGAGATGCTAGTTGACTGAATCCTGCATTCAACTTTTTGAAAGCACTCATGACTTTGAGAAAGTCGCTTTGCTTGCAACGACCTGCGTGGATTCGTGAGATGAGCCGTTCCAAATCCGGTATATCCTTGGCGATCTTGTGAAAACGTTCGCTAAAAGTCGGATGATTCATTAAATCCTGCACGGCATCTTGCCTAATAAGTGATAAATGATCGTCATTATGAGAACGATAATTTGCAGATTGCATCGCAGAAACACTGACCTGGCGCCAATAGCATCAATTTTCTGCAAGGGTACCGTCAACCATATTCTGAACAGCCTCTTGCCGAAAGGCGTGACGCAGCGCTGTAGCAGTCCCAACAACGTGCCTTCCTCTCCCCCTTCGTTGTTCACCAGAATCTTTGGGAACGCAAGTTAGCTTGGAAGGCAGGAAATGGCGCTGATTGAAACGTACCTCCAAATGGCTCAACGTTTGCCCATCCAGAACCAAGCTTTCCCCTTTACGTATCGGATCATAAACGTTGAAGCTTCTCTGCGACAACAAGTCATTCGCCATATTTAACGATCTAAGATAGAACATCATGCCGCCCAAAGCCTCGATTGCGAGTGGCTTGTCCAGCATGCTAGTGATAGCTTCTGGAATACCGTGTTGTGTCTCATCCGTCATTTGTACGTCCTCCTTGTCAGATTCAACGTTTTTGGCGTCAAAGAACGCTGTCAATTCCTGGCGTGTCTTGTCTTCGTTGTAGAATTCGGTCTCAGGTTTCAGAGAAACCCAACTGGCGTTCATTGGCAGGATATTGCGCAATAGTCGAGAAGTGACCACGCCCAGATTGCCCTGTCCGTAGAAACCATGAGCATGTCGTAAAAAGCAACACTTTCCTGCTAGGTCAGGGAATTCTATCGATACTCACCTTGCTGTAAACGAGCTCTCGCGGACGTAACTGACGGAACAATGTTTCCAGCTTGGTACGACATGCATCATCCTCGAATGCTGTAAGTTCGAATCTACCGGTGGCTGCGTCCAGGATACAAACACCATAGGTGGCGTTTCCATCGTCAGACTGCCCTTCCTGTTGGACCATGGCAAGCGATGAAGGCCCGTCAGTTAGATCCCAGAGGCAGAACCGTGCTGAAATGCTGAAAAGTGCACTCACTTTGATAGCGATACAGTGGCAGGCTTCGTCACCAGACAAGAAAGCTTCATCCACAACTGTCCCATTGGTAAGGACAGCAGCAAGTTCTCTACGGACGATACTATCCGCCTTGTTCTTGGTTTTACCAGCCGCGGCTTTCGTTCGCATTTCCATACTGATCGATGACGAATCACCCAACAAGGAGAAGAAGAGTAAGGTACAGCCTTGGAGCCGGGCCTATTATCGATGGTTTGCTACTTACCCGATGGCGGTCTCTGCTTGCTCAACCTTGCCGACTTTATATCCAGCTGCGAGAAACTTGGCACACCAATAATCAAACGACTGTTCAGGCACGCCAACCTAAAAAGCCGGAAGAATAAACGCGCCCGCCATCAGCGTGTCGTTTTTTTGAATGTTAAAGCGAGGGGTCGTTTTACCATCTTCATTTTGACTCTGTCTGTCAGCTTCAGATCGAATTCATTATGACCGATCTCGGCGTCCTTTTCGTAGAGCTCGTAGAATTTGCCCTGTAACGGTGCATTGCGATGCAAGAAGAACAGTTTTAGAAGCCGTGCACATCATCTACGTTGCAGAACTCACCTTTTGGAAGAACAATACCTGTTACGCAGAAGCGCGATGAAGATCAGACAGTCCCCGTCGCTGAAATATCGAAACACGTACCGTATCAAAATGATTCTGCTTGATCTCCCAGAACTACAGACAATAATCAGCCTCAGCAACCGACACAAAGGCCACCGCTTCCCCCTCGCGCACGGCGCACGTGTATGGCCGACCGACTCACCTGTCGCTCGAATGGCGTAAACGTATCCCACGCTTTCGACGGGATAAACACTGTTCGCGCATCATATTCCGGGTGATCTGCGCGGGGCGGGCACAAGAGGGAGAAAGAACGTATGCGCAGGGTTTTTTTTGTCGTTAGTCATTTCTGAAATTTCATGAACGAGATCCAACCATTCATCCATTTGCTCACCTGGTTGATGTCCATCTTTCTAGAAAGCGAGACGCACAGAACCACAAAACCATCAGCCAACAGCGACTCCACGACGCACGCGATGCGTATGCAGCCGCCGGAAACCAAGCGGGGAGCGTGGGAAGGGATGGCGGGGGGGGGGAGGAGGAGGGGGAACATACATCCTTCAACTGTCTCAAAAACTCGAAACAATCCTGTTCCGCCGCTTTTTTCTCCTTCGCATCGATCTTTGCGCGCTCAGCCTGTGTCATGAAGCCTCCGGCACCCAATGACCCGCTGCCGTTCATGCGCGCGCCTGAGCCAGAAGCGGTGAGGGGTCTCGGAGGGGGTCGTTGCGGGATAGACGACGATGGTTTCCTCGTCATGGTGCGACTGCTGCTGTTGCTTTTGCCTGATTTACTAGTGGCGGCCTTGGAGCTCTTCTTCGTAGTCTCGATCTCGTCTTCGTCCGTTTCAGCGAGGGAAAGCGCCACTGATTTGTCAGGGGAGGAAGGCTCTTCATACTCGAGCATCATGATGTCTACGAAAAAAATGTCAATATGAGGATCAAGCCCACGGTGGCGGATACGCGCAATGCGCTGGTTCTCGGACTGACCAAGCTCTTCATCGTCCATCCCTCCATCATCGAATTCGAAATCATCTTCATCCGCCAGCACTCGCGGCTTCTTCCTGCCGCTCGTGCTCGTGCTCGGTCTCTGCGCGGATTTCCGTTCATCGATATCGCTACTCGACGCAACATATGATATGAGAGTCTGCATGCACCGTGCTCAGGTGATCGGAAAGCGGAGCATGACTCACGAATCGGAACTTGCTTCATCGTCGTCTGTCTCGATATAGGTCATTTTCCGCTTTGAGGTCCTTTTCTGCGCGACGGGAAGAGGCAAGTTAGGGACAGCTCAGGGGAGACCCAAGGAGATAGGGGGATCCGCGACGGGCACTTACACTCAGTCTCACAGGCTGCTCATCATCCTCATCCTCCATGGTCTCCTCTTTCCCGAGCTCACCATCCTGTACCTGCGTATCCTGTACGGACAACTGAAGACCATTTGTGGTATTCCTGCCACCCTCACCATCCCTATCCACCTGTTGATCCACCTTATTTTCCCTGGCTTCGACACCGACTACGGTCGTCTCGTCCTCGTCCTCGTTCAATACCTCGATAGCGCTAAGTGGACTCGACCCGGACGTAGCATCACTTTCCGGCTTCCGATCCTGTTTATTCAACTCCCCGCGGATTTCCTTCCTAGCATCTACTATACCCAACACAGCGCAACCCTTGGCACCGTTGATCGCCTCGTTCGGCAGGTTCTTGGAGACACTAGCCGTCGGTGAACCCTCGGAAGCGGCCAAAATCGCCCTCCGGCGCTTCTCCACCGCTTCACTACTAGTACTCGCAGGTGTAGCGGCGGCGGCCCTCGAGCCGCTACCTCTTCCCGAGGAATTAACGGTGGCAGACGCCGGGGTAAGGGGGGGACGCTGTCTGTTAGTGGTGGGTGTCGTTGTCGGTTTGGTGAAGAAGCCGAGGAGGGATGTCTGTTTGGGGCCTCCTGGCTGGGACGATGGGGTTTTGGGGGGCATGCTGTGTGACGTGAAGCTGTGCGGGGGGAATAGGGAGGAAACATTGGATCGGCCGGAAGAACAGCTAAAGCTCGGAAACCAGGTCGCGTCCATCGCAATGCGCGATTCACATGAGGGGAAACGCTTACCTAAGCCGGAAGCAGGCCGCCGCGCTTACCTAAGCATCTCCAGCGCAGTACATACATCTGCTCGGCACCCACCCACCTCCCCGCACAGCCAGGATCCCCAGCCAGCGCGCCACAATGTCCTTCGAACCGCACTTCACCCATCACCGCAGCACGTCCGTCGAGAACAAATCCTTCGACGACCCGCTGTCGCTCCTCGCAGAGCTCGACAAGATCGCCCCGATCAAGGCGTTCGATGCATTCCCCAAAGTCCAGTCGACGTACACGACCTCGAGCCGTCGCGGCGGGATCCTCACCGCAATCTTGGGCGCCGTCATCTTCCTGCTCGTGCTGAATGATCTCGGAGAGTATCTGTATGGGCAGCCAGGGTACGAGTTCCACGTGGATCACGAGATCGACAGGACCAACTTGCAGTTGAACGTGGATCTTACCGTTGCGATGCCGTGCCACTGTAAGCATGCATGGTTCTTGGGCAAGCCGTCGATAGGCCGGTCTTGACCTCCCTTTGTACCTTCGAAAGATCTGTCAATCGATTTACGAGACGTCGTAGGGGATCGGCTACACCTCAGCGATGATTTCGTCAAGGATGGCGTGAGTAGGAAGACGTGTTGGGATATAGAATTCAGGCTGACATTGTACTACCAGACAACATTCGACACGGCTCGCACCACCTCGTCTCAGTAAGCAGGTCTTGCATAGTTACCCCTGACAAAGTTACCAACATTACACACCCCCACACCGCCAACTAGATCAGGCACAGCCACTGCCCCCTCCATCCAACAAGTAATCACGGACGCCCGCCGGTCCTCATCGCGGGCCTACCGCCAATCCTCCTCCCTCTCCGGCCTGCGCTCCCTCTTCTCCCGCTCCCGCAACAAGGCACACAAACAACCCGCGTTCCGCCCCACGGCAAACAAGCTCCCGGCGGACGGCCCCGATGCTGGGCCCGCGTGCAGGATGTACGGGAGCGTCGGCGTCAAGAAAGTCACGGCGAATTTACACGTGACGACGTTGGGACATGGGTACATGAGTTGGGAACACACGGATCATCACTGTGCGTCGGTTGATCGATCGGTGAGGACTTGCGGGTCTATTGTTTGACTGACTGGGACCTCTCCTCGCAGTGATGAATCTATCCCACATCATCCACGAGTTCTCCTTTGGACCTTACTTCCCTGCTATCGCCCAACCACTAGACATGACATACACCATCACGGATTCCCGTAAGCCTCCCGCGCGCCTCCTGGCCGCAACCACAGCTAATCAAGTCTCCCATTATCCGCGCTAGCATTCACCATCTTCCAATACTTTTTAAGTGTGGTCCCTACCACGTACATCGATCGATCAGGTAGAAAAGTCAAGACGTCGCAAGTAAGTCCTTCCGCGATCTTTCCTTTGGCAGGTACCCGGAGAAGCACGTTGAGGGGTCAACCGCATGTAACTCATAAATCTCTCCCGCGGTGCCATCGGCGACTATAGTACGCGGTGACTGATTCCAAGAGAGTCGTTCAACATGGCCAAGGTGTACCAGGCAAGTCTCTCCCTTCCGACCGACGTCTGAAACCAAGTCTCTTTGTTTACCTGCCGTTGACACCTTTCCCCGGCCATGGCCGTCCTTTTTCGCCAATGCGCTGGTTCAGGTATATTCTTCAAATTCGATCTGGAAGCATTGGGAATGACGATCAGGGAACGGACGACGTCACTGTATCAATTCTTGATCCGTTTGGCTGGCGTGATCGGTGCGTTTTATTGTCGCCCCTCATCCGTTCATTGGAAAACGATTTCACAGGATTGCTGATGATTTCTTTCCGATATATCTGCATACATTCCGACTAACCCAACCAACCCATTTACCCGCCCAACCGCGTGCTTGTCTTGGGGTCTGTTACGAGACTCTGTAGGCGGCGTATGGACTACAGCATCATTCGCACTTCGCGTCCTCACCCGCGCCGAAAAAGAAGTGAAAACAAAACTCAAAGTCGGCTCATCCACTGATGATGACCCATTCACATCAAGCATCATCGGCGGTGGGGGGCTCCCCACTCCCGGCGGAATGCCAGGGAACGGTATAGGCGGAGGAGGCCGACGGTACAACCCGAGTGCGGCAGCGTATCCGGGCCAGATATTGGCGGCGGCGGCGGCGGCTGGGGGTACGCCGAATGCTGCTGGTGGAGGGATGTTGCATCGCAACGCGGGGAGCTATTTCTAGAGTGTTTTATTTGTTATTTCCCAACCGGGAAGGACGGAGCACGGTGCATGTTTATATAGACGTACGACTCGGGGTTGCATGGCTGAGGGTACTCACTTGTATCGATTGGCAATGTCCATTCCCACCAGGGTAGTCACCTTGTTTCCCGGTCACTGTTCCGGAAGTTAAAAACCGCGACACGCGACGACGCGTTTGGGTTGTGTTGCCTTATTGCGAGGATTGGAGACAGAATACTATGTCCTGGGCACTCTATCACGCTCACCCCGTTGCATACCGTTGGTCGGCTATCTGCAGGCTTCTCTCGGCGGACGAAGAGACTCACCCCAGTCCATCCGCGTAAGCAAGTCGGGTAACATCGGTCCAACACATAGCTGACTGCGCCGCTCCTGCACATACAGATCGCGAGAATGACATCTCTCCAGCACCAGGCACCTCCTCGCTCGATCCTACTTCCCTCCCCTACCCGGCCGAACTACGATTTGCCTCTGCAACACCCTTACCCCGCGCGATACCCCCGAGAGAGCGATTCCGCGCCGTCATCTGCAAGCTATGCCACGAGCGGTACCTCACACAGTCCCGTCTCAGAGCTACCGGGGAAGAGGAGAACGAGCATCACGATAGAGGACAGACCGAGGATCGTGGTTCGTCCGCTCGTGGGAAATGATGACTCGCAACGTAGGAACCGACGTCGGTCGTCTGCTGGATCATCTTCGACAACACCGAGGACACCGTCGCCTTTTGCTCGAGAAATGTTATATCCCACACACGGCCAGGAAGGAGGAACCAACGAAGGCACCGAATCGGGTACGGTTCAGTCAGTTGCTGTGGGAATGACAAGGAAAACTAGTACGAGCAAAGCGTTCGCGAACTTATTTCTCGGACGGAAGAAAAAGGCCACCAAGAACGAGATCGAGTCGACACTCTCTTCCCCGCGGAAATCGGACAGAGGTGACAAGGAGCTTATCAAGTGTAAAGACATTAGCCTGGTATCATTAGAAGGAGAGGTCGTGGAGTACGGTCGGAATGGCGTGGACGACACGATAACGGTCAAGGCGATGAGAAAACGTGCGCTTTCCACTTCATCCCCGGAATCACGCCAAACCTCCAACAACCGCACCTATCAACCGGGAGATACAACATCCTTGAAACCCACGTTCCCCATGATGGGACCTATCCGACGGGTCTCTGAATCCGACGCAGAACAACGGGATCGTCAAACCAACCCTACGAATGCATCAGCGGGAGGGACATTTCGCCGCCCAATGCTTACCCTCAACCTCTACACCCACCCTACCAATGCGCCACAAATCGTCGGCTCCCCCGTGTCTCCTATGGGAACGCCCACGATGTCACCGATTCTACGTGACCCTCACAATCATGACCTGTATCAGCCCAGAAGACGGTCCTCTACTCGCCTGGTGTCACCTTCAGCATCTGTATCATCCCGCGCACGAGCTTCATCCCGCGTGACCTCTCCCACGTCCCCCGGATTCGGCTCGTTCCAGGGGTTCTCATCCGCCTCTGTTTGTAGTTCTCCATATACAACAGGAAGCGGAATAGGACCTCCATCCTGCTCCTCCTCCGCGGCCTCCCCGAAATCGCCCATGTCCACCTCACCGGTCTTCCCACCCCAAACGAAATATCCAGCGAGTTCCGTCCCGTTCTCTTTGACGATACGCAGAGAGGGTGAGGCCATTCAGCCTCCCTTACTGCGGCATGTCGTTACCACCGCTTCCGGAGGCGAACCTTGCGGAATTTTCGAAACGGGGACATTGCGACAGGACACTTTGTTTGATCCAGCGCAATTTGAGGATGGATCCGATAGCGAAAGCGCTCTCGACCGACAGGGAACCCTATTTGATCGATCGTCACGGTCGCCCGGAACAGCTGAAACGCGTGGAGAACGGGTCACGAATAACCCGGTTCCTGTGGACGGATCGTCTGTTCCCACAACACCAGCACTTGACGAGATCCCCATCACCGTGATCTCTGCCTCGGATTCCGCACCGTTGATGCAGAGGAGCGAATCCGGTCCGCCACCGACATTCAAGTTTATCCCCGCAACGCCTATCGCGCCTGAAGACGGAGACGATGCAAAAGAACATGCTGACTCGGATGATACCTGCGGCAAAGACGACTCAGTTGGTGGGGCTATCAAGAAGCAAAAGAAGAACAAGAATAGGAATTCCTTGCCCCCTGTGCCCGTGAATCCTATAAGGCCCAGAAAATTGGAATTGGTCCTGGAGTTGAACACTGCGCCGGAACAGACATCGCGGGAGGAGAGTCACTCGGAAGCGGAACCGTTACAGGCTAGCACACCGATCTCCGCACTCGATTCTTTGCTCAACGATAACGCCTTTTACGGTCCGGATCCGAATGAAGCCTTCTATGAAGACGATCTATTAGGCGAGGACAATGCTTATCCACCGCTAACGTCTAGCTCTCCCTCGGACCTTGCGCCTGTTCGCTCACCGTCCAGAGAGTCTCTTCTGCGGAATACTGTTCCGCTCCGTCTCTCCACTTCTCCCAAACTAGTCACCGCCGCCAACGTCTGTCGTCCCGTCAATTCCTCTCTATCTATGGCTTCCTCCTGCCAATCATCTCACGCGCTCACCTTGTCAACAAGTAGCACCATTGCGTCCTCTTTTAACTCGTTTGATACGATGGATTTGGAGGATGTCGAGTCCGCGCTCGGGACGATGCTCGCCAGTTTATCGACTAGACCGTCTCTTGCCAGTCGGCTGACGCTTACTGACCCGCTACTAGCGGCGGAGTCACGGGTTGTGAAATCGCAAGAACGAATACCGACGGCCGAGTTGGGACTGTCGGCTCTGGGATTTGGAGCACCGAGTGCCGCACCGGGCTTCAGCGCCGTACGTGATGTCGATCACGATGCCACTCCAACGCGCCGGGAGCATCGCCGCTCATGGGCAACTCAACCCGATTCTCAGCCCTTGAATGCTCACAATGGGCCCTTGTATATCCCTACACATCATGAGTCGCACAGGACGGAACAAGCGGAAGTAGATGCAAACGACAGCGAAACCGATAGTATCTTTAGTGATATCGATGACCTCGGTTCTGTTTCGATCGCCGTAGTACAGAAGTCGCCGAGGATGTTTGCTTCGCCAAGAACCTTGAGTATTGGCCACACGGATGTAAAGTAGTTGCCGCTTTGATACAAGTTGCCATGACGGCCAGAATGTACCTGTTCAGTTGTAGTAAGCTATCTAGTTGTATACCTGGCTTCATGTTGCTAGATCAGTAATTAATGAATAAATAGCTGACAAGCTTGTAACATTCCGTTCGCAACGCTTTTCTGCATGGTTATTGTAGCAAGAAACTTGGAGAATGACATCACAAAAGGCGTATATTGTTTCACCAGAATCAACGCATAGGCGACAACTCCTGGCTGTCCATACGCGTGTTTGGGCATAGCTAGTGCTGGATTAGCCTGGGTCAGAACTGTCAATCCTCCGGTCATATCCACTGTTTGATCACCAAGTGACACCCACAGCTCATTGTTCAGTAATCATAGTGCAGAGTCCAACGATACATCGCTATCCACCTAGGCCGTGTCCCGCCGGATTCCTGCGCATCGTGCCGACTGTCATTTAAGGGCCCTCATCTCCGGTCGTCATCCCTTCGCCTTCCTCCGCCTCACACGCCATCTTGCCAACCTCATGCAACCGGCTCCTTCTCCTTTCCCTTTCACGCCTGATCCTCTCTAATTCCCTCTCCCTTTCCACTTTCCATCCTTCACCCTCGCTCGTCCTCCTCTGCTCAAGCATGTACCGCTCCGCTTGCGTCATCTCAACCCCGCTTTCTCCCCAGTTTCCAAATACCATCCCATCGGACATTTCGTATGTAGGGAGAGCCGGTGTACGGTGGATAGCAGGAGGCGGAGGCCCACGCTCTACGTGGATGAAGTCCAGCAGAGCGCCCGTACGGGCTACGACATCCCGTATAGGCGCATGCGCTCGAGTGTTGGTCATTCGATGGGCATATGAACATTGCAGTGCGCTCGAGAATATGAATTCGCCACCGAGCTGTGGGATCGTTCTGCCCAGAGGAGAATGAAGATTGACGACCCGTTAGTACAAGTTCCTGCTAGGCGCCATCAACAGGGACTCACCCAGGTCGACCCAGCGGCATCTTAGTCGCTCGCTTCGCCACCTCTAGAGTTCCTCTCATAGGACCCATCGTAATATAGTCCCCCTTGTCTTCTTCTTCACCGCCATCGTGCGTCTGCCTCGTCATTCCCAAACCACGGTAAACTCGCAATTTCGGATCTGTGAACATTTCGAAAGGGGAGCGCATCACCTTTTTACCTTTTATCGAAACACGTGAATGATGAGCAACCAGAAACGAAGACTGAACGAGCGTATGATGGCTCACTATATGCTGGTAGCATTCTTCGGGAGCCGTTACCAATGATGACGAGCTTCACGTTGGCTTTCTCTAATGCTTCGGGGTCGACAGTTCGGACGATGCATTCGACGTATTCGGCACAGAGAGGACAGTACCTAGAAACCGCGAGAACGCTATTTCAGCCGGACTGACCGCGCTCTATCCCATCACCGTTTGCAGCCCACTCACCAGTGTCTGATGAAAACCACAATAGTCTGTTGTCCGCCCCCGCCAGCCACGATATCCCCAAACATGACTTTTTCCCCCTCCACATTGTACACCTGCAGCTTACTCACCACTAACAATTCCCGGGGGGTAGGTAGCCGATCCGGGCCGGCCTCGAAGATCGCCGCTTCTCTTTTCCTCCGAATCTTCTTTTCCCGGCGCCTCGCCCCGCCCAAAGTGGCAGCCAGGCCTGATGCTCCGGCAGACGTGGAAGCATCACTGACGTATTCCGAGGAAGAGTTTCCCGTACCATCAGTAGTCGCTATTCGATGCTTTGTTCGTCTTCGAGAGAAAAGTCGCATCTTGTGCTTCTGTGCAGCTGGAATCGGATGGACAGTCGTCTCGGTAGCAAACGTTGGAGCTTGTTCAAGCATGGGAGACCCTCTCGGCGAACGTTTCCTAATATCACGACCGCTACCATCGGAAATTCCCCTATGGAACGAAGGCACGGACATGCTTCCCACTTCAGGCAAGGTAAACAGCTCCATAGATCGCCTTGCTGACTCCTCGCCACCGGTGCCGGTCCCACGACTTCCTGTTGTGCGCCATTGCGCACCGCTTCCCCCCAAGCGGGCACGGTGAATGGGTAAAAAATTCTCGGACTTCGACTTTCCAAAAGTTCCCCTTCCTGCACCGGGCTGGACGCTGAAACGTACTCCTGGCTCGTAACCACGTAGAGGTTCAGGCAAAGGGTCTTGTTGTTTCCCAAGCGACGTGCTTCTTTCGGCTATCGACGATGGCGTCGCCGCCGAAGGCGGCTCCTCATCTGTTAAACAGGTGAGGCTGAATCCGGATGTGAACGTCTGGTCAGAGGGGCGGCGTTCTTCCGCTGCAGTCTGTCGACCGTCCTGTACCTGATCGGAAACAGCGGGCCTGCCAGAAATCGCTTGATGTGCCTGCTGTACCGCGAGAGGAGTGTCAAAAGTCTGGGGCTGCTCGTAGGTAAAGTGGTCGAAATGGTGCTTCGCCCCAGAGAGAATGGGCGTCTTGAGGATCGCGTCTGTTCTGAGCAAGGAGGCGGAACGGGCCGGAATATCGGGAAGGAATTTTCTGGCTCTGTGATCCTTGGCGCGTATGTTGGGAACGTCCTTCAATCGTGAGTCTGCGTCTTCGACTAACCGCTTGCCTGCCCGGACTTGTTCCTCATCGTTAGGTAAGGCTATACCTTCGGAACTGCCCTTGCCGCCCATTCTGAATCGCCTTGCATCGAGTGCCAGCGACTGGACGTCTTCATGAAGCGAGAATGTCGAGAGTGGCAGGGAATGCGATCGTCCCGCGTCTTGCATGCTGCCTGCACCTTCGGGATAAAGTGAAGAGCTGTTGGCGAATTTCTTTGATTGCTCCAGGTCTTCCAAGCTTGACGTCCACATCGGGACTTGCTTCCTCGATATACGGCGGCTTGTACTGCCCATCTCCGGTGAACTGTTTATCGATGGAACCAGGGAACCCCGGGCCTGAAGAACGGGAAGAGGATCCGCTAACGGTGGCGCAAGAAATACAGAGTTTGCAGATGGTGGAATGGCAGTCGCCTGAGAACTCGCAAGTGCCATGGAATGCTCCTGTTTCACAGTGCGTAAAGCGGCATCTTCCTGGACCGACGTCTGGCTTGAAGCGCGAGATGCATCAGGAAACAAGTCTTCGTTGATATCCGCTTCAGGCGAATGTGTGACAGAGGAGTCATGGGGACTGTTGTTTGCGACCGGCGATAAGGTTAACGGTACAACGACCTGCAAAGGCCTGGTGTCCAGGGGATCAATTTCCGGTTCGAGCACGATCACATTGTTCAGAGACGCCTTGCCCGTATCATACCGGTGACCAAACGGGCTCATTGACCCGCTGTGCTGAGACGAATGGGAGAAATGCCGACTCATCGACGGTGCGCCGAAGTATTGAAGTCGTTCGTTCTTGCTGGGCGATCCGAACGTACGGGTAGACTCTGGATGTCGACTAGTTGCGATACTTCCGCTCGATATAGACATCACGTCTTCCTCCTCAATGCGTTCGGGGTAGGCAGAAGTGGGGGGTGTTGCCATGACGCTCACGGTTTCTCCACCCGGACTCGACTTGGACGGCAAGTATTTCGGTGGCCGTGTAAAGCAATCTTCCGTGGCACTCATATGACCCTTTAAACGGGTGAGACTACATGCACTCGATACTATTCATTTGGACAGTAACTCCAGCTACCACCGTGGCACGACTGGCACCTGCCCCTCCTGCTCGCTCCCGTCAGAAAACGTCGGGATGGAGCTAAGGAGTGCCGCGTAATGAATATTCCTTCAATCGGCACATGACTGCATTATTGGTCCCGGAGGTGATCGAATCGGCTTCGCTTGCATGCTTTCCTGTCGGTGTACTGTGCATGTGGGTGGTACAGCACAGGGAACCCTAGGAGGGCAAGTTGCGAGAGTATCTACCTTGATAGCCTACCCGTGGTAAGAGCAGGTGCTGGTCATGCTGGAGAGCCCAAGAGCGTCATGAGACGATGTGACCTTCGTGTCCACACAGGCAGCTGCTCAGAAAAGTAAGCTCAGGCAGCTGCTCGGGCGATGTGCGTCGAGCATAAAAAGAAAGCCTCCGCGATCTTCACCGCATCGAACAACCCCTCTAGCCTATTCAGCACAGATCGTCTTGAATGGCGGTACCGTGCCTAATAAGGTTCACCCGGTAACTGCTCGTGATCGGATCATGCATAGTTTGTGACCGCGCTGATCATTCAAAGTATGCTAGGGATGGTCGGACATCCATGTTTTTGTCGATGATGGTGCTGTCTCCTTACCCGTCATCCCTCTCCGCGAAGAATTGAATCGCAAGAGGGAACAGAAGGCTTCGGCCTTGGTCTCTACTTTCGCAATGTATCCGTCCCTAAAAACCGCCCCTTTCCATATATATAATCGCCCGATTCGATACTCGCTCGAGATCACGACACCCGACACAGCCAACCCATTTAAGAGCGTTGAATCGACGTTCTTCGAGTCAATGCGACATGAAGATGTCATCAGGCGGGATTCTGCATCATCAAGAGACTCTGGTGGGTAGCTCTGGGTTGTTACGTTATTTTCCACTTGCTCATTTGCTATCTCACAACTTGTCCAGGATCCACCTCGGCCAGATCCGGCATCACGTGACTCTCGGCCTGCCGCCGGCCATAAAGCCGAAACGACATGAAGAGCCATTCCATTTGGACTATTTGGAGCGTTCTGAATTCAACGACAACGATTGGGCCCAAGAGCTCCTGTATTTTCCCTGGACACCATGCTCAGTCCCGCTTCCAGTGTAACGGCCATCGGCAGAGCTGTCCTGCGCCGGCAGGTGGTAAAGCAAGCTCGGAGTAGACGGCACCTGAACGCCACGAACATTCGCGCAAGACAGGTTCAGCCCATTGCCCCATCTCCAAACTTGCGACGAACCTTCGCCTCCGCCGCCGTAAAAGCAGCATCTGGCGCTGTGCCATCTTCAGAAGCAGTATCACCGCTTGTGGACATACCGCAAGTAGCCCATTCGCTCAAGCTTGAAGGACATGACCCGATATCGCGCTACGAGTCTTTAGTAGAGAATGGGGTGTTGAGGGATGATGAACATCAGAGAGGTATCATTGGAAAGCTACAGGTGC
Organism: Naganishia cerealis; assembly: GCA_030039265.1. Lineage (NCBI taxonomy): Eukaryota > Fungi > Basidiomycota > Tremellomycetes > Filobasidiales > Filobasidiaceae > Naganishia > Naganishia cerealis. Next base: position 60,017 of record JASBWR010000037.1, on the reverse strand, counting down.
TGCATAATGACTTGAAGGAATACAACCCTGCAGAGGTTCCAGATTCACATGCAGCAAATGGTGGATGGGTACGTATTTCAGCATCACGATAATACAGTCCTGTATATCTGCGTCGATAAACACTAAATCAGTGACCTTGCAATCTGTAGCTATCCTCTCTGAATCCATTTGGCTCTCGTACCCCGAAACATGTTCCGCAAGCCCACGGCGTACCAAGAGGGATGTACCTATACGGCGATGTCGGTACAGGCAAAACCATGCTCATGGACTTGTTCTACGACACTTTACCGCCCCACCTGCATCATCATCGCCGGAGGGTGCACTTCCATGCGTTCATGGTTGACGTCTTCCGCCGCGTACACGCGATCAAACACGGTCTTCCTAGGGAGAGTAAGGGAGGGAAAGCGAGAAGGCATAAAGAGTTTAATCCGTTGGAGGGAAAGAGTGATGAGCGTGCGGTGGGAGTTGAACGACTTACAGGTGGAGGGTTGTTTGAAGGTTTACGGAGCAGAGGCGGCCGGGGGAACGCCATGGATGAAGAAGATGCGATCTATGAGGCTGCTAGAGAGCTGGCAGAGGAAGGCAGAATTCTCTGTTTCGATGAGGTAAGTCTTCTGCAGTCCACAAAGCTGCAATCTCCCATAGATTTTATATTGACATATCACCCGTCTCTTGCTAGTTCCAAGTTACAGACATAGTAACTGCCATGATTCTTCGGCAGCTTCTGGAACGAATGATGGCTTATGGTGTTGTTTGTGTGATAACGAGCAAGTTCGTATAACGGAATGCATTGGCCCCTTTCCATCCTTGCGTAACTGAATCATTTTTCTCAACATAGCCGCCACCCGGATGAACTATATCAGAACGGAATTCAACGGACGAGCTTCTTACCTTGCATTGACATGATCAAAGATCGATTCGCCATTGTAGATCTCGACTCAGGAACAGGTAAGCACTGGTTCATGGCTCCTACAACTTGCGCTAACCACCCGTTGTGTTCAGATTATAGAAAAATACCTCGAGCTCTTTCAAAAACCTACTTCTCGCCTCTGAACCAGGAAACTCGAACGGAAATGCAGAAACTGTTCGACGGGTTGACACATGCAGCAGCAGCTTCGGGCGATGATCCCGTTATTATCGATCGCCCATTAAATATCTGGGGCCGAACTCTTAAAGTCCCGGAAAGCACGAAACATGTCGCCAGGTTCTCTTTCGACCGTCTATGTGGGCGGCCGCTGAGCAGTGCTGATTACCTGGAGATCACCAAGAATTTTGGAACAATTTTTGTGGAAGAAGTAGCGCGAATGGGGCTCGGAGAAAAGGATATGGTGGGTCCGAGGTTCTCCAGGCTTTCGGAGGCTGGCTCGAACGAATGCTGAGCACCCCTTCTCTTTCCCCCTTGTGTAACAGGCAAGACGATTTATCACATTTATAGATGGTAAGCTCAGCTATAACCTGCAGAGAGTGATAGAACACTGGAGCATTTAACATTTTCTGCTTTACGTAGCTTGTTACGAGAGCAAGGTGCGTTCACGTAACTGCAGATTGCCGAAACAGAGATTGACCCGCCGAATCGTTCTATTGACATTACCTACCTAGACACGGATATTCATCTCTTCAGAAGTGCCCATCTTTCAAATCTTTTCTGACGAAGATGCCGTTTCCACCAAGTCAGCCAAGGAAACAAACGATCATATGCGGCAGGGTACGTTCTGTTGTCCGGTTCAATTCTATCATTGCCTAATGCGTTGTTATACATGCGTTTTTCTCAGTCATGGATGATCTGGTAAGTAGGAGGAGCAAAACCTTAATTGGAAATATAACCTGATGTCTTTGTCTATCCAGGGTCTGGCTGCGGACGATGTCAAAACGGCATCCATCTTCAGCGGTCAAGAGGAAATATTTGCCTTCGCTCGTTGCGTTAGTCGGTTGGTACAGATGGGGTATGTTTGTCTCCACCGTTTGTGTTTCGTCAGTGTCGGCAGACTTACACTTTTCGGTGATTTCAGAACAAGGGATTGGACTTCTTCATCGGGCATGAGCAGATGATTGCTCGGGTTATCAGACAGCTGTTGAAGGCTCTGGCATGAAGGTCACGCATTGCTATGACAGAAGAATTACTATGCTACGATGCTTCTATTTTCACAACATACAAAGATAAGATAAATACATCAAAACACTTCATTCCACGTTTGCGCAGATATGTCGAGGCTATAGTCTATACCACCGTGATGGTGCTAAGCTTTGCCAAAGTGGCCGGCGCCCTCCGTGATCGCCGTAAGAAGCTTTGCCCTTAGTTCCTCGTATGACGAATAGGAAGGCAGCAACAATTCATTGAAACACGTCGCACTGCTGGGCAAGACGTCGTGCCGGTATAACTACGGATTGAACGGGTATCAGATATATTCATTATCGTTTCACTATTTGTCAAACTTACCTTGTGGATCTGGAACGGCTGCGTGCCCGAGCTACCTTGTAGTTGACTGAAACCACCCAAGGGTACTCGCGACGATGACGTTACAAACATGAGGAATCGCGCCCGCTCTTCCTGAGAAAAGCTTCGTAGAGCTCGCCAGAACCACGAGATCTCGGGATCGCCGTTCTTCCAGCCATGGAGACTATTTGCGATTACGCGGAGTCAGTACAGGATCATCAACTACAGCAACGATAGAACACTCACTGTGTAGCATTCTTGAGTTCGTCAACATCGATAACAGAAACTCCAGAAATCAACACTAGGTACCCAGGAATCTGGTCAGTACGGGTGAAATCGGTACAGATCTTTGCAACTTACATTCTAGCTGATCAGGGTCGAAGATTGAGATCAAATTGCGTGGGATGATCTCGTAGAAGCCATCGAGGATAGCTTTTATCTGTTCCTTGATAGCTGATTCTAACCGATGTTCAACAACCAACTTGACATATTCCTGTTTGTTCTCCTCTGTTACTGGTATCTGGGAGCCATTTTCTTTCAGGTCAATGACTTTTTTCGCGCCAAATTCCTCGACTTCAAGCGAGAAATCGAGGTCGATGATCCCAGTGATGTCGTTTTCCAACATCCAAACCAATGATTTGTGATATTCGGGATCAACACTTTCCAGGTCGCGAATGTCAACCTTTCGGCCCAAGATCTGTTTATAGAATGCACGACTGAAGTACGCATCGAGTAGACGTCCATCATATATCGCTTTGCCAATCATCTTTCCGATGAATCGGAAGAATCCAATGTGTTCTGGATTGACCCAAGATCTTTGCGAAGGCTGGTATGTCAGCTGATCGGCAGCGCAAGGTTCGAACAAGCAGTATCCAGGATTGAAGATCGATTGGGCGAGGACGGCATACCATTCCCGAGTTACACCTCCCGCATCGACACCCTCTTCGCCGTGGAATTTAACGTTTAGCTTGCCGTACTTAATGGCTTCGCCAGATTTACCCGCTAATACTCGGTATGAATCGTTGAAAACGTCTTGCCGGCGGACATTGAGGTGTATTGTGCCCCCGACGTCGCGATTAACAGGCTTCTTTCGAAGTTGCTGAGTGAACCAGTTTCGTTTGTTATCAAAGTCGAGGACTCTTGGATTGAGAACTAGCAGGGAGAAAGATCCACTCATCAGAGAAGGATTATTTCGCACCATGATATTGAGGACGGCGCGATGCTGATTAGTGAACTTGAGGAATGAGTCAGGTTCGGCTGTGGTTTCCTTGGGACTCATCGGTGAGAATGTCACTGAGCCCGAGCGCTTATCTCTATTGGCCGCAGCCTTTGCGCTGGAATACTTGCTGACAACCATCAGCGATTCGACCAACGGTAGCAGTACGGTGCCTATACTGATGCTTTCCGGCTGCTTCTCGACGACCGACAGACAATCGCCGAGGGCGTCCCAAAGATTGTTGAACGAGAAAGACTCGAAAATGGACGACACTCTCTCTTCGTCTTCCGAGAGCTGTGCGGTGCCTTCTGCAACCGATGCCATTCCAGCTGCATCCCATCCAGAGGATCCCGGCGTTTTTGATGAATGCATGTAATCCAAAGTTTTGAGGATCCTGAGGAGTTTGGCTTGATTCGAAGACGCTGGTGAGAAACGGCTAACGTCCACATCTTGAGCATTTCCTTGAGTTTTATCGAGTTCGACCGCAAGCTGCTGAAGATCGCTTGTCAACATTGTTCCCAGGCTACTAGCTCTGTCCCGGAGTTCTTCAGTAATGATTCGCTTCGCCTCTGCTATGTTCGACAGATGTTGTATCAAGGTCAACGTGTGTGAGAAAGTACGGCTCGAACATTCTCCATTGTTCAGAATATTAACCACGAGACGCAGAACATCGAGTGGTATGTCAGGAGTAGTGATGAGAGGGGATTCTGAAGACGAATCGTCGCGTTTTTGACCGACAGCTTCTTTGGTTGTACCAGTAACTGCGGTAACTGATGTGGTGGGCACTGATGAAGTAGTTATGCTCTCCGTCGCAGTTGGCTGTCCCGCAGAATCGGATGCGGAAAGCTCCGCAGCAGGCTTGTCTTCTTTCTTGAGCAGATTTGTCAAAGGCTTTGTTAGCATAGCCAACAGAGCTGTCAACATTTCCATCAGATTCGAAGCCTGGAGTATCTGCCGGCGTTCCAGCAAGCGTAAAAGTATGACAATCGGGTACGTCGAATGTGTTGACGTCTTGTTGCCCCTACCCTTCTTGTGTGGTGGTGCTTTCTTGTTCGTCACAGGCATGTCCTGTTCGGTTAAGAAATATATGGCCACCTGTTCGTTGTTGCTTATGATATGATGAAGGGCTTCGAAGGATCGTTGAGCGACAAACGAAGGCACAACTGCAGCTTGCAGACCAGACAGCATGTTGGAGCTTGAGGATACGGGAGTAGCTGGCGTTTCGGGGACATTCTTGCGTCTCGGTGTCGTCTTAGGAGTAAAGCCAATGGGTTTTGCTAAGACACGAGCGGATTGTTTGTCGATCAAGGAAAGATCCCCCGCTTCATCTTGCAGCACGCCCAGCAGGAGATTGACAACATCTGCCCTATTCCTTGAGTTTTCGCATAGGTTGCCGAGAATGCGATGCAAATAGTTCTTGCGGAACCCTTCGGGAAAGAAAAGTAGACGCATCAACGAGGCGATACCGGCTTTGTCCAACAGTTGAATCGTATCTCTTGAATGCGCTTTCTTGTGGGTTGTTTCGACGTTTGCCTCTTCGCCACCTTCGGCACTTGAGCGCGTAGCTTCCCCTGTTCGACCAGCCCACGCCAAAGTCGGGGCTCGCATAGGCAGACCCATAAGCCGACTACCTTCTCGCATGGCTACAGCCATTTGGTCGTCATCAATCATGACAACCCGCCGAAGCGCAGGATCTAGAGAAGCAAGGAAGGATGAATTGGCACCTCCAGTCGCTGCTGCGTCCGCATCTCCAGTGTTAGGTACCACGCCTGCTCTATTTTCAGAGGCCAGTCGAGCTGCCTCAATCGCTTCTTGCTGTATGACTTCGGCTCGGATCTCGGGTGGCAACGCATCCAGGAATTCAGGACTGATTTGGGAAGCCACGGCTGACTGCGAGGTTCCTCCAACAGCACGGCGCCGTTCCCTAAGATGCTGATTGACAACATCCTCTCGCATATCATCCGGCAATGCTTCCAAGAATTCCGGATCAATTCCAGTCTCGGTAATATCTACTTCCTCACCATGAATGGTAATGGTTACTCGAGGTCGATCTTCCGTCTCAGCAAGCCCTAGACGCATGATCGGCGTAGTATTATCAGTATCGAGATCGAGCCGCAGCTGGTTGGAAGCAACTCACCTTCTGTTGACATTTCTACGTCGGTATTGGCCGATGGTATGGCTTCTTGCGAAGCAACTTCGCGTTGTGACCGCGCTTCTTCGTCTGCCTTTTCCTTTTCTGCCTTCTGTCGAGCAGCCTCCTCCTCTTCCTTACGCTTTCGTACGGCTTCTTCCTCTGCCTTCTTGGCTTTAGCTTCTTTCTCGGCTTCACGAGCCGCAGGTAGCAAAATGTTGATGACGTGTGTAATAATCTTGTTCAACCTGTCCTGGGCATCAATGACTGCAACAATTTTTTCTTCTTCTTGCCACCGGTTGAGTGTTGGCTGGGGTGTAGATTCGATAGTTTGATTGTTGGAATTCGATGTCGTTTGCGGACCGCTGATACCTCCAGGACCGTAATGCAAAGACCGGTTTCCGACACGAACTTCCGTACCATTGCTACCAGTTTCGATCCGTATAGTGTGTTCGCCATGTTGATGACCGGCACCCCCTGCAAGAGTCTCGAGTACCTGCATAGCATTCCCACCCATCAGACTGTCAAGAGCCCTTATCAAGCCAGGCAGATCTCGGGGACGAGTGAGTGCAGGAAGCGGTCTTTGTGAGTTGACCCCTGTTGAGGACACGGCAGCGGGCGGCAAGTCCTCCTGTAGCAAAGGATGAGAGGCCACAGAAGCTACGTTCGATGTCGAGTTGCGATTTCTTCCGAACAGTGCATAACCGGTTTCATCTGGGAGAAGGAGATCAATTTTCAACTCTTTTGACACGCCGCGAAGACATAGGACTGAATACGTACCGATGAAGCGATGGCCGCGCCGCCTGAGCTGTCCATGTGGGTCATCCTGCGAGCTGGTGCGAACAGGTTGTGCCCAACCCCAGTTGTTCATCTGGGCTGAAGGTACGGACACGGCACTGAGGGGATTAACGACAACAGAACCCAGTGCATCGTACTCCTCGTAGATTTCCGATTGTTCGTCGTCTTCGTCATCAAACTCATCTCCCATATCATCCTCGTCATCAAACATCCCTTCTTCATCGTCCATATCCCCCTCCATCCCATCCATGCCGTCCATACCATCCAATCCGTCCAGCATGCCATCACCGTCCATCAATTCCGCTTCGCCATCAGCAAGGTCCTCCACCCCATCATTCATCATGAATTCGTTCGCATCGTCTTCCATCTCCATCTCTTCCTCGTCCTCCTCATCTTCTTCGAGAGCCATTTCGTCTTCATCCCATTCCTCCTCGAGTTCTGCGCCTTCCTCATCATCATCGTCCGTCGACGGTTCAGTGCCGTCTGAATCGTCATCTCCAATATCATCGTCATCGTAATGATCGCCTTCCATGTCGTCCTCTTCATCCCCTTCTTCGTCTTCACCTTCGAGATAGTCGTCCATTTCGCCGCCGAACATGCCAAGCGAGGAATTTCTGTACATGTCAGGCGCCTCGGCTTCATCGTCGGGGCCCGCCATTTCCTCATCTTCGTCTTCCTCTTCAGACGTCAAGGTATCATCTTCGGACATTTCTTCGTCGGACGCGCGGGATTTCTCGGCTTTCGCCATTTTCATGGAAAGCTTCGTCCTGCAGGCATGGGGAATGGTTAAAGTTTGAAACATGGAAGATGGGGAGGAACAGCTTACAGATAGTCAAGAGGTTGCATTATTGCCGTGATCAGATTCTTGACTTGCGGGTAGTTAAGATCGATTTCTCCCAGAACATTGGTCAAAAGAGGTACGAAGCCTTTCTCGAGCATGATCTTGGCGATATGGAGCGAGGAATCATCGTATGATTTGGATTGGACGGTGGACTTCGCTGTGAGTAAGCGGTAGCAAAGTTCTGATAAAGCCCACAATCGTCCATAGCGAGCGTTCAAACCTTCAGAGGAGCTCGTGGTGTCCTTGATGGCACGTGCCAGAACATCCATGACAGTCTTCCTAACATTAACCACGACAGGTGAGATGTCCTTGAGAGAGGTATTAGCCTGAGCAGCTGGATCCGAGCATAATGCAACTATAGCTGAACTGCTCCAATTAGAAAAGTTGAGACGGGATCTTTGCGCTTCTGTCACGGAGTGGTTGTGAGAACGGCATACATCGATGTCGAAAGCGATATTGGTCACGTAGTGGTTGAGCAAAACATTTAAGATGGGAGATCGAGTTCGAGCATTCATGGACGATTCCTTGCCAGCCCGCTTTGTTGAACTCAGCAGTGCGGATTTGCAATCCATGTATGATCCAAGAAGCTCGGTCAGAACCAAGAAGTTCCCCCCAAGACGCTTCTCAGTGCTCGATTGACTGCCTTCCTGTTCAATTTGCCGTTGTTTCTCGGGTTTACTATAAGTAACGAGATCAGAAGTCAGGAATTGCATCACTTTCTGCAAACCTGGTTTCCGAATGTCCTCGCTTGTTTCTTGGAACGGGTCGTCGACTTGCATCATTTCGTCGCTGGTTTCAGCCTCTGTTGGTTTCACTTCTCCCTCCTCTGAGGTTTTGGAGTCAAGCAATTGAATGTTGTACGTTCCGCTTCGCCCAGGTTCCGTTCCTGACAAAATACATTCAGCTGACGTCGCTTGCACAAACACGTCCGGATCCCGGAGTACAGCAGCCCGCAAGTTCGAGATATAATGTTGAACACTCGCATGGTTGCCTCGTTGCTTTTGAAACCATGTTCTGATTTCCCTTTGCATTGACTTGCGCAATATCTGTTCGTCCTCCACCAGATGACGCATGATCATTGCGATAAGCGACGCACATGACTGCATATATTTGCCATCTTGTTGGGATATGTTGAACAGACGGAATAAATCTTGAAGACTGTGTTCACTCTGGAGGAACGCTTGTGCGAGGTCTCGATCACGGGTAAGAACGACGAGAGAGCGGAGGATGGCGATAATTTCATCGATGTTCAGGTCGTTATCGTGCAGTATATCCATACTGACGTCGAACAGGCGTCGTCGGGCTTCAAGGTATAACGGGCCTTTGATGATTGTAGTCAACGGTGCATCTTCAATCTTGCTTTCCTTGATGGATTCACCCCAAAAGAACAAAGATTCGGCACCGAGAAGAAGGCCAGAAAGCCATCGGGTGCGTTTACCATCTTCTTTGCGTACGGGTAGTACAAGAAGCTTGTCAAGTAATGCTTGTCGTTTCGGTTCATCGATTTTCTGCCCAAACGTCGGCTGATGCGCTACAACGGCTAGCAGGCGCAATCGAGCTGTTAGAGCAAGCTCGCCCTGTTCGTTGTGAGGCAGTATCCCGGGTCCGAACTCTTCCAGGGATTTTGAAATAGCTTCTACACCTTCAGCCGTTTCCAAGAACGCGTTACGGAAATCGAAGATAAGCGAGTCATGCACGTCCACAAGACGGATGGCACGTGTAGGAAGTGTGGCGTATGTGTGCACTCGTTTGTCTTGGAATAGTTTCCTTGCTTCTGCGATTTCGTCTCGTTTCCGCTGAAGGTCGTTACCGGAATCGCTGGAGCTGTTCATGTCAGCGTCCTTTTCTTTGGCATCGACAGGCTTTGCTTCAGGTTCCGAGGCAGATTCCCCAGAAACTCCTTCGGTAGCGGACGAGGAGGTTCCGTCTGCATTTCCGATTTCACTAGCAACGTTTACAGGCCCTTCTGATGTTGAAGCGCTCGCCTCAGTTGCAACTAGCGCTGGAGGAGCTTCGCCAGCTGGTTCTGGTTCAGGCTCCACGATCAAGTGTGCATGAGTCAGAAGATATTCAGTTGCAGCAGGAAGGTTGTTGTTAAGGCGTGTTAGTGCGACAGTAGCTGCATGTCGAGTGAATCCCATCTCTGTCAGGGTTTCTACAAAACCTTCGTTGACAGTTGGCGAACGACGTGCGGCAGGGACCACCGGGGCGCTCCTGACAGAACTTGCATTGCCGATTCCGCCTAGTATCGAGTTCAAGTCCACGAGCCGTGAGAAAGGATGAGGTGTATCGCGACCGGATGCGGCCACGGGTGTTGGCTCAGGCACGCTCTCCAGCAAACTAAGGATAGCTTGTACAGCTGATCGTGTGATGGGTAGCGGTGCCTGCAACAGCCAATCGGACTGCCATACCGACTCGATGGAGTCGAAGACTGAGAGCCTCAAGGAAACCAAGAGGTCTTGAGGCATGAAGTAGTCTGGATCGGTCGCCTCCTTGTCTTTGGTGGTCATCATAGCCGTCTGACTTGATTCGAGCACAGTCTTGTTGGCTATCAACGACTTAATAAGATTCATGATGTTTTGGAATCGCTGGTAACAGTGCAATAGCTTGAAACGTCGGCGACGACGGGTTTCCTCGTCTTCCTGCATGCTGTCTGGGCTGGACGCCGCTTTCTCGAGAGCAGTGAGCCGCTCAACTTCTTGCGCGTACTCGGTCACCAATCGGTTGATGAGAGTCATTCCGCCCGCCTTGTGGAACGCTACAAGGAGCATTGTCTGCAAGCTGCCTTGTGTGGTACGCTCTGCGCATAGTTGTTAGGGTTAGTAAGCCATGATAAGGTGCATCAAACATTTCGGACTTACCATCAAACAGGAAGATGTGGACGAGGCTGACCATACTTGAGCTGTAGACACTGAGCAAAAAGTCTTCCTCTACACTCCATGCATCAGAACCAGTCGCAGGACAGTGAATCAGGTAATATAGCTTACCGTCATGCTTGGGGAGGGATTCAAGGTAATCCTTCATCATACGTGCCAAAGTATCGGCAGTCGGTGTCGCCTGCAACTTGTGCGAAGCTTCGGCCCGGCGGAACAACAGCATTTTGATGACACCTATGAGAAAGCTGTTCGTTAGTTGGTGCGACAAAGAAAGATATGAGTAAACCCGTACCTTGGAAGAACGGTGTCATCATGGCAGGAATGCTGTGAGCTATCGATTTGACAGTGTTGAAGTTGGGTTCCTGCTCAACAGAAGCCTCTGATTTGGAAGCTTCCTGACTACCTTCCGATGCGCCGGGCATGGCCGCTGCCAGTTCGGACCGTTCGAGCGCCGGAGAATGTACACCGCCGAGTGATGAGCTTTGTTCCACAACCTTTTTGTTCGGTTCATCCTTCATCTTGAGATTGGCCATTTTCATCTTTAATAGGATATTCTCCCAGATGCAGGCACGGTGAAGTCGACCGAGGTCTTGCAGGAATGTGGATCCAGAGGAAGCGCCAAGTGCTTGTAGGAACGATGCCGCAATCTTGCCATGAGCAAACCCAACAGTGATGTAAAGATTGCAAAGTGCGCTGAGCAAGTTGTTCAGGTGCACCAACCGTCTGAACTCGGTATTCTTCTCCTCCGCAATGTCGGCAGCTGTAAACATAATCCCCGAATCAACATTGAATGACCAAAACAGCAACCTGGCTGAACTCACGTAACGCAGGGATCAAAGGAGACAAATACGATTTCTGCATGTCACTGTCCCAAAGTTCTCGACATGTACCCATGACGGAACGAATCCTCTCGATGATACCATTCAAAACTTTACTCAGGCTGGCCTCTGCCAAAGACCGCAAAACGATGTGAAGTCGATCGGCGATGGCACTTGTTGCAAACGAATTCCGCAATGACGGGGATCCATAAATATCCAGGACGAGCTTGAGGCCATCTTGTGCTAAAAAGTCTTTCCCAAACTGAGTATTATGGAAAAGACCCTGCATCAGCTGGGCGACAATATCGACAGTGATTTCGATCTGATTTTCCTCCTTTTTCGTAGCCTTGTAATCGGATGTGTTGAAGGTGTAGCTCGTTCCTCCATTGACTTCGACTTGTGGGTGGACCCGGGTGTCATTGGCATCCTGGGCATCAGCCACTATCGCCTCAGACGTGTCCTTGACATCCTTCTTCTCGTCTGGCTTTTTCTTGTCATCTTCGACTGTCAACAACCTATACTTGGAGGGTTCCCATTGATTGAAGACAGCTGCTGTTTGGCCCTGGCTGACTAAATCCTTGAGCAGCGTTCCCAAAGCGTCGAGCAAGATGGGCTTCAGTGGCGGGTGATGTCGCGCGAGTTCATCCAGCGACGTGCCGAGGAACGAGGCATTGTCACGTTCCCGCAAAATGTCGCGATACGCAGGGTCCGCGCAATTGTGAATGAGCTGGCCCAAGACTTCGCGCCTATTGACGGTGAGATCCATGCCTGTCTGATTGAGGCAGAACGCTCCGATTGCGTTTGGCAGAGCCGACAAGATTTCAAACGATGCATGTCGATTGTGTTTGACCGCATCATAAAGTGCATCCGGGAGCTTCATTTCTTGCAAGATGGACAACGAGGTCGGTTCGTTGTGAACAAACGCCGCAGTAACGTGGATGGCGAGGGCAAAGACTGACGAGCCCATCTTGTCGACATTGTTGAAAATTTTGAGCAGAGACCTCGGCAATTCCGAGTCTATCAAGCTCCGCAGCGCATCGACCGTGCCCGAGGCTTGCATGAGGCGATGAATCGATCGCAACATGAGTTTGAGCGGAGTCGTCCGTCGCAAGAGATCTGATTCCGTCGAAATAAATTGCGAATATTCGCCCTGGATCAGTCGATCCACTTCCACGGTGATCCGATGATTGAGCGTCTGCAAACCGGAAGCGTTGCAGAAAATGTTGAAGGCATTGTTCGAGGTGTACATCATGTTGTCGATAAGCCCGATCGCTCGAGCAACGTAACCGCCACGTGCTGGATGAGTGACTTTGACGAGATCGATGATCAGCGGAACAATTCCTGCTCCGACAAGCATGTTGCCGTATCCAGATGACGAAGCCAGGTAGGCAACAAACGTCAACAAGCTGTCGACCAACTCGTGCGGCGCTCCTTGCTCGGTGGCAAGTCTTCTAACGACTTCTCGATAACAGTTCATCAGGATCCCATGAGCAACGTTTGCATTGAGCGCACTCATCACTTCTGTAATCTTATACCGATAATGCGCGCAGGCGTCGAGTGCCATGAATGCCGGGGCGATAATACGATCGGACACGTGCGAATTCGGATTCACAATGTCGGCCAGCTGAGCGACCATGTTGGGCTCGTACAGGAACAATTCCGTCTGCGCCTTTTCTTCGGGTGTAAGGTAGAGATAGGTCGCCAAAGCTGCCAACCTGATTTCCAACATGCAAAGGACGTCCTCCTTGACCTTGTGATCCATTTCACCGTCCTTGATATCCATCATAAGCATGATTCGTAGTCGGCACAATATATCATATTGCTCCTCCCGCAATGCATTGTTGATCGCGGCGTACTTGCTCGCTCCGGGTTTCTTGCTGATGCTGGGCTGAGAGCTGGTATTTGATGTAAGAGCGGTATTGGATGTGGCAGTGTCCACCATCTTCTCGGCCTCGACACCTTCCTCTTGGTCCTTCTTATCACCTTTCACCTCCTTGTCATCCTTTTCCTTCTCCTCGGCCGCCACTCCCCTCAATTCGGAGTGATTCTCTAACAAATCTCCGAGGACACCAATAGCATCCTTGCCACCGTTCCTGACGAGCGGAACGATCGAGCTGGACGGGACGTAAAGGACCGTCAGACCATCCGAGTTTGTATATGCTCTAGAGAAAGAGGTAACGCTCGAGCTTCCCAATGATGATTGCGGGACAGCGGTCGGGGCGGTGCTCGTCTTGCCAAAAGGCGTAAAGGGGGTGATCGGGGTGTCTACGACCGATGGATCTGCTCGTCGAAGGAGATGCGAAGCAGCAGATGGCCTTGAAGGGGTTTCAAACTCGTGTTGCTGCTCCTGTACTAGTTCTACGTCATCTGTCACTGCCGCGATATCATCCCCGACAGGGGGTTGTTGACCGAGGGGTGAAGGCTGAATGCGCAGTTCCTGAGTGGGGCGTTCGAGTTCCGTGGAAACGGGTGTAGCTGTACCCGGTTCGACGGCGCTGGAGATGGGGTTGCCAGAGGTTGTATCCGTTGTGGATGGTCGATAGAACTGTGCAGAGAGTTCGTAAAACGCGGCAGGAAGATCCAAGTCGTGATCTCCGGCAGCCATGGAGACTTCCTTTCCCGATCCCGTAGCATTCTCCTTCTCTGCCATCTTTGCTAGCTTTACCATATCGTAGCCAAGCTCTTTTAATTTACCCCATCCTCCTCCACTCATTACGAGTTTGAGTAATCGTTGCCGAACGATCTTGTTGTTAGATAATTCGAAAGGAGTGTGAGATCCGTATTGCTGTGAAGGCCGCAGGATGAGCAAGATTGTTGCGTGTAAGACTTGAAGATCCTGGGTGAACAGGAAAGACTGGAGACGGTCATAGGACGCATAAATCTTCCTACTTGTCGAGTTGTCCAGAAGGATCCTTTCGAATCGCAGGATTTCCAGAATCACGTCCTTGTCTTCCTTGGTAAAACGCTTGGACTGAACCGCCGTCGCATCGGGTTTATCGATTGTATAAGTTTCGAGCAGCGATGCAAGCAGACTGTCGAATCTGTCGAGAACGGTTACCCAGCAGTGAAGATCACCTCTGGGGTACCGCCAAGGGGAGTTTGGTGGGACTTCATGGCGAATAAGTGCAGCAAGCTCCGAGTCGGGGCATGCATTGATGCGTGTGATGACGGCTTCTATGTCAGGATGCTAGAAAGGGTGGCGAATAAAGAAATCAGAGTCAAGAATCAGCGTTGAGTCAAAGGGTTGAACGATACCGTTCCTTTCGGGGCCGAGGGGTGGATGCGACGACTTACCGTCACTGACGCCCTCTTTGGATGTTTCTTGATCTTCATCTTGACATGTCACCTCGCTCGGACGTCTGATGACTGGGTCGTTTCCGCGAGTGCAGTACGATGGAGGGTGGATGCGTGTGTGTCCTGTGAGAATCCGGGGATGAAAGGGACTGTACTGATGACGATCGGGGCAAGCTGCAGGACTGGACCTGGCTCTAGTGGAGCTGCACAGGAGGAGGATGGCTCGCCCCTGTGCACTCGAGAAGCTTCGCCCGCCCCGCCGACTCTGGCCGCATGAATCATCGCGCACGTGACACCGTCTCCCGCGGCAGCCCAGCCAAGGCTGGAATGTCCATACATGTTCTACGGCGTCATTTGCGCCCACATCCAGTCCAATTCCCCCATCTACACATCCTCCAACATGGGCTACACTCTCGCCGTCATCGGTGCGTTCGCTCATGCATCCGGCCCCCTCCCAGGCATGACTGATACCTTCTGTCCCTATGCCTCCAGGATGCGGCACGATGGGTGTCGCCATCCTCTCCGGCATCTTTACCCGCCTCGACTCCCAAAGCTCCGGATCCCCCGACCCAGACCTCCCATCCGGCTTCATCGCCACCGTCGGTCGTCCCACCTCCATTGACCGGCTTCGCAACTCTTTCCTGACCTCCGCCTCCGCAAAGGGCATCGAAATCACCTCGGGCGACGAGGGCAACGCCGAAGCGATCCGGAAAGCCGATATAGTCTTGTTGGCATGCAAGCCATACATGGCCAAAGCCATCCTGGAACGGGAGGGGATCAAGCAGGCGCTCGAGGGGAAGGTCTTGGCGAGTGTTTTGGCGGGTGTAACCATGGCGCAGCTTAAAGCGTGGGCACCGGAGAATTGCGAGGTGGTAAGGACAATGACGAATACGCCATCCAAGGTACGTCTAGCCACACTTGAGCTAGAATCAGCTACGGCCGTCACTCACAACGCTTCATCCCTTATCTCCGCAGATCGGCCAAGGAATGACCGTGATCACTACTATTCCCTCCTCCTCACCCGCTACCACCTCCTCCCGCCTCTCTGCCATCTTTTCCTCCTGCGGGCTCGTCCGCTTCGTCGACGAAAAACACTTTGACGTGTGCACCGCGCTCGCTGGGTCCGGCCCGGCTTTCGTGGCGCTCATGGTGGACGCATTGGCGGATGGAGCGGTGCTCATGGGTCTACCAAGAGCTGAGGCGGTAGAGATGGCTGCGCAGAGTACGTTCCTTCCTCCTCGCGCTTGTTGGTAGTATTGCGTTTAACCCTGCTCTCACCGCTTTCTGTAATCCCAAATCATCAGCGCTTGCGGGAACCGCCAGAATGATTCTGGACACGAAAACCCACCCTGCGGTGTTGAAAGATGGAGTCACGAGTAAGTCTCCACCGCTCCTCGTTCGTTCGTTCGTTTTCATGCCGCTGATTTGTACCTACGGCGTGGTCACACATCAGCACCTGGAGGCTGCACGATCGCCGGTCTCATGCGCATGGAGGACGGCAACGTGCGCGCAACGCTAGCAAGGACAATACAAGCGGCTACGCTACATGCTGCTGGCTTGGGACAGGAGAAGAAATAGCGACGAGGGGATCGAATAGGTTGTATGCGTGTATGTGAAAGCCGATGTACATTGTGGGTTGTGAGGCCCATCGTTCCCGCTTCGCCTTCCCACGGGCAACACGCCAGGGGAAGACTATTAAGTGATGTCATAGGAGGATGCAGGCTAATTGTTGGAGACGTGACATGATACAGTGTATATGAATGGGTATCCCGGTCGGAACGTTGCAGCCATGTCCCCCAAGTTCTCGTTGGTCGATGCGTCGATGGCATAAGCCCGTCGATTCACCGGCGTCGCAACAAGGCGGCCAATTTAAGGTGATCTTCAGGGCATTTTGATTGTTCCGATCCTCCTCTGCCTTCGGTGGTTTCAACAACATGTCACAGTCCGACGGGTTGCGGATCGGACCTACCTAGCTACCTTCCGTAGATCTCGTCCACAGCGCGAGCCCAATGTGTGGTAATCCTTCTCCTTGGAACCCCAGAATGGTACATGCCAGCACACTGCCCCCACGTCAAATCTTACTCTAATATACTGTGCTCATCCGTGTTCCTGTTGTCCGGCCTAACTCGGAACGCTATCAGATAACTCGAACCGACTGTGCTGCTGCGTCGCCGTCTGCTTCCCCGGCGAGCCGGCCAGAGTCGGCTCCCAAACGCGGCGCGGGGAGGAACAAAAGGGAAACGCGGAGAGGGAAGAAGGGAAGGGAAGGGAAGCATAGGGAGCTGAAGAGGCTGGCGTTACCACACGTCCCATCCCATACCAACACTATACGTCGCGAAGCTACCTAGGTCCGTTCCTCTCCCGCCGTATGCGAATACACGCCACGTAGGTTCCCCGCTGACGCGCTGTCCCCCGCTTCGTTACCCATCCCATGCAACAGTAGACCACCACCATGTCCGCTCTCGCGGCCGAATCAACGCACCCTACGCCTCCGCCATCCGCCATCCCGCACGAGCTGATAGACTCCTCCACTGCGGAGATCGTGCAGAGCCCCGATACGATGAGCGAGGGCGCGTTCCCTTGCTCGTCCCGTGATTCTAGTCCCGGCGGGTTCCTCAACGGGAGGACGCAACCACGGTCGCGCTTGATGGTAACGGAGGAGAGAATGTCACCGTTTCCGCTGCAAGGACCGATCAAGCTCTCTCTGCGACGCGTCGAGGGACACGATGATCCTGCTTCCTCAAACACTGGCGCAACTACCCCATTAGAGTCCCATGCAAAGGACGCACCGCATCAGTCGGACGAGACACATCATGCCCACTCTACCGCCGATCAGATCGAGGCTGGGGCAACAACGGAAAATCCACCACCGGTCCTTTTCCCTACTACCCGCGCAGCACCGGCATCGCCCTCCCAGTCCCCGTCACTTTCTCGCAGAACATCATCAGCTCAGCCAGTCCAGGATGGCGAAGCCGCGGAGACTGCCGGAGGTGAAGTACCTGTTGTTGACGCGACTTCCTCAGGAGATCTCTCCTCCGCCTCAACAGCAGCTACGGCTGGCGCATCAGGAGGAGGAAGGACCAGGAGACCGAGTACGTTGATCCCTCAGCCTGGAAAGGAGGGGGAGACAATACCACCGTGGTTGAGGACCCAGAACGAAGAATCAGCTAAAGGGTCGGGTGTGGGCGATGCTGATGGGGACGCGGCGGGAAATGAGGACGGGAAAGTTTCGAGGGTGCTGGCTACTCCAGAGAAGAATACGGCGGAGGAACTCCATACCGTCATTCAGGAAGATTTCAAAACGATCGCAATAACGGCAGGCTTAAGCAGTGCCAACAGCAACTCTGAGGAGAACATCATCACCACCACCACCACCGTCCGTCAATCCCGCGTCGTTGTCCGGGACTTTGGCTTCCCCGCGGTCGATCCGCGATACCGGGGCGCATTCCATCCGATTCCCGGAGAATTCGAGGACGAGGATGAAGACGACGAGGAGGACGACGATCGCTCGACCGCCAGCGGCGCGTCGAGTGGGTGGAACCGTTTCGCCGGCGGTAGCGGCGGGCGTGTACGAAGGAAAAGCTCGTTGGGCGGATGGAGCGGGTTCGGGTTCGGTGGGTTCGGCGGGCTAGGAGGACTCGCGAGACGCTTTAGCAAGAGTTCGCGAAGGGGTAGTCAGGCTGGTCTATCGACAACGAGCGGCGCAGGAGCCGGGGAGGAGATGGACAGTAGTCGGTCTACGGGTGGCGGGACAACCAGTCGGAGGGGATCTGTACAGGTTGGTGGAGGAGCGAGCGCATGCAGGTCGACAGCAGGCGACTCCACCACAACGTCTTTATCGGCAAAAAGTCCCGGCGCGATCGTCCTCCCTACACCTCTACCGCACGATACCGACGTCAGTCTTTCCGACCTAACGCCCACCCCGGATGATAATGGGGAACCACCGGAGCAGCTTGATCACCGACATTATGCGTTTGGTTCCGGAGGGAGAAACGACTCGGGCAGTGCAACGGGCACACGGTCGAGATCTGCCAGTGGCGCAGCGGCGGAAGAAAATCCGTCGATGCCGGCGGGAAAAATCGGCGCTCAGCAGCAGACGGTATTACCCACGGCGGGAGTTCACACGGAGGCAGACCCACGGTTATCGATACTCAGTCAAGTGTCGGAAGAGGCATCCTCCGTCATCAGCGGTGCACAGTCCGATGGCTCAGCATCTTCGTCAGTGGGAGGGGAAGCTTCCAAGTGGCCTTCCGACCCAACGCCTACTCTGACAACGAACACGACCTCATCCTCTGGAACGACCGTCACCGCGCGCGAACCCCGCGGAAGGTACAAGGTCCTGTACGACTTTGAAGCAGAGGGAGAACACGAGATGTCTGTCAGGGAGGGGGAAGTACTGCTCATTGGCGGTCGGTGGGGAAATATGGGATGGGTTATTGCCGAGCGGCTAGATACGCCGACTGGCGCCGATGGAGGAGGGGACGGAGAGCAGCGACGGGACCGCCAGATGAAGGGGTTGGTGCCTGAGGGGTATTTGGGGAGAAGACTGAGTGAGTAGTGTTGTATGTACACGCAAGCAGGCGCGAGGATTGTATAGCATTATCAGCATGAGACCGGGTCCTTTAAAGGAGGCATCCCTTTTCTCCGTTGCTCCATTGTTCTTGCGGATAATATGATGCGACTCTTTTCTTCATTGGATTCCTAGCAAGTTCGATGATTGGGTGGCTTGGTGGCAGAGATAGCATCGCGACCGATGAGAAACTGGCGACGGCTGGTTCATATGCATTCAGTGCGTCGCCTGGCAGTGCAAAGCCCGTACTCAAAATCCCGCCATTCATGACTGTTTCAGTCGGCATGCCAGTCGAAAAGGCTGCTTTTGTGGTGGAGAAACTGAGGGAAGCAGGAGCGATCAGTAAAGCCTCCATTTCTCCATCCCCCCCTCCCCTTTCGCTCCCTCCTTCCGGGCACGCTGACTCCCTCGGTATCGCCCCACCATCAGTCATTGGCAAAGCAAATCTCACCGAGCTCACGAGTTACACGTTCCTGAAAGCGGCAGACGGATGTAGGGCCAACAGACAGTCAATGTCTACAATGCCAATGGGACCTCCGGAGACTGGGACGCTGTTGCAGCCGGGTTTTGTCCTGCTTCCGTGGGGAAAGAAACCGGTAAGTACTCTGGTGCACAGTGAGGCGGGCCGATGTCTGCTCTCGCCCACTGAAAGAGGGTGATCCATACGCGACGGCTGACCTTCTACGTCGCAGCCTCCCTTGCCCTGTGGCACGGACCCATTGTTCTCCCCCGCCTCCGTTCAGCAGAGATATACAGACTCAAACCGACTGTCGGCATCCTCTCCCAAGCCGGCGTTGTTCCCTTGGCGCCGCACGTTGAGACGCCCGGGTCTATGGCGAAGAGTGTGTGGCATTTGGCGGCGTTGATGGATGCGATGCAGGGCGTGGACAAGAATGGTCCAGCAAGTGAACGTCAGCTTTTTAGGAAACGGGAAGAGAGAAGGCGTGCAAGACGAGAGCAAGGCTGCTTTTCATGTTGTGCTGGTAATAGCTGAGACTATGGAACACTGCCGCAACAGGTTAAGGTTCGTGCCGTACTACTCGATATTCGGAACTTATCTCATTCACTTCTTGATATTGTCCTTCGTCGCAATATGTAGATAGTACGACTAATGCTACCTTTCAAGGGTATCGAATTGGCGTACTGCGGGCTGTGAGTCTTCCCCTTTTTCCTCGTAGGGAGAACAAAACACCAGGAACAAATGGTAATAATGATTGAATCTACTTCTTCACTTCAAAGAACTGGCACGCCGTTGTGCCCTGGAAACGAGCCGAGCAGGACCCCTTGCCCGCGCCTCTAGGCAACGCATTGGAAGCGGCGAGCACCTCCATGGTGGCGCACGGGACGACCATCGGATCGTCCCTTCCGCTGTTGATGAAGTCTTTGTGGGAATATACCGGGGCGCGCGGAGCCTCGTCATGAGTGCCGATTTTAAAGGATATATGGGCAGGTATTTGAAAGTCTGGGATGGGAGGGCGGGTGCTGCTCGGTAGACGATCTTATTGCGTACGTCTATCCCTCGGTCCGTGGTGGGTACCAGTCAAGGTTAGTAGGGATGGTAGCTGATGGTTCCTCTCCTCCCTTCCCCGTCGCAGGTTCAACGAGAAACACGCGGTAGGGCGGCAAACGTCCTCGAATCCACTTGTTCGTACGAGCGAATACTGATAGAGTTGCGTTTTCTCCCTGGTCGGGGCGGGGTAGGGTACCGAAATGCAACTCGATTATCCGGGTCAAGACGTTCTGGAACGAACGCAGCACGCGGTTTCCATCCACCCCTCGGAATACCACGAACAAAAGATCGATGCGCCAGGTGGCCGAAGAACGTGCGTTGGACGCCGTATTTGAATAATACGGGTCCGGTGCGTTGTTAGGTATCAGCGAGGGGGACAACATTCGCTTGCGAATACGCTCGGATATCCGATAAGTGCGTTTTTTTCCTTGGGACTGTTTCGTTGTTTATTTGGTTTATGCGGCTGAGCGGCGGTGGAGAGGAGGAGGGTGACTGATGTTTGCTATGTTGCTGCTTTTGGCGTGTCCCTTGCTTCTCCACATCAGGTATAATCCCGCTTGGAATATCAACGGATGGGGTCCTTTTTGGCGCCATCTGTTGTAAACCTGTCTACAGAAGAACACTTGAAGACGCCTGAACAGCAGAACGCGGTACGTGAGACATATGGCTAGACATGCGAAACAATAATCGGCTTTGGTGGTAGATTAGGGTAGTTGCCACCTTATAATAAACATATATACATACAGATAGACAGTGCCTTGAGCTCGCTGTCCGATTCTGGACCGAACTTGCTTCCTAATGTCCTCAGCTTGTGGGTCGCATTGAGCGACCACCCGCGACGTCACTCCACACTCTTCCCCTTGGCATATCATCGCTGAAGAGACAAAACGGGAAGCGAAATGAGCTCTTTCGATTTCGATAGCAGGGAAAACGTCGTAACATACAGAACATCCGCTGGAACCATTGGCTTGGAAGAATCTGTTGTAGATGGCACGATCTGGCTCGTCACTTCAATAGCTGGAGCATGCTTTCCGCATCTGTCATAGGCTGAGTTCAATAAGCAGTCGGTGACCGATAATGCATTCTTGAAACTTACTGTCGAAAGATCCTCTCTAGTGGCCAACAGGTGACCCTTCCATTTGCAGGGGAGCATTCAAACTGGGTGATAGCGAACAGTCTGCACCCGTGGTTTAAATCCTTGATATCTGGATTCATGACTGTGATTTTGGAGCTTCCGTAGGAGCCGTAGATGGAAAGTCGCAAACTAGGCCAAGTAAAAGTATTGTAAAAAACCGCTTCTGTCACCACGAAGTTATGGATGTTGCGATATGTGGGACATTGATCGCCGGCGGATTCGATGTAGCAGTTACGCAAGTATAGAACGAGATTACTTCTTGACCCGTCAACGAAAGCAAGAGGTCAGCCAGCAGGAGGAGAGAAACTACTGTAGGAAGGTAGAGAATAGCACTCAGAGAGCAATCGACACGCCGCGCACCTCGGCGGAAGCGAACGGGTGAGCATTCCGACCTCCAACAACGGTTGATGGGCGAACAATTGTCGGCTCAGTGCTGCAGTGAGTTATCAGATCCCGAAGTATTGCCAATAACAGTACGCTACGGGAGATGCGGAGGTGCTACAACAGGTGCAATATCTCTACTTGACTTTGGCGTTCACCCAGGACCGCGTCTTGTCATCATGTCCCTTGTTGAGCGAAAAAAGGTACGTCAGAATAAGCCGGTAAGGATGTGTTCGCGCAAGGCTCATCTATGAGATATCGTTTAGGGGATTCAAATACATCGGGCTATCGTGTACGGGTCGCATGCAAGACTGCTGACAGCAGCGGAGAAGGCACTTGCGCCTGATGGTCGTAAGCATCTCTTTTCTTGTCACGCTGACGGTGACACAAACCCCTGACGACTGACATCATCTTTCAGACACACATCGCTGGACGGTGTTCTTGGCCTCTGCGGCAACTCCTCCACCGGCCCATAATGCGTCGGCAGGGAAAGGACAGGCCAGATACGAACAAGAAGGGCTAATACAGGAGGATGCCGACTTCATCACAGGAGGTGCGGATGATCTATCGTGGTTGATCAAGCGAGTTACGTTCAGGTTACACGAGACATACCCTCAGCCAAACCGAGGTAAGTGCATCGTACGATTGTCTTCAGGCAGGAGCGACTGGCTCATGACAGGACGGACTGGTACAGCTATCGACCGACCTCCATTCGCCGTCACCGAAACAGGATGGGGTGAATTCCCTCTCAATATACGGGTGCAATTTGCGCCAGAAACCGGAGAGAAGAGCGTCAGTTTTGTTCATCAGTTAAGGCTCCACCATTGGGGTCCCGTCGTACATCCACCTGCACATCCACCAACAGCAGCGATGGAAGAAACGCCTTCCGTGATGGAAGAAGGCAGCATCATGCAAACAGCTAACGGCACACCGCAACCACGCGAGCTTATGTCGAATGCCGAGCGAACAGGAAGTAATGGAATCGACTCGCAACCGGGCGACAGTAAAGACGATGCCGATGTGACAATGACGTCTGCACGTGAGAATGGCGCAGATAGTGAAGGAAACTTGGGAAACAGCGGAACAAAGCAAGACGGGCAATCAGCAGCACAGGATGTCGTTCCGATGGAGGGGATATCCTTGACCGCCGACGCAAGTACGGTAGACAATTCAGCCGCCCAGCTTGCCAACAATCAACTCTCTGTCAACGCTTGGCAATATGATGAGCTTGTCTTCAGTGATCCGACAACGACGTTTTATGATCTATTGATCAGTCACCCGGAAACTCCACTACCAGAAAAGAGTCTTCGGCAGCCTGCCGAGGGAGAAACGGGCGCCAGATGGGGCATGGATAGGGGAAGCTCTGGTGTGCCGCTCGAGTTTACGCAGGAGATGGCAAGGGCAGAAACTGAGAAGCTAGAAAGAGCACGACGGCTGATTATCGATGAGATGGATCAGTGGAGGTAAGCTTGTCCGGCCTACTTTACTTACACTACAAGCTGATAGAGATTCCTCCAAGACTGAAACTCATCGAACTGGAAAAGGAGCAACAGCGATTGCGAGACGAGATATCAGGATGATCTCTTCTTGTTGCGAATTACTCGTTAACCGTTCGGAATCTGGTATAAAGATGAAGTGATATATAGATTTACATCTCTGGCAGTTGTATAGGGGATACATGCATCATACTGCAGCGTTACGATGCGTCAACATTTGAGGCACCCGGTGCTACGATCAACAATGAAGCTGATCTTCGCACGCTCAAAAGCTGCAAGCGTATCTCGCTCAGTTCTCCTTCTTCCAAATCATCTTGCTCTGCATCGAAATTCGCATTGTCCTCCAGCTCCAAGAGCAGTTTTTCTAGGGCAACTTTTTTATCAGCGATCATATATTGCTTGCTCTGTTGTCCGATAACCCCACTTCCGATGCGTGGATCGCCAAAGAACGAGTTGAGTTTGGCAGCACGCCTGCGAAGACCCGTCAGCGGTTCAAAGTCAAAGCCGTCCGTCACTTGTGGCAGAGCATTTGGTATTGTGGTTGATCGGCCGTCTGTTGACGATCCCGTCGGAAGATATGATAAAGAGAGAGAACGCTGCCTTTTCAACCCCTGTGTATCGACAATATCATGATCCGGAAACGATACGAGGTTGTTATCAAGGTGTACTAGTCCAACAGCTGGCGGAGCATTTCGTAACTCGTTCACATGAACGGTTTCTTCTTGGATGTCGCCTATGACATGATCCAGCGACTGCCGATCGTTTTCCAGCAAGTAGCGGATAGAATGTATTGATTGATAGTAATTCTCGACATTGGCTCGGAATGTCGAACGCCTACTTGGTTTCCCAGTGGCAAGGGCACATGAATCCGGTATCACGTCCCCAGAATAATGATCCAGTGGTGGCGGTTCACCAAACATCTGTACGAATTGAAGTGGAGACCGCGTCAGGAGGGATACTTTCGGGCAACAGGGAGAGAACTCACATAATACATCTTACTGGCGACTTTCACGGCCCGCTTCTTCCTGGCGATATTTTCAGCTTCCGTTGCCTCGTTTGATCTCTCCGTTACAGGATCATGTACCGCACACGCAGGAAGCGCTGGATTTCCTGCATATCCGAGGAGCTCAAAAGGAACCCGAGCCCCTAACACTCTATTGAGCTGTTTCCCAAACGAAAAACTTCAGCAACGAGGACTCGAATGATAGGCTATGTCTTCTTGCCTTGATCATTTGCAAGCGCCTTCGCCGCTTCTCACGTTCAATTGAGGCTTGTCCACGGAGAGGAAGGTCCGATGTTGCCCAATCGTCAAGGATGGCACCGCTAACGTGCCAAGAATCATTACCGGACAAGGCTGGACTACTATATCTTCTAACCCTTTTTGTGTCTAGCCGTGGCGAAAGAAAAGCTGCACAGGTGCACACATTCTTTGTATTCGCTTCCAAACCACTGTCGCCGCTAATTCGTAAATTTCGTTCCTCGACGACTTGTGCCGGCGCTCCCGGGGACATCTGTGAGCCCATTTCTGCCGATAGACGAGAAAGACTAGGCTCTGGCACAGTCCCGTCGCCAAATGACGTTTGGCTCGCTACGTTGAGCGAAATTTGCGTACGGTGTTGTGTATCACCTTCTTCGGCATCGGAGCTCGCACATTTATACGCATTGACTTTCACCACGTGTCGTTCGATGTCTTGCTCTTTCAAGGTTTCGCCCAGAACCCTCTCCAGCTTTCTTGTTCTGTTCAGTAGAATCTTTCTTTCCTCTGGATCGAGATTGTCCACGACTTGGAGTCTGTTGTCGATTATGATGTCACCTGATTTTGTTTCGAATCCAGGGGTGTCTGGCCCTGCGGGCGAGCTTGAACGACCTCTTCGCGATGCAGAGCTGTCTTGATCTTTACTGAGGAGCCTCTTGCGAGCTGCTTCTCGAACAGCAGTGAACGAAATGGAGCTTATGAGCTTCGCAGAGGTTTCGCTCGATGCCATCGAAGCGTTCCGTCCTATGATAGTGCCGCTAGACGTCGCAGGCCCTTCACGGATCGATTCGAAAGATGCAGGAATAGCCTTCAAAGGCGGGGTGGTTGAGAATTCGGCCCCCTCTTGGGTACTCCTTCCGGTGTCGAGCGAATCCGTAAGCCTAAGGCAAGCCCATCAACGACGTGAACAAAGTTTGAGATATCATGGCAGACATACCGTTTTCGATAGTCCGCATTCAGAGCCACATATGCGGAATCTGCACCTCGCCCTAACGTTCTTTCGAGTTTCGACTTGCTGGTGTTGCCATTATCCGCGATGATCTGCCAATCATCTATTCTGTATATTAGTGGAACAATCAGCTCTCGAGATCCCATTTTTTTTGAAAAGGGAGACTCGCTCACTCTGATTCGTTGCCTATGGGTTCTGCTAAAAACCTTGCCTCAATTTCCCCTGACTTCACATCGATTCCCACGACCACGTCGTCACTCAACATGTGTTCCAGTTTCTTCCTCTGAGCGACTCGATGTTGTCCTGCCCGCTGTTCGTCGTCTTTGATGTCTTGATGTGTCACTAGGGGTCCAAGCGATGAGATGTCTGACGTGAACGAAGTCATCGATGTGCTTGTCTTGGGCGTAACAGGGGACAAGGGGTCTCCAAGGGGGATGCTGCCGAATGTAGGCGATACTAGATCTACTGCTGTATGAAATGAAGTTGGACTACCAAGCTCTTCCATTCCATCGATCAGACTGGCATCAGGTGCACCGGAAATTCGCGGTATCGCATGTTGTCCTGAGTTTGCGCTACCGTCCTCTGGCTGTTGCTCCGAGTTCGAAAGAGCGATATTGATGGGCGTTCCTTCCCTTTGTCGAACTTGTCGACGGTCATCAGGACGAGGCGTAAGGCTTGTACGGTATGGCACAGGCGCGAAAGCTGTTGTTGGTGTTGACGGCATGGTGGGGAGTAAGGTGTTGCAGACAGGCTAGTCAGTGGAAGCGACAGGAATGACAGATGGCGGGGCAGGATCCTACCTTGATTTATAATTTACAAGACAGACAACAAAGGAAGCTTGTCAGGGGTCATTTGTTTGCCAAAGGTGAAAACAGGAGAACAAGGAGCCAGGTTGTGTGTGTTTCATGTTGGGCCCCGCGTGATCAGCCTCGGAGTAATTAACGTCCGGCCCGCTACCGACGCGAACATACAGTATGCATGTTTCCAGACGTTGTTCCCCTTGTTCACCTAATTCTCGAAGCTCAAGCGATCCGGGATCTGGAGGGCTCAGCTTGGAAACTACGCAGACTGGGAGGAAGCCAACTTTGCCGGAAAATTGCACAGAATGGCTAGGTCTAAAGTTACAACAGTTGTAACATACAACCTTGTTTCTAATCAATCGTCAAGATTTAATCTGCCGCTATATGCATTCATTCTCGGTGTGCCTTTGTCCATCGGATGATGGAGCGCAACTGAAGGCTATCCAATGGGTAACCTTTACGTCACCAGATAGGCATCGTAGACCACTGTAAAATCAAACCAAGCAACGATGCTCAGTAAATGGAGAGAATATCACGAGGAACTTAAAGTGAATCGACCTTACCTTGAGTCAGACTCTTGCCCGCAGCAGCAATTGCAACAGCCTTGTTCAACCAGTCGTATCTCGGATCACCCGTTTCAAACATCATGGTCAAGCGGAACCTGGCGCAACACAAATACAGTCAAAGATCAGCTTCTCCGCCTGTTTACATTATTCTAATAGTCGTGCGTACCTGTACTGATCGGGTGTGATGGTCGGATCGGTCGTCAGCCTGTCCAATACGTCTTTGGGTCCCGTCCGGGTCCCTCGGGTCTGGATATAGATATAGGCTCCGTCGTCGGTTCGCAGATTATATCGGGTATCAGGCATAGATACTGTTCCGTTCGAAGTGGTGAGAAGCCAGTCCGCACCACCTGGCCTAGTTATCCAAACATCAGAAGGTGGAGCAAGGCCTCGCATAGATCGCATACAAACGACTTACATGATATCACCTTTGACATTTGGTCCCTCAAATCGTCCACCGGTAAAGGTAATTGCCTTCCTGTTTCCAAAAGGACCATCACCAATCGGATACACCTCACCTAGATCGCACTGTAAATGGAATAGAAATTCCAGTCCCGGGCGAGGTAGATGGTGTAGAAACTCGGGGTGGGTGAAGGCCGAAGTGTTGTACGGCAAGGGATCAGACGAGCAAACGGCGTTGGTGGCATTCGACATGATGGTACTGTTGTACGTTCGGGACACGAGTGAGGGTGACGCGCTTGTGAGCGATGTGCAGGTAGCTAAGACACCAACGCCAAAGGACAAGATGGAGAAACGCATAATTCGATTCACGGCTGGTTTAGCTTGATGATTACGCAAAGGATGTGCAAGTGCAGCGTACGGCATGAAAGTCAGTCATCTCTAATATAGCTTTTCTGCTTCGCAACTTTTAAGGCGAAGGTATATTGGAGCTGAGCTAGTGAACGCCAAGATCACTAAGCATCAGACCGTCCGAGCGGGAAGGGCAACGATCAACTACAGACAGGGAAAGGCACAGAAGGGTGCCACATACCTTCGGGGGGAATTGCGAGGGGCAGGTTGTGGAGCGTTTGCGACCGGCGTTCCTGTTCCCTGCAGCTTTTCCTGCCGGTCGGAGAGGAGGCGGAAGCGTGGACGTGCATTGATCGGCTCACTCGCGGGTATAGCGATGAACCGGGTCACTCAGGTTAGCTTCATAGCTTCAAGAAGCCTAGGAAGGCACACGAGGCCTTCCGTGTGGACTGAAAGATGACGTAATTGGCTGCTGCCGTCTGATACGTCCACTGCTACTCATGTGATATACCCACCATCACGAAGAACAGATGAATCACGTTCACGAGAATGTCATAGCGGCAGTCGAAGGACTGAGCACAAGCTTTATGCCTGCGCCGGTGTGCAGCAACCAGCGATGCAGCCTGACAGCCCAGACTTGAATGGCCGTCGCAGGAAGAGAACGGCGGGGATGCGGATACAAATCTGCCAAGCAGCTCCCACGGACATGTGGCCGATGTCCTCTTTTCGTGCCGTCCGACTTTTGTCACTGGTCGCCGACGTTGGATGAATCGTCAGCGGTTCAGATCGTTTGTACCCTACCACCATCGCCGTCGACCATTGACTCATCAGAGAGATATCTGCAAATCCAAGCCCGTATATCCGATTATCAGAATATGCCGTCCAACAGCCAAATCGCCGTTACCGGTCTCGCCGTGGTCGCTACCGGTCTCGTGGGATATGCAGCCTGGTTCGATTACAAGAGGAGAAATGACCCTGTGTTCAGGAAGAATCTGAGTGAGTGCGCTGTGGAAATCTTTGTACCGTCGCCTGTGGCCCTGCAATGCGTGAAGACTTTCTCTGATGAAGAAATTTCGATTCCCGTTTTTCTCTCGATTTTGCGTATCCGATCCGATCCCTTCCTCACTTCTCTACCAAAATGTTTCTCGAACCCCCGCTGTACCGTCCGTCCTGCGATACTTTTCCAAACGAAATCATTTGAAAACGTACAGAGAGGGAGCACAAGAAGATCCATGCCTCGGCCGCCAAGGAAGAGAAAATCCGAAAAGTCAAGAACACTGCCGTGAGTTTGGTGTTTCCGGAGTCATCCATCTCTTGCGCACCGCTGACGTGGCCCATTTCACTGGATCTAGCACCTGAAAGCCTCCTTGGTCGAGATTAGCCAGGAAACGCTTCCCACGAGTCCCCAGGAGCGAGAACAGTACTTCATGGAACAAGTTGCTATGGGTGAAGGACTTGCTGCTACGGGACCCGCGAACGAAGTTTCTGCGGCACTTTGCTTCTACCGAGCCCTTCGAGTATACCCCAGCCCCGTTGAATTGATCATGAGTAAGTCATGTACTGCTACTCGCTTGGGCCAAGCTTGGGACGGGCTTGCTCATGCCAACTGCCTTGCAAACTGCCTTGCTAATCCTTGACCTCGTCTCTGTGAATCTGCAGTTTACCAGAAGACCGTCCCCGCACCCATCTTTGCACTTTTGATGGAATTGACATCGCTCGATCTCGAAGCCGGCAAGGATGTTCCCAAGGCCTCCGCCGCAGATGTCGATGACGAAGCCCCCGCTGCCGCCGCCTCCGCCCCATCGTCGATCTCTGCTGCGCCTCCCGCTGGTACCGCCGAGGCACCCGCTGCTCCCGAGGTGCTTGCGACTTCCGACAAGCCCGACGCCCCCGTGGTAGAAGCCTCCGCATCCGTTGCGGATGAGCCTGAAAGCAGCGGCGTCAGCGCGGAAGAGAATGGATCGGGAACCGAATGGGAGACATTGACAGACGAAGGTAAAGCCACTCAAGCTTAAAGTGGATCTTCAATAATGCGCGGTCGGGAGTTTTGGGGAGTAGTAGCATTACAGCAAGCCGATTCGCGCAAAGTCATAATCGCTATTCAACATCAAGCTTAGCTGCAAAAACTACTCGGCAGGCGCATTCGACATTTGGATAATAAGGGAGAGACGGAGTATGGGTGAAGAAGGCTGAGGGTCAATGACACGGCATCCAGTGTAACGATCGCAGTAGTGAGAGCGACCCAGCATGTAACCAAAGGAAACAAGAGAGAACGTCTGGTGTGCATGTATCGATATGGCTACCACAGACTCGCGCACGTATGCCAGGCAACACCCGATAGCTGGCAGCTTGGGTGGATCCTTCATGACAGGTGGATTTTTTGGTCCCTAAGACTGAACGTGCACCCAGATCGTCATGTTCATCAATCTCCGCGCTCACGGTAACAACCATTCTACCACTTTGCACGCTGGAATGCTGCCCAATCTATCTGCTGCTAATCTCCGGTCTTAAGAGTGTGTTGGACTCATTGTCCGGCATCGTGAGAACAATCACTCAAAAATCGTACAAGCTTCGTCGACTCTGGCCGCGGCAGAGATCTTCGCGTTTTGCTGACAAGCGTGTCTCCGTCGCCATCTGGGACGGCGAAAGCGACCGCCTGGTCGACATCTCACGGGACAATGGTAGCATCCGCGCAAATCGCAAAGGCCGCTGATGATGGCTGGCGGTTATCCATGGCAGTACCCTTCTATAGTTGATTAATTGTATAGCACATCTCATCTGCTGGTGTAGTCTGTGACACGTTCCCGACATCGATATATGCTGGATCAAGCGGCAGTGTAGCTGGTCATCCTCGCCGGGCAACGTGATTCCGTACAGGTGCAAGTCAACCTCCGTTGAAAAGCCGATTCGTTCTAGTCTGCCCGCTTTTTCAGCCTACTCTACTTCGTCTACAGCAACCTGATTTGTGAGAGGAAGCAGCATGTCGGAACATGAGGTTCAATCTGGCGCGACGCTGCTCGCACACGGTGCACCGATAGCTGGACCCAGTAGTCAAGGTGAGTAGTCATTGTGTTCACTGCATAAGAAAGGCACGGGTGGGTGAGCTGTCATGCGGCTTGGACGACAGCGTATCTGCTAGATGCTAGTATCTTGCGGACACGCTGTGAAGGTCTGTGGGTAGACAATCGTTGAACATCGGCAGACCTAGATCGGGATAGATCTTTGGAATGCCCGCCATGCTACTCCCGTCCTGCAGGCCTCTCCTTACCATGCAGTATCAGCTAGGCCTTTGGATGGTGGTGTTATCGATAACCTGGCAAAATTGGCACCCGGTCGAAATAGCGGGATAGAATGGTTCAGTTAGAAGCACAGGGAAACCATGCTTCTCGCTGGTCCGGCAACATGGATCGTGTCCCGTCCGCAGCGATGTCAGAAAGATGCTCATGTTTCATCTTCGACATAGTGCCTACCATCAACGGAGCTGCCAGGATCGAGAACGGCGCCTACTCGCATACACCAGCTTCTCACATCGTCACGACTAATCCACCGAATTCAGGGCTTGACGCTTATGACGAAGACGAAACGGAAGATGAAGACATGGTGGGCGGAACGATCTACGATTCCCCGAAACGTGAACTCGCACCCGAGCAAGCCAGGTCCTCTGAAGACGGCAGTGATGGCCCAACCAGCCTTTCGCCGGTTCCGCCTGTCAAGCACGAGTTTCCACCGCGAACATCAGCAGCTACAGTTTCGAGCCGGGGCAACAGAATCATGAGTGAGGAAGAAGGTTCCGCTGGGGAACAGGATGCAGATGGGGAAGCTGAGGGCGATCAGCATGATGATGAAGAGGATGAAGCCCACCAGAGCGAGGATGATGGAGACGATGCGACTCAGCCAGAATACAAAGATAGCGCAGACGAGGAGGATTACGACGATGATGAGGATCTGGAGTTGGAGGAGATGGACGATGATGAGGACGAAGACTTCAATATGGGAGGCAAGAAGTCGAAGAAGAAGGGAAAGGGCATCAAGAGGGGCGGTAGCGGAAGTGAAAGGGCGCCTAAGAAGGGAAGAGAAAGCTCAACTTCCAGCAAATGTAGGTGCTGAGTGTTCGCTAGTTGGCAGCAGTCGCTAACTTAACACTCCCATTAACAGTGCAAGTCCCTTCTCGATTCGAATCCAAAATGTCATCGCGCAATGAGTCGTCCGACGAGGAATTCGAACTTGCTCGCAAAACACATCGTAAAATCGATCATCCGTCACTTGCGAATATCAAACGCAAAAGACAGGGCACAACGGAAACCAATGATGACTCGGACGCTTATCGGGCAATGAGTAGCAGGACTGGCAAAGCTGTAGATTACAATGAAAAAACGGTTGACTATGGATTAGAAAGCGATGAAGCTGAAGAGGAAGCGCCGAGGCCGAAAGCTAGCGCGTATTACAACTCTGGTAAGTCCAGCACTTTTCTCAGGAAGGAAACCCGAGAGAGCTAAAAAGTTACATCTACAGCTGATTCAGATGAAATAGAGGGCGTGTTTGGGTATAGCAGAGACGATACTAGACTGGACGATCCCATCGATCTTCCATATGAAAACATGGTAAGGATTAAGAACCCTCGCAAACGCACCATCTAGAACACCGAGCTGATGGAAACTGGTTTATTTTAGCGTTTCCATATTAAATGGAAATATTTTTCGCACCTCCACAACACCGATGAACTTTACACCTATCTGAAAGGCGAAGGTTACCGTGGCTTAAAGCGAGTCGACAATTACGTCAAGCAAGTTTTTATTCCTGAGCACAAGTTCCTGCATCCTGGCCCCGATGACTACAAACCGACACCAGAAGATATCGAGATCTTCGAAATCGAACGTCAGCGGCGACAGGAGGAACTCGAGAATTTCAGAACCGTTGAACGCATTGTCAGCTCACGACAAAAGGAGGATGGCTCAGGTACTCTTGAATACTTCTGCAAGTGGTTGACGTTACCGTACAGCGAATGTACATGGGAAAAAGCCGATGACCTTCCACCCACTGCACAACCCGCTCTTGAGGAGTACAAAGCCAGGGAGAGCCGAACGACTTTGCCATACAATTCTACGCATTACCCGAAAGGTGGTCGACCCGCCTACACAAAGATTGTCGAAGTCCCGCAGTATCTCCAGCAATCTGGTGGGACGTTGAAAGAATTCCAATTGACGGGATTGAACTGGCTGGCTTATACATGGTCGAATGAAGAAAACGGAATTCTCGCCGATGAGGTAAGCTGCCCGCGGGATTAGATTAATGAGTGAAAACTAAAGTTTCCTGACTGGGTTTCAGATGGGTCTTGGCAAAACGGTTCAATCTGTCGCTCATCTGTCCTGGCTATTCCATGAACGTCAGCAATACGGGCCGTTCTTGGTGGTCGTGCCGCTCTCCACAATTTCAGCTTGGCAAATGCAATTCAAGAGTTGGGCTCCGGAAATGAACGTCATTTGCTACATGGGATCAGCAGCATCCCGAGAGGTTATTCGAGACTTTGAATTCGGTCATCAAAAACGACTCAAATTCAATGTACTATTGACGACCTACGAATTCATCCTCAAGGATCGCCCAGACTTGCAGAGCATCAAATGGCAGGCTTTGGAGGTCGACGAAGCTCACCGTCTCAAAAACAGTGAATCTCAGCTGTATGAGGCGCTCATGAGCTTTTCTTTCGCCTCTAAACTTCTCATCACGGGCACACCATTACAAAACAGCGTCAAAGGTCAGTGTTCGTCCTGCTAAACGTATACTATATCTCTAATATTTGACTGTCATTAGAGCTCCTTGCCCTCATGCACTTTTTGATGCCCGACCGGTGTAAGTCCTCAATCTATAGAGTCATTGGACGCGGGACCTGGCTAATTTCGGATATCACATGTCAGTTGCTCTCGCAAATGATTTTGACATCACCGATGAGGATCAAGGTGCCAAGATCCAAGAGCTGCATGACAAGCTCGAGAAGTTGATGATTAGGCGGTTGAAGAAGGACGTCGTCAAGGAGATGCCCACAAAGTCGGAGCAGATTCTGCGAACTGAGTTATCCGCCCTGCAGACGCAATATTACCGAAGTAGGTTGTGGCTCTGACTTGTGACATTTCCCTCTCCGCGTGTTAATCCCTTTCTCCTTAGACATCCTTACTCGAAATTTTTCGGCTCTTAGCAAAGGCGGGACTCAGCATGTCAGCTTGATGAACGTTGCTATGGAACTGAAGAAGGCAGCAAACCATCCTTACCTCTTCGATGGTGCGGAAAACCGCAATGTTTCCATGGAAGAGGCTTTCAAGAACCTAGTTATGGGATCGGGCAAGATGGTGCTTCTTGATAAACTTCTGGCTCGACTTAGGGCGGACGGGCATCGAGTGCTTATCTTTTCGCAAATGGTACGGCTCCTCGACATTATGTCCGACTATATGAACTATCGGGGGTATGCCTATCAAAGGCTGGACGGTACTATTGGCTCAGATGCAAGAAAGAAGTCGATCGAACATTTCAACGCCCCTGGGTCCACCGATTTTGCCTTCCTGCTCTCAACTCGCGCAGGTGGCTTGGGTATCAATCTCGAGACGGCGGATACGGTGATTATCTTCGACTCCGACTACAACCCACAGAACGATCTCCAAGCTATGGCTCGAGCGCATCGAATCGGCCAGAAGAATCATGTCAAGATTTACAGATTTGTTTCCAAGGGCACGATCGAGGAAGATATCCTTGAACGTGCCAAGAGGAAGATGATCTTGGAATACGCCATCATCAATCAAATGGACACCAGTGGAGCGTATCTGAGTGGCAAATCGGCCATCAGTAAGCCGAACGACAATTTCTCCAAGGACGAACTGGATGCGATTTTAAAGTTTGGAGCCCAGAATATGTACAAGACGGATGACACTCAGCAAAACCAGAAGCTTGAGCAGATGGATCTGGACGACATCCTTAACAAGGCTGAAAATCACGAAACAGAAGCAACAGCAGAGGCTGTCGGTGCATCACTTGGTGGCGAAGGCTTCCTTTCGCAGTTTGCTGCTATTCAAGACGTCAAGAACGACTTGTCATGGGATGACATCATCCCGTTGGACGAGCGGGAGAAGGCCACTCAAAAGGAGAAAGAGAAGGAAGAAGCAGACAAGAAGAAGCTTGAAGACAGAAGAAAGAAAAAGCGCCATGATGCCTCGAATCGAAATGCCGAAAAAGACGAGAACGGAGAAAGAGCGAGAGAAGGAGAACAAGAGAGTGAAAGATGAGAACGCTGGAAGCGAGTCCCCGGTGCTCAAGATGGCATCGTTAAAGAAGCCCAAAGCGGTTCCCATCAAGCGAAACATGTCTGAAAAAGCCATGGAGTTGAAAGGTAAGTTTGGGCGATATAAGCTTGTTTCTAGCTCGCCGCTCATATAATCTCTGTTGCAGAGCGAGACTTGAGGGCATTGATTAGAGGTATTCAGAAATGGGGAAGTATCCGCAATAGACCAGAGCCGATCGTACGTAAAGTCGATGCTGTGCTGCCCTTTTTGCAAAACTAAATCTTGCTTCAACAGATCCTGGAAGGAAAACTCGAGAACAAGAATAGAGAAGTCATGTTCGAAGCTTGTGACGAGTTGATCCAAATATGTGAAGCAGCGATCGCCCAACACAAGGAGGAAATGAGAGCTAGACAAGCTGCGGGCGAGACAATCACTTCCGCTATGCGCCAGAAAGCCGTTCTTGTCTCGTTCCGGAACATATCTTCTATTAACGCGGAGACGACTGCATATCGATGGACTGAACTCGCTATCGTTGATCAGCACCTCCGAAGAGTGCCTAACCCGCTCAAATGGGCTGTACCTGCGGAATTGAAACCTACGATGAATTGGAGTGTTCCCTGGTCTACTTTTGAAGATTCACGGCTGCTTGTCGGGATCTGGAAGCACGGCTTTGGAAGTTGGGAGGCCATACAGAACGTGAGTTGTGTTCGTGCGGTGTACATATATGCAACATGCTTACTCGTCATATCCTAGGATCCTGAACTCGAAATGCAGGGTCGCTTCTTCCTCGAGAACACGAGAAACAAAGGTGACAAGCATGAAGCAGAAGAATCAAAGCCGGACGTGAAGGAGAAGGACGACGCGGACAAGAAAATTCCCACTTCCATCCATCTGGTGCGACGAGCCGACTATCTCTGTGAGTAGTTAAAGAATCGGCTGGATCGGGCGCGAAATATT
The DNA here is from genome assembly GCA_030039265.1 of Naganishia cerealis. Lineage (NCBI taxonomy): Eukaryota > Fungi > Basidiomycota > Tremellomycetes > Filobasidiales > Filobasidiaceae > Naganishia > Naganishia cerealis. The sequence continues at coordinate 23,978 of JASBWR010000037.1, read as the reverse complement.
CTGAAACCCCTAATATCATATTACAGGTGGCCTGATCAAGGAATATGAGGAAAATCTGAAAGCATATCAGGAACAGCAACTACGTGATGAGCATGCTCCGGCTGGCCCTTCATCCAGCAAGACTGGCAAAGGCAAAGGAAAAGCTATTCACGGGGAATCCGCCAGATCAGTCTCTGGGGCAGCGAATGGGGACCTGAACAAGAAGGGGAAACGACGAGCCACACCCGTGTTTACTGACAGCGAAACGGATGACGATTAGTAAGTTTGATTTCTCGCGACTTTTGCTTTTCATAGTCGCGCTATCTTCTTGTGATGCTGATCATCATGAACAACCGGTTGTTTCGTTTAGTGCATCAATGGATGAAGCAGCTTGCAAAGAGGAGATGAGACCGGTCAAACAACAACTTGTACGTCGCTTTTACGCTCTTGTGTTATGCGGATGTGGCACTGATGAGGCGACATCCTTCTGCAGCGACGCCTGAAAACTGGAACCGACGATCTGCCAAGAGAGGAAAAATTGGCGGTCTTGAAGGAATGCCTTTCCATCATCGGGCGTCGAATCGACATCGTGGTAGACGATAAGCGACATGCAGGCATGAACGCTGACAAATGGAGGAAACACCTTTGGGTGTAAGTCGTGCTCCGCTATTCGGGGAGGCTAGAACAAAGCTGATATGAGCCAACGTATCCATTCACAGCTTCGCGACATTCTTCTGGCCTAGAGAAGGTGTAAGCTACCAAAAACTGCAGGCAATCCACGCGAAGATGATAAACGTCAGTATTCTTCTGTCTACACCATCTTCCACTTTATTCCTGACACCTTGTATTGTATATTCTAGGCTTCTGGTCAAGTTGCGCCGCCTCCACGCAAGTCGGCAGCGGGGTCAGGAAGTACTTCTAGGAAAAAGGCAGTAAAACAGGAATCACAGAGCTCACACCATCCATTGAAGAAGATCAAGTTGACGCACCGGGCGGGCGAGCACACAGACGATCAGATGGAGGAATGATGTTATTGAAATCGCTATTGGTCTCGAGCAGGCACTTACACTATCGGCATGGAGAAACATCTATCGTACCATCCGCGCATCTAGCTTCAACTTTTAATTTAGGATAGCAACTGTAGTATTATATTCCCGCTGCGGCGGTATCTAGCATTTCATGCGTGTGGGCGCTATGATCACTTAATGCAACGTTGACAACGTTCTTCTGCTTACCGTGCTACCGTGCTATCATCTGTATCACATGCCTCCTTGCCGGAAGATGAGATCTAGAGCCACAGGAACTTGTCCCGAGATGTGGCAGAGTTGCACGCCAGCTTTGCGTACCCTTTCGGCCACGTGGCTGCTTCGATCGCAGTCGAGCAGGGCAATGGCTTCCCATATGTTAACTTGAATGCGTCCTGGGTTGTTATTGCTTGTAAGTTACTCAGACAACCATACAGGGCTATGCCAGCGAGATGAACAAGCCTCGACGTTGGTCTCACGAAGGGGACCGAACAGTAAACGGGTCCAACCTGAACGACGGGACTACCGACGACCACGACGCGGCAGTCGCTTTACCTTCATTGGTGCCGTTATCACACTCCCATCCACTGCTTGATCCGGAATCATCGGCGCAATGGGATGTCGACGCTTTCCTCCTTTCCCGGTCAGACCTTCCTCTTGACGAGCTTCGAACAGAACTTCGTGAATACTTGGCCGCTTTGCGAGAGGAATTAGGGGACCTCATCAATGATGAATACGAAGAATTCATCAGCCTAAGTTTGGGGTTGAGAGGTGAAGCGGAGCAGCTGGAAAAAATTAAGCTACCTCTACAGGTGATTAGGATCGAAGTCGAGGTACGTACAGTGCCCCAAGCTTTACACCCGTTGATAGACCGCTAAACATGGCACTGCCTGTTTATGCTCCTGACTTTGACAGGATATCCGCTCGACTTTCGTGGCTTCGCAGAATAGCTTAGAAACCCTCCTACACGAAAGATCGTCTCTCAGGGAAGAAAAGGCAATCCTTGATCTGTTACTCCATTTGACGGAGACACTGGAGCGGACGGAGAATCTGCTAGGAATTCGTCGCGAATTGCAGGATGACACGCATGACAATCTGGATGAGGACATGCTAGAAGACGAATTGGATGCTGAAGAGGTGTCCAGTCAGAGACGAGGCCGGTCAGCAGATAAACTCCAATTGAGTGCTTCAGCATCCGGCCCATCTCCTTCGACTACCGCACGACCCCGGCTGACAATACGGACTGCTTCCTCTTCGAATGATTTGGCTTCGGCAGACGCCAATCTGCCGAAACGCGATATAAAGATGCTTCATCGAATTGCAAACGAATATACCCAGCTAGTATACCTGATCAATAAAGCGAAGAGGGAGAAATGCGAGTACGTGACCGTTGGAGCTGAAGGAGCAGATGTCGAAAAGGTGGGTTGAGCAACGTGACAAGCGAGTTGGTGAAATACTCAAAACGCTTCACCATTCCCCTCTAGCGAGTCAACACGTTGAAATCCACACTTCAATCTCACTTAGAGAAATCTTTTTCCGAAATCATCACTTCCCTTTCCAGTAACTATGGAGCTTCCCGTTCACTGCAAAACCTAGACAGTCGGCAGCAAGATGATGTCAAAGGGAAGCTGTTGGATTGTCTAGAGGTTTATTCGATGATTGATGGGTGGCGTGACGCGGAAGAAGTGTTACGGAAATTTGTGAAACGGGAGGTTAGCAAGGTGAGCACCACTCACCTTGGCCACTCTCTTCTGCATATACTGATATTTCTTGGATGTCAGATCATCACTAATGAAGCATTGACCAGAGGCCCTCAGCTTGCTCTAGCACCAGCGACGCCATCTTCCCTCTTGCCATCGGATACCCCAGTTGCGGCTTCACCTGCCGTGTCGGTCAAAACCCCATTCACTCCCACGATATTGGGCAGTACACATAGCCTCAGGGAGGATGGTTCTGCAGCTACTCCTGTCGGTACACAAGGCGGATCGAACGAGAGCAAGAACGTTTTTGAGAGGACCATCGGAAAGCAATTCGAGGAGAGTATGAATCAAGCTGCATCGGTTGAGGGGTATCTCGTGGAAAGCAGTACGGAGCAACAGGTGTCTTTAGCCACGGGTCCTCGGGGGGTCGCCTACTTGTCAGAAGATGGACCGAGCGGAAATCTTGCCGCCATTTACAACTCGTTGTTACGGTATATCCAGCACGACCTGCAGCCAATTATCCAGGCCGCGGAAACACTTCGAAGGCGAAAGAAGAAGCACGAGCCAAATGGGTTCCACTTGGGGTCGCATTCGCACGCGACAGAGTCTGTTGGCCCTTCTACCCCTCTGGCGGAACAGAAGCAGTTACCTGAAGGCGATGAAGAAACCGGGGATGCTGAAGAATCAGCTGAATTCCAGTTCATGAGTAGAGTTATTTGGGCTGAGTTGGGAGGAAGAATTCTCTCAGAAATTGGAAACTGGGTGTTTGCAGCCGGACGAGTGACCGAGCTTCACCAGGTAAGTTTCCAGTTGAGCAGCAATGGTAACATGTTGTTGACATGAATGCTAACTATTTTGAATGTAGCACTACACAATAACGCATGAGTTCCTCACCCAGCTTGAACTCCTTTCTGGATCGATTCGCACTATCGCACACATCAGGTCATCGGAAATCTATCAGCAATTCGGCAAACGTTGGCAGCTTCCGATCTACTTTCAACTTCGATGGAAAGAAATTGTTGTAGCCCTGGAAGACGCTTTGAGCAGTGGAATTGGAGCTTCGATAGGTAAGTTTGTTCATCTATCTCGTTTTCTCGTATTGTACTAAACCGGATGACAGCGAGAAAGGATACGTACGCACTATCCCAAAGTGCTGCTGCAATGGCAGCTATTAAGGCTTGCTGGGCACCATCGACCTATATACCAGAACTCAGTAACCGATTTTGGCGTTTAACCTTGCAGGTAAGTCAGGTCTAGCGTGACGATATATGAAGGCTCATGCCCTTGTGCATAGATTCTTAGCCGCTATCGAACGTGGGTTGAGAAAGCCGCACCTGCGTTGTATGCTCCAGCAATCTCTGTAAGTGCTGACAGTCTGGCGTGTAGTAGGGCACTGCTCATACTTTCTTCCCACCATAGACGCCTGCCAGCAATAGTGCTGCAGCAGGATCGTCCGGTCGCCAATCTTCCACACTATCGAGATCTACGACACCCCAACCGAATGCGACGGCAACGTTACCAGCAGGCGATCCCTCGTCTGATCCAGCTGCTGCCATCGCAGAGGATAACTCGTTACGAATATCTTCTCTGGTTGCCGTTGATCTTTTAAGGATCCGCAGAGATGTTCAGAATTTCTGGACAAACAGTATTTCAGCAGAACTAGATGCCTATCTGGAAGAGTCAGACCTGGAACACGTCAATGGTTTGTACACAGGTGTCAGCTGATCCGTTCTACACTGACCTTCTTCCTTCTTCTCAGCGGCATTGCAGGAATCGTTGAGGGCATTTTCGGATTTGTTCAATGCCCCTTCCACTCAAATTCAAAATATTCTTATACGAAGATGCACAGACCCGCTGAAGCTAGTCCGATCAGTGGCTTCTCAACTACGTGCGTCGCCCACGCCTTCGATGCAAAAGGAGCCGGAGCCAAGTCATTTTGTGGGCAGTATCTTGAAACCACTTAGGGAGTATTTTGCAACCAGCGGGCTTGGTGAATGCTTACATGCAGAAGTTGGTGAAGAATGGAGTAGAAGAATTGTTTCTGAAGTGATATCCAGGTAAACATTACGCTTGCAATACCTTAGCAAGCGCCATATCTGACTTGTGACTTGCCGATATCCAGCTATACATCGATCTTGCTATCCGTGAGGAAGACGGAAGAGCTATTAAGGCGTCATCGAAAAGGCAAGAAAACAGGATTTTCACTGTTCGGTTCTTCCGCTGCCAACACGGGCCCTACCGTGGAGGAGGAGGAGCAGCGGTTCAAGAAGCAAATGATGGCGGACATTTTGGCTTTGGCCAAAGAAGCTGAAAAGCTGGGGTTCGCAATGGAAGCTGGGAATGGGTTGAATGTTCCAGGATGGTCCATGTTGATTGAAGTAGCTGATGGTCAAGGTACGTTGGTATCATCCTTCTGCCAGAACTAGCCATCGCTCACTCGTCAAATCGACAGTTGTAGATACCCCAGGAGCCTGATTACCTGCAATGTAGAGTGGGAAAGTTGTACGCAGTAGACGCACTATGCACTGAACCATCAAATTTCAAGCTGTCGCGGGATTATGCCATGGCATTTTCTTGTATTCAATTCAGAAGTCCAGAACTACGGGCGGATTGAACCCAAGTCGGAATGACTGGTCCCACTGTGCGCTCTAGCTTGTATACTCTTACATTTGCAAACCAGGTACAAGGGTCATAACAATTTACAAGCTGCAAAGCGATATGTCTCTCGCCGCTGTTCTGTCATCTCTGCTTGAAAAAGCATTGATGACAGAGTTGTGCCTTCTCGACAACTTGCGGCCCACCTGCTTCACTGGTTGTCAGTGCTCCATTTGGAATACCGTTTGCGTTACCGTTCACCCCGTTCTCTGATAAAGGCTTGACCGGCATCTCATGCCATTTCGGTGAAACACGTATTCCGCATTTCTGGCATTTACAGCCTTCGTCTAAAGCATAGTTCTGTTGTTCGAGACGAGGCGTGGCTGAAGTTAACCTCGCACCCTCCTTTGTCTTCGTGAGATACGCCTCGATGCGCTGGGCTTTACGCAGAAGTCCGAAACTCTCCGCTGATGAGGGGGAAGAACGGTAGGTAGTTGCGTATTTTTGAAGGGCAGTCTGTAAATCGCTATCATTATCCACCCCACGACGCATAATTACTGTGTTTGAATGATCACCCACCTGGTTCCATTCCGAAACAAAATCTTGCAGCCCTAAAACTATCCGCGGAGATTGCGGAAGGTGCTCATTACACCAGCATCGAGCGTTCATTACCATTGATGAACCATCCTTGGTCACGGTTGTTAATGATGCCTCTTTCTTGGTTGGCTTGCTCTGCCAGGTATTCAAACGCAATTAATACGGAGACGATCACTTGTTTGCGGAATACTTACCGGTACCTGCGTCAATTCGAAACCAAATTTGAACCCGGACAACCATCCACAAGCTGGGTGGAATGTCTTGTCACAATCTCCACAGTCTATGACAGCGCCATCGCCGGATTTATGACAAATGGTACATGTCTAGTTTATCAAGGTATTCAGCCATAGGACTTGGCGGATGTTTACGCATATTTTGAAACTTACTCCTAAGAATCGTTCTTGCTGGCTGATTGACATTATTCCTTCTGCCACTTTGAGTCTCGAGGCGTCCGCGTATGTAATGTCGGGGACGAAGGTCGAACATAGTATATGGGTCCATTTGTAACCTTCTGTTGTTTTCAGGGCGTCGAGGAAATCGAAATCGGGCATAACCTTTGGACGAAACTTGATTGGTCTAACCAATTTTGGGAGTTTCCGTGGACAAAGTACGCATGATATGTCCTAGTAGTGAATGTCGGTTAATTGCCAGAAGATCGAACGTTAGGGTTTGAAGCACATACTAGAGATGCATCCATGTTCTTTTCGTTACTGCAGGGCTCGCAAAGCCAGTCGGCATTCACGTCAGGAATAGGTATACCGTAACAACCTGCCGTAAACAGAACGTCAGCACAAGCGTTACATAGCACTGGGCAGCAACTTGCCTGGATGGATTGCGAATGTGCAGTTTTTACACCGAGCAATGATTTTGGGCTCCATTTTGAGGCACAAGCAGCATGGCACTACTTTTGGCGGAGGTGGCAGGGGGGCAGGAGGCGTACTGGGTTTGGACACAGCGGAGGCCACGGGGAGCTACAGGTTCGTGGTCAGCTCCAGCTCAGCATTTGGACCGATATGGCGAAGTCACACACTTTTAGTTTTTTCAGAGTCGGCCCATCCAATGGCGTTCCTTCTCTCTTCTCCGTTTTCTTGTTCGTATCATCCAATGTGCCCTTGTAAGGAATCGCCACTCCGTACTTTCGGAAGGATAATCTACATTGGAACAGCGGACATGAGCGGCTGCTCTGTCAAATTACGGCCTACCTCCAGCACTTACCCGCACCAATTGCACAAATAAGGCCCGCTTTGTGACCTAGGTGCTTTGTACCAGCTTTCAACTTTCTTCTGGCCGCAGATCGCACAAGACGGCTTGATATCGCGGGGCATTTCATCAGCTTCCCAGATCGACCCTTCAGCATCCGATTCCGAAGTAGATTCTCGTTGAAAATGGCCCATGACAACGGAGGCTCCAGTCGGGAGAGCCGTGGTAGCCAGTTGGTGTTTGGTAGATACTTTAGCTTTTATGGCCTTGACTGCCCCAACGGCGCCGGTTTTATGTTCCTTTGCAGCCCTCTCCGCTGCGTGCTGTTGACCAAGCAGTTCATTCTTCCACACATAGTAGAATCGGACTACTTCCCAAACGTTCTTACGCAAAAGTTTCGCTGTGGAGTGTGCTTCGAGTGAACCGTACTTAGCAACCTGGCTTTCGAATTTCTCTAGATCCTCTCCTGTGAACTACAAGTGTACGAATTGAGTTAACATTGGCTGGAAAAACGAGTGAAGATCGAGGTACTAACGTGTTTCAGTGGTCTGTAGTAATCTGCAATCTTGGCTTGAGCGAGGATCTTCAACCCTTGCTTTGCTCCACGACTGAGAAAAAGCATTTGCGATTTATCGTATGCCTCTGCACTGTAAATGGGAACTGGCAACTTGAGCTGGCGCACGGCTGTCATAAAATCTGTCACTATCGAACATAGAATACAAGTTCGTTAGCACATCAGACAGTATAAACAATTGCTGGCGATGTTCGACTTGCGATTTGGATCAGGTTTCGACTTGCAGATCACCGTCGGCGCACGACCTATATGCGGATCGCCTACGTCATGTCCCCGCACCGGTACTGCAATCATAAGAGAAATCAGTCTTCAGCCTGATTCAGCACGACGATATCTATGTATGACCTACAATCCGAGGTAATTGGCTCTTTGGCCCTTTCAGCTTCTATGATTTTCTGTTCCTCCCATGTCGGTACGACGGCCTGGTATCGATTTCCGATACGTGTCACATTTCGGGGGAATATCGGATCATCAGGATCTAGAGGTAGTACTGTCAATATATGCCCAACAACGGGACTAGGAAGCAAATTTACCTATAGTATCCTCCGCAACAGTATATTGGCTGTAGAGATTTCAATGCATGTCGGTGAGCATCTACACTAGCAAGTAAGTCGAGTTCTAACATACCCAAAATATCGAAAGTTCCAACCTCGAAAAGTGGAGTCCGGTTTATCGTAGTCGATTCGGTTCAGATTGATGTCTTTATTCTTGCTTCCCTTCGGCCTGCCCGTGATCGTATTCACGACTGGAGGTGCTTCTTTCAGGAGGAAAGCCCGGTTGCAAGGAGAGCACATCCAACTGTATCCTTTAGCGGGTTTGGCTTGAAGAGGAGGAGAAACACAGTCCATGTGATAGTGGAATTTGCACGACCTGGGCCAGGAAGTCAGGCAGGGAATTATATTGAACTTCTTGATGTGACTTACTCGCAGCGAACACTGGTCTGAGGGGCTGCCCACTCCTCGCAAGTATGACATGTTCTGAAGCCGTCCGTCAGATCAGAAACCATTTCCTTTTCAGTTACGAGGAACTCGTATCTTCGGACAAGGACTTTTTTGATGCGTTCCGGGACTACGATTTATAGTGAGGTGATCACACGAGATCAGTACCGCTTGCGAGGACACTCTCTACATTTGATCTTGCTGTCCTCCAAGCTACTTGGCTCGTAATAGCATGCGTACTTACTATTGTTCACTGTCGAGGTACGGATCATCTCATACTCTTTCTTGACATACGGATCGAAGAATTTGGTATAGTGAAAATGGTCAGGCAATTTCTTCCACTCGTTCAGGTACTCGATTTTTTCCCGATGGCGAACGTAGCATTTGCCTCTCAACCAGGAGATTGGGTGAACCTCGGAATGGATTGCTGCCATTAAAAGACGATGATCATTTGCGGGCCTACCGGAGATCTGATGATGTTTGGACAGCGTTTGCCGGGAGCAGCAGATGACGATAGAAAAAGCCAGAGGATGAGCGAAAGGGAACAGGGTCAGTGATTTGTCCGCTGTGACCGATGGCGTACGGGGCTTGGCGACGGCCGCTTGATGATTGTTTCTTACCTCCGTTGGCCTATAGAACAGAGCCAGCCTGACATGAGGCTCTTTTGTTTCCTTTCTTATTGATAGGTGGCTGCGTTTCGCAGCAGACGGAGGAAGGAACTCAATGATCCGAGCTACCGTATAGGGTGTACCTGTGGTGGCGTAGATCGCGTCATAGTAATGCCGTTGAGAGATTTGTGACAGATATCCATGACATGATGAACAAGAGAGGAGATTAAGTTTTCGAGTCAGCGAGTTACGTTACTCGAACGAAGAAAACATGATGTGATAACAGCCGGGAGAAAGTGAACGAATGAATGAACGCGACTTGCGGCGACAGGCGAAATCCGGCCAGCCAAGAGGCGAAATAGCCACCGAAAACGCGAATCCGAACTTACCGTCTCTTTCGTTCCAAGGAGGAGCAAAGTATACATGATCTAGTTAGGAACAGAGGATGGGGGTGGCAGTTAGCAACCTGTGTGAAAAGAAATAGAAACCCGATGTTGTAACAATTAAAACGGGGAGGAATTCCGGGCATGATTGGCTTTCAGCCGCGCGAAACTCCCCCGCGCCATTTTGTGCCACTTTCGCGGTTTCCCAACCCTTGACGGAACGCTATTCTAAGTTTAAACCGCTGTTACTTACCGTTGATGGTCACCACATCTCCATTAGGCAGACGGTGTCTCGGTAGCCCATTAACTGCAGGCATTTCCAGCTGGCTAAGTAGTATTGCTTTCGAGAAACACCCAGAGGTTGCACAGAAATGGTGATCGGGAGGAAAGCTCCTGGCTGCTGGAAATGAGGGATTTCCGAGCTACTCTCCAGCAGTCGATACTCGACCGAAACTCGCAAACTGGGAAGATTCGTGGATTCAACGGTCGAGCGATGCGTTGACAGGAAGATGAGGGTAGATAGAGAAAAGGGACGTCAGATAGGAACATCAAAAGACGATGATTATAGCATGGAAGACGGGCGCTCGTGCTGATCCGCGCGCGCCTCCCAGTCCCAGCCTGTTTCTGCTCCCACTGCCCTATTTCGAAGGCGCATGCCCTTGCTCGCTCCAGCCTGCTGCTGTCAACCAATCATGCCTTGCCAAAGTGTGCGATCTCCACTGCGCCTTGCCGCACATCATATCCTGGCTCACAGAGCGACACTGAGAGTATGGCAGGTTCTGACTTACAGTTGTTTAATCAATCCCTTTCATGAGATGCCGACGCTTGTCGACTGGGCGCAAAAGTAGGCAAACAAATCAGAGATTCGTCGATCTTGCAATCTGCAGAATCTACGGCTGAAATCTAGAGGCCTGTGGTGTGCGAATTGAGGAGTGATATGATACCCAGAGTGCAGCAGTAACGCGACAAGGTCCATCAGTCATCGACCGACTGCCGGTGCCAAATGGCGTTGGGACACCTCCGCACGCGCCTTTCTCGGTCACGGCAGCGGCAGCGTCGGGAGCGGTTTCTTCACGAGGGTCACCTCTTTATCCTTTGTATCCACCGTGAATATCTTTTCCGCAGTAAACGACTTGAGGAGTTACAAGTATGCACCTGCGTCCCAAGAAGTCAATGGCTCCGCAGCCGTGAACTCAGGTCGTCTGGTAGTCATGCTTCTTGTATATATCATACATCAATTTCATTCGGACTACCTTCACGTCAACCGTTAACGGTCTGGCATTATGCTGCGTGCCGACTCATGCTATACCGGTTGCTACATCTAAGGGATGGTGCTTGTCAGAGCCGGCGATGACAGCTCGAATCAGACAATCGGCAGAGAATGGCCACTTGTACCGCACACAGCATCCTTCTACGCAGCGACCGTCGCCCGATGGTTTTCTGGAGCTAACCCTCTTACTGACTTCCTACTTGTAGTCTATTCCAGCTCGTCGTTGGTTGGAGGATGCAGAGTATATGCTGCTGTGCCGAGCGGTATCGTGCTCTATGGTAAATTGAAGCTGGCTGTATAAACCTGCGTTCTGTTGGCAACCTCGCATCCGTTCTTACTCCGCTCCGCAGATCAATACCATGCTGAGGATCGAATCACTCTGGACATATGGATGATATCAGTATCAGGACGGAAACAGTGGCAACAGGATGCTGAAGGTGATAACCAGCAAGAACTCGAAAAAGACAGCAAAGGAAACGGCCAACCGCCGAAACTACCAAGCTGAAGCGGCCTGTTGTCCCGTCCTTATCCGCAACAACCTGCACCTCTGCATCTTTCCGATCCAGCTACCTTTCGTATTAGCTTTCTTGCTCTTGTCTATGCTATAGTCACTCTTGTACTCTCTTCTTTCAAGCACTATGTCCCGCTTATCATCCTCCGCCACATTGCGCTGCAATTAAGCATACGATATACTGAATGGTGACCCGTATCATTCGTCCCCATACATGTGTCGCATTTCCGCCGGTCAACGGTCACCTCGGAACCTCCTACTGTCTTCCGGATCGCAGAGGCATTCATACCGCCTGGTCGGACGCGCCGTTATTTTCTTGGTTATAGTCTTGGCACGCTTCAGTTCCGGTCGTATCACCGAAAGATATCGAGGAAAGGGGAGCATCGTCCATCAGCGTGAACTCGCAACCGGCAGCGAAGCAGAAGAATGCAATCACACCGTATGAGGAGGGAGACGAGATTCCTTGAGCGACACCGTACGTATCCAGGGTATTGCAGGACTAGGACAAGAGGCGGCAGGAGATAACGAAGGAAAATACCAAGGACCCGCTTGTCGAAGGAGGACCTTTCCGTTTGTTTGACGACCTGCGACTGAACAAAGCGAGGACAGCCACTACACTTCGACATGTCCCGATCGCCCAAGCATTGGTTGGTGTTGCTGGAGGAGGTATAATACGTAGATCCAGTCGAAGAGCCTGACCCGGTTATAAAAGGTGAGTAGATTTTGGCTTCTATCCTTCTGTTGTTCTAGCTTGCTTTATAGGTCATCAGTCAGATATTTGTTGGGGGAAAGACAACGCTGGTATGGTTCTTGCCTGCAGATAGAGAAGTGACGAGAGGGACAAGTTGTTAAGTATGCAATCGTTTCGGTGACCGGGAACTAGCAGCTGAACTAGCAGCTATACAATGCATCGTGGACTAGAAACGAAGACCAATAATATTCAGAAAGTGCAAAGCTTTAAAGGCTCGTGGATGACCAGTCGTGTATTACTGACTCGTGTAGACTGGCGAGATTTCGTTCACTGATCAAGGACGGTTTCGTTTCAAAGATCCTCTAGCTTGCACGGAAAAGTGAGTTGTGGCCGTGTCAGCGACCGAGCTTGGGTGTTGCGGATGCAACTTTGAAGTATACTCCTGAAGCGATACACCTTGGGTGGAGTGACACATCAAAACGGGAATAGAGCCCATGTCTTGCCATAGAACGCTCAGTTTGAAAGGATTCTCCGTTTACGCGACTGACTGGTTCTGGGCCATTACCAAGTTCTGTCAGGCTGTCGGCCGCAGCTACGGCATGTCAGCTGGCATGTCCCCTACATCCGGTGATGATTCTTTGATCAGCAAGCATGGTGTAGCCGTAACGAGATTAGAGAACTGCAAAGCGCGATTGTCTCGTGATAGTGATCATTAGAATCGGTATCAGTGGCGATGCATCGTTGACTGGATATGTTCCGTATGAAATTGGTAGGTCGCCATCGCTATGATATATATATCTTTGATAGTGCAGTTGTCCTATGGGGAAATCTCCCGTTTGAGTCTTTAGAAGAAAGGGATGAATGTTGCCCCGTCTCGAGTCAGTTGACATAGCCTTGGGTCACAACTCCTGACAATCAGCTAACGTGGGATCCGTTCTTCTATGTCTAACATGCCTACCCCCCAAAGTGATGCAACCCGGTGGAGCGCACAGGGGTTAGAAGTCGGCGAGCATTAAAATGAGATCCGCTCCGTTCAAATACTACTGTGTTGCGGCCAGTGACCGCTGGTGGAAACCTAATTCGGCGCTACCAATTGGTCATCTATTGTTGCGCCAGGAGCACATGTGTATCACTGGCGATTTCACTGAACGGGTAATGGTGGTCCTGCCTGCTATAGCGAACGCAGCAGGACAGCTGAAATAGTTCGAGGTACTGAATGAGTCCGCGCTTAACAACCCAGTCTTGCCACTGACAACCCCTTGCCACAAATAAAGCGCGGCGCGGCCCCTGCTTGCTCCGAGGCGGCGCCGGCTCAGCCAATTGCACGGGTCGCAAAAACACCAGCCGATCCCGTTTACGATCGCACAGAGGAGGACTCGTTGATTCTACTCTACATCTTTCCATTGCTTTCCGTCGCTCTCCCGCATCCTGCAACCACTCTCGGATTTGTGTAGGACGAAGAAAATTATACCGGAACAAATCATGTCTGTCGTTGAAGAGCAATCCTTGTTGAGCACTGTGCTCGGTTTCTTTGTGCCTACGTGAGTAAGACTGTTTGTGCCGTCTGCTCGGTTTCACTAACTTCTGAGAGTTTCACTCTCGCGAATTCCTCCTTAATTTTGACCATACTCTTGTCGTTGCGCCCTGCCCGAACCCGTTCCCGCTGAAAATCAGCGCTCAATGTGAGGAGTCCCCTGCACCCGAAAACCCTCACTCTGGCGAATCCGTCCAGGCTACCAGCGAGGAGAACAACGCCAACGAAGACGCTGCTGAGGAGGAAGAGACTGGTGGAGCTGACGAGGAGGAGGATGAGGAACCCGAGGATGTAAGTCTGGTTTGGTTGCTTGATGTGGTTTTGGAGTGCCGGGATTTGCAGAAAACGGATTCAAGGGCTAGATGAATCGATATCTCAGAAGAGAGAAGACGGACGTGAGGGTGATCAGAACGATCGATCGGAGATATGGTGCATCGTGCTGGTTGTGCATAACCGCAGCTCTTTCATGGGAGAGGCCGTAGTCCACCTACTTTCAGCAGGAATGTTCAGGTTTAATCTTGAGAGAGAGGGATTTCGCGGATAGCCATCCGGCGAAAATTCAGGAAGAATAAGCGTCAGGATAAATCTCAGGATGAGGTTCGATCGCTAGGCAGGCTGTATCCGGGAAGCATTCGACAGCCGGTGGTCGAAGCGTGGATAACGATAGCCTTCAAACCTAACAAAGCAACTAATCACCCCTCTTCCCCTTCATTCTCGCGCAGCTCGCTCCTCAAATCCGAGAGGAATGCCAAAACACTAAGGAATGTGCTCCGGCGCTTCACCACTTCCAGGCTTGCTCCGACAAAGTGAACGCTGGTAAGGGTTGGCAAGGAGGTAAGTTTCAGTGTGCGGAGATCGGAGACGAGGATCTTGGAGGACGCTGGGCGATCAATGTCGCGTTTGAAATGCCACAAGCACGGCGAATCCTGGCTTGTCTAGGGCAAAGTGCACAAAGCTGAGGGGGAGAAAACTATCGGAGTGGGAATCCGTCTAGGGCGTAGGATGTGGGGGTTTAGCGGGGCGTCTGGACCGTAGCGCGCTTGCCTAGAGTCTGCCCTATTCGAAGATGCCGGACTGATCACATTCACTTGCGCACGGCGGCATCACCAGAGGATTGCGTCGAGGAGCTCTTCCACTTGGTAAGCACATTCTCGTACATTTCGGGCCTTGTGTATTCTCACGACTGATTTCCGCCTCTTTGCCCAATAATCGTTTTTCTCCCATAGATGCACTGTGTCGACGTAAGTAATCTGGATGCCTCCAGCTTTTCCACACATCGTGCTCATGGCCATACTCCACTTCTATCTTCCAGGCATGTGCCGCTCCCAAGCTCTTCAAGCGTCTGGTATAAAGGCGCGCACGGTATCCAAAATAATATCGAGGCATATCTTCACCCAGCCGTGCCGCGTGTGACGGACTCGGAAAGTACGACGACTCAAAGGGTTGTACTCATAGAATAGGAAGAGTGTCTTCGCGATTGTTTCCCATGGCGTGATGTAAAATTGGCATAAACGCAGAAGGCTCGGTCCCGTTACCGAGAGATTCTCCTTTCTGATACCCGTCACGCCATGAGACGGCAGAGACGTGAACAAGTAAATTATATCTGCGATGTTTGGTGTAGAACACGTTTAACGGTTTCTCGCGATTACATGTAGTACGCAGCAGGCTCGTCCCGCGTCCCGTGCGATACAACTCGGAGGTCTTTTGAGCTTTTCACTTATCCATCATCTCATGCTGACGACGAGACTGTTCGCAAGTATTCCTTTCGGTATACGTTTTGCTCGGTATCTTGGGATCGGTTGTGGGGTACCCATTTAGGTTCATCCTATGACGCAAAAAAGGGCGCAGAAGCTGCAGGTAAGTCTCTTACTGGGATTTTTATATCGCCTCAACCAGCATGCCTACCTTGAACAGTCGCATCGCCTTGATCTTGTCCTGCTCGTCGAGGGTGAATCTATGGTAAATGCTGTGTACATCGTGTAAACAAAGTCGAGCGATGAGCGAGTCTTTTACAAAGTCCTCTAGGGTCGCGCCCTTACTCACCCAGCGGGAAGGACGACCAGATCGCCGGCATCCATGGCTATCCTGACCCATTTCTTATCGGTTTGATCTATATTCGAAGCGATACATCGTATATCAGCCTCTGTATGTATCGGACTGTCCAGACTAGAATGGTCTTTTATGTACTCACCTCGAACGTCGAAGAAGCCGCTGCCTTCCAAGATGTATCGGATCTCCTCATCTTCGTGCAAATGTTCCTCAAAGAACCCCTTGATCTTGGTCTCGTAGGCTTCTCCAAGTCCTTCACGGGTAACGTTGATAACGTCTCGCTATGCGTAGCACCATCAATTTCCTGTCATTTAGTCATTGAGTTCTTCCCAAGCTAAGTGGATAACGAGGACACACGTTCTTGTAATCTCGTTCCTTGGCGACTTTGTCTAGATATCAGGTCGGGAAGATTGATCAGCTCGACCGAACATCTTACATGCGGATGGAAACAACATACCAATCTCTCCTTCCCAGCCGTCTTGTTGGGGGATCTTCCAGTACAGTACACCCAGCTCCTTCAACTGCTCCAAGGTTACGCCCTCTCCAGAGTCATGGGGCTTCCGTTGGTCCCCGCTATTAATTAGCCGACACATACCGGTTTAGCTATATTGTTGGTGTCAACGATAATGATCTGGAACGTACGGGATATCGTCGTAAACGTAAGCTCTCATGTTTGTAGTGGATAGTTTGCACAAGTGAGCAGCGACACTTGTAAAGACCCGCAACAGAAAAGGAAGAAACTCTTTCGAGATGCAAAAGTAGCAACGTTGACGGATGGCTCAGATCTCAGGCTACGCGGATTTGCTTCCGCCTACGATGGATGGCGCAATAGCTGGTGCAATACGGGACTTATGATTGAGCAGCCAGTGTATCGGGCGGCGAATACTCTTCGCTACTTGCAAGTCGGCATGGCTATAGGCATGACGACAGGACCCATTCCAGCTTCTCTGTCGACAACTATCGTTCATACATACAACGCATCATCCGTACCTCCCATCGTTCACCACGTCCTAGAACACTCTCGAACTAGTACGCCTCGCCTGTCCATCACCATTCCATTATCATGATTTTATCGGTCCCTCGGGGGTCAAATCCGTATGCCTAGGCGGGGCGATCTGTTGACATTCCTTGCAACGCCGATACTCCTCGTTCTCCATCCAATGATTGATGATCGGCTTGAGCTGTGTGCCCAAGTCGGTACAGTGGAAGGATTCTTTTTGGACGATAACGAGATCTTTGTGTTCCGGATTCGGACAGTACCATTGAAGAGAGTCTATATTGATTTGACGGTCCGGGGTTAGAAACCACATGAATATGTTTGGCGGGCTCAGGTTTAGGAGATTCGCGGGAGGTGGACTACTCACCGATTGATTTCCCAGGACGTACTTGCTCGAGCACGATTCCGATGGTGTCCACGAACCGACAGGGATTATGTGGTGTATTCGCTGCGAAAAGGGGAGTCATGCTTTGTAAGCTCTACCGAAGATCTTGGAATCTTCGCTACCATCCAGATATACCTGGTAACAAGAACATCTCTCCTTCGCCGATATGAATGTCCCGCTTCTTGCCTTCATCGATGACTCGGAGGAGCATTGGACCCTTGTGTTGATAGAACCACTCCTATTGTCGAAACCGGGTAACGATCAGCCCTGAATCCTCTTCCGTCTTCAAGTTTCGCAGCGACGAATCGTGACTGCGAAGACGCACTTCGGTCTCATTGACATGGTAATCATTCCTTGTATTGGGTCCACCGACGATCATGACGGTAAAGTTTTCTCCAGAGTACAGGCAGTGGTTACCTACGAGAGCGTATGCAGGACGCTGAGCATAGGGCTTGACAGGTGGAGGAAGCTCGCCACTGACCCACTGGAGGTTTGAGGAGGTGAGAATTCTCCTGCAGCCATTTGGGAAAGTTGATGGGTGATGCTATGGGCATTTTTGGTTGTGCTTCTCGATGGTATGGGGACCCTCGCTGAGCTCGATCTCTACATCGGTTGTTAGATATCGATGAATGCTGGGTAGGGTACATGAGTCATGACCTCCACCGTAGGCGCAAGTGACCAAGTGAAAGCGCACATTTTCTGGATGCAAGCGGCCTTGTATACTGCAGCGTATAGTTGGTCGACTTCCCGGTCATAGGTCAACCAGGACCTGATCTCATCACTCCACCCTTGTTCCACAAATTTCATGGAGCTGCCCAGGTCCACCTCTGCGCTCGTCCGCGGGCTCACCAGCGCTCTCGGTGCCCGCCGGTCGTATGCCGCTCAAGCAGGATACGTCCCCTCCGGCTCCTACAATCGACGTATAACACCCCTCCCGCCTCGTCCGAAGCCCGCCCTATCAACCTTCTTCGCCGGGAAGCCCGTACTGGAGAATGCCATCAACGAGATGGAAGACGCGCTCAAGCGCGGGCAAGACGGCCTGCGAAAGGAACACATCTTCCCGCTTCCTGCGCATTTGGCTGTGCCGATCCCACGAGCGTCATGGCTAGGCGCGACAGAGATGTCTAGTGTGCTGGATACCACACTCCGAACATCGCATTATCGACGTGTGACGACCTTGCTGAATCAACTCGCAATGTTGAGGGAAATTGCCAAACGAGCGGAGCAACCCGATGTCCTGGTCCCCCTGCAGGAATTACTCAGTATCTACGAACGTCCAACGTCGCTTGGCCTGGATGCTTCTTATGAAAAGCCTGACGGACACATTGATCAGTACGGAAGAAGC
This sequence comes from Naganishia cerealis, assembly GCA_030039265.1. NCBI lineage: Eukaryota > Fungi > Basidiomycota > Tremellomycetes > Filobasidiales > Filobasidiaceae > Naganishia > Naganishia cerealis. The sequence goes on along the minus strand of JASBWR010000037.1, from coordinate 5,597 downwards.
GTCTCCATGGGAAGGCGAAAAGAAAGCTCGGCAAAAGTCTACATGATCAAAACCAAAATCCCGGAAGGATCCGCGTCGTTCGATGCGTCTGCCTCGACATCAATCGATAACCTCCCGCACGTCCCTACAGGGGAGATTCTCATCAACTCTCTCCCCATTCATCAACATTTCCCGCGTCCTTCAGATCGGGAAATCATTCTGCGGCCGCTACGACTTGCCGGCCTGATCGGCTACTACAACATTTTTGCATTGACAAAAGGTGGAGGCACGTCCGGACAGGCAGGAGCAGTGGCACTGGCTATTGCTAGGGGGATCGCAACGCATCGGCCTGAATTGCGGGACGTGCTGTTGAATGATGGTCTGCTCCACCGGGATCCGAGAATGGTGGAAAGGAAAAAGACGGGGTTGGCAAAGGCGAGAAAGAGGGTGAGTCTCCTTTTGCTGCTTTTCGGGTTGGGACATGTTTGCAAATCGTGTCTCGTGAACTGTATCGCTGATTCACTCTGCTCGACTTTGCCTTACTACAGTACACCTGGGTCAAGCGTTAGCGACAAGATGTACTTCAATTCGCCTTCTCTCGTTGTATTTTTACGCATCCATGGTATATCATCAGATCTGCCGCGGCAGTTGTCTACATCCAGGGTAACATCCTTCACTAGGGCTCGGGACCAAGGGCAGAGGACTATGCAATCCGCTTTCCCGTTCGTCCTGGCAATCCTACTATACGCTATTCGGTCCATATATTTATGACCTTGAATACTTCATATGCACACATATACAAGAAGCAGTTGTACAAGCTACTCTCAAGCGGGGTAAAACAGCTTGCAGGGATTCTTCCAGATGCCCACATACGGTCATTAGGTTGGAAACTGCAAGGAGGTTGAACAGAGTCTCACGGGGCATATCTTACATAGACGGTGGTTTTGCCGCTATGGATTCATGAAATAGAATTCCGCCACGGTAAAGAACCCCGTATAAGCCCACTCTTCCAACATGTCTGATTCTCTGGCATTATTGCCGATTCGGTCGTTAATGAGCGTTACATCAAAGGAATGCGTGTCAGCCGTGAAGCCTTTCTAGAGGTACACGGGGTCACGGTTATCGCTCCCGTAATCATTGTTCGCGCTCTCTCTAACGATTTCGTGCCACAAGAACTATTCAGTGGAAGCACGAGGGGGAACAGATGTCAAACATTAATCAGGTAAAAATTCGGCTGTTCTTCTCGGCTAGACACTCACCCGTATCCATTCCTCTGGTACCCCCTGGTAACAGTAATGCATGCAGTCTGTAGGGGGCAGGAGATGGGCGTCGTTTCGCTGGAGCGACATTTCCCAGACGTCGAGATACGAGATATCAAGCTGCGCTCGAGTTGTTGCTTCCTCGATACGTTTTTGCCATGCTTGGTTAAAGCGCTCGAAGAGATGCCTACCTCACAGAAGATGTAGGCAAAGAACGTGTCAGCGGTGGACTTTGGGGGATGTTGATCGTGAGAGCTTGCCAGTTGTATGATTCTCTTGGAGGTACAACATTCCAGCTCGCATTTTCCACAACCGGTTCAAGAAATCTTTCACACTTGATTGCGCATATCTTCGGCTCCGGGAGAGTAAGAGTCAAGGGTGCGACTTACAGATATATGCCCTGGAGATGTCGCCCGGTAATATACCTTGAGGTTTGAAGAAGGGTTAGCGGTAAGGTTATGGAAAACCTTCTCGATCTATAGGCAAGGTTGCTGCTATGAGCGAAATGTACTTCACAAGCATTTCGCCTCTCCCCCTAAACCGCCACTATCAACATACCATGTTGTTATACGACTTCAAAACGTCCGTATCCGATACACCTTTGCTCGACATCTCCCCTGCGATCCAATGCGGGCCGGTATTGAGTACCAGAAGCGATGGTTCCTCAATGAGTAGAGCATTGAGGCTCTCGCCGTCAAGTTCATCCTCTACAGTAACCGACACTGGTCTCTCCAACTGTTCCCGATATCTCGCATCCCAGAGTGATTCGGAAACCCACTGATGCGGCCCGTCGTCCTCTGAAAGCGGCACATATCCCTCGACATGCGCATTCACTTGATCGAACTCCGCCAACGACAAGAGGTGCCGCTCGAGGAAAAATGTTGTGATGGGGTTCTTGAGCCTATCCGCGGTGACGCCTGATACTCGGAGGTAGTGCTTTGTGAGCTCGTGCGAAGGGTTGAGGAAGACTTGATCAACACGAGGGCGTCCGCCGTGTGATCGGAACTGATACGGTCCGTCGTTGGACACGAGAAAATTGCGGACTATCTCGTGGTGTTGCTCCGTCAGGGAATCTCCTACGAGTCTATGGAAGTCAGTACAAGGGGAATAGGCACGCATCAGTCAAAGTATCTCTTGCTTTCGCCGCCTCACTTAGGCTTATCGGGACTCACATCAGACCTGTCCTGGAGCGCAACATGCGGACCACAAACGCCTCCTCACTAATCTCCCTTCGGTGGCAATCATTCCCTGGTATCCACATCCAACGGGTATGATTGAGCATACGTGCCATATGTGTCGGATCATCCAGCGGAACAGTGCCTTTCGCGGCGACCGGCCATCCAGGAGGGTCACATTCGAGTCGTCCGTGGTCCTATAAGAACTGTCCGAGTTTTGCGATGACGCCATTGAAATAGTAGGGGGAATGCTTACCTTGACACCATAAAGTTCACGAATCTCGTCCAACGTTGATGGAGGATTTGTTCTTCTTACCCACTGACCACTAGCATATTCTTCCGCCGAGCAGTAACGCGTTGTTATGAGATCGGGGTTCCGGATAGATGGAAAGGAGATACCGTCCAGCAGTAGACCAAATTTTGCTTCCCCGAAATCCCAGTTATCATGGTCCATGAGGGATAGCAAGTATATAAAGATTGACACGCCTAGGAGGATGATAGAACCGGCTTTGATGAGGCTTCGAGGTCTTGACAGAGCAGGAACGATTCCGGAGGGCGTGCCGATAGGAGGCATATTGAGGAGCGGAGAGGTAAGGTGGATCCGGGGCGGCAGATTGTAGGCGAGGGGTGAGTTGAGGATAGATGTGCTTGAGGTATTGAATTGCGAGGCTTTCAAGATTATGGATTGGTATGGTGAGCGTGTCTGGTTTTATAAGATGGAGGGGAAACTATATAAGAACAAGTACAAATCCCAAAATGGAAGTGAGAAATCAGAATATGTCAGATGAGCTGGCAGCTGGAATGCCATCAATTTTCATTGTTCCATTGTTCCATCTTCCCTCAAACCCTTCAGGATGCCTTTACTCCTATTGTCCATCAACGCTGCTTCGAGGCAAACACGCGGCTGCCTTGCGTTGGATTGGAATGTGCGAGTGCACAGGCGCGGTAGATCATGTAGCGAGAACGACGACGTAGAGAGCTCAGCCGATACCGAACAAGCAGTCTGGGTGAAGCTGATGATGATGACCAGAGCATGCTATCAGCTATCGCCAGCAATCTCCTCTGTTCCGTGCGAAATCTGGGGCCCCTCATCCAGAAGGGGAAAACGCGCTAATTTCGATCAACGCGTCGTGGGTGATCGAGGCGGCGACTTTCACAACAAGAGCTTCCTAGAATCTCTATGAACATGTGGCCCGTAACCTTTATTGCATGACCCTCCTACACAGTCAGTAACGTAGTTCTGCGAGACCCCCAGCACAATGAGGATCGAGGAACTTATTCTCGAAGGTATGTGTGGCCTGGAGCGGACGTACACCGTACCAGCGCTAACTCTCGATTCCTATCTCTTTTTTTGCAGGCTTCAAGTCCTATCCCGTCAGGACTACCATCACGGTACTTTTTCAGCCGCTACCAGTGGACCAAAAGCCAAAGCGCATCAGCGTGGCATGCGACTTTTGTCGCAATAAGAAGATAAAGTGTGACGGAAGGTGCCCTTGTTCCAATTGCCTTCAGTTCAAGAATGATTCTTGCAACTATAGTGAACGCACCAGAAAACGCAAAAGAACAAAGACCGGTGGTTTGGGATCTCTCACCAAGTTGGACTCGCGTTTGACTAGACTAGAATCGATTTTGGGCACATTAGCTGATAAGCTTGAGCCGGTGTATTTCAAACCGCTGGATGACGATGACCATCAAGAAAAGAAAATACGCCATGAAGAAAAGAAAATCAGCATAGCTTCCAGCAAAGAGATACACGACAAGATGCTGAAACCAAGCTCCAGAGATGCGGATGTAGCGGGATATTCAGATTCGGATCTGTCGTCGCTGTTTGAACCCAGTCCATCTCCTGGTTCAGATACTCATCAGCTCGATGAAAAACAAACAGAAGATTGTGCAGAAATGAAATACCCGCTACGTACAAGGTTCGAATTATATCTTGGATCGCATTCCATCCTATCCATCTTGCTGGGAAACTCGCTAGATCACTTGGTGTATTTTTTGAAACCGGAAGACCATCTGGCTTTAACACCATTACGCAACCTTCCCACTCTCTTTCACCTGAGAATGACCAGAAACCTAGCCCTGTGGCACCGTCATGCTCCGTTAGACCCCAAATCCAGACCAAACCTATTTCTCAGACCATTTCCCAACGAACCAGATCTCATTCTCCTGCTCATCAAAAACTATTATCCTGGTGTTCCGCTAGCCTCGTCAGTGTGTGAGACTGACGATGTGTACCAGCTCTTCGAGACCTACTTTAAACAAAAGAGCCACAGATTTAAAGCATCTGAATTGTTCATAATGGCTGCCGCGGTGTGCTTGGCTATCACCTGCAAATTTTCCGAAGAAGCTCCAACATCTACCCCGTCAAATGAACCTGACCCCGAGATTCCACCACACGTAGCGGCCGAGTTCAGTAAACTAGAGAAATTGAAACGGGAATTGAGCGCCAATTGCGTCATCTACTACTTTCGGCTTCTGATTTGGGCCGACGGCTTTGAAGCCATCCAAGCCTTCCTTTTGTGGATCATGTACATTGAGCTTCACGAAGTGACACCATTTGTGAACTTTATAATATTGGCAGTTACTATCAGGCACGGACACGAGCAGGGCTTACATCGAGCTGAAGCCTTGGACGAGCTTCCATTACATATGAGAATCAAGCGCAAAATGTAGCAACATATATTAATGCAATCCTAAAGAACGAAACGAGTCTACCAACTCGCGAGCACGCTGCTCCTCTCCAATATCATCGTGGGGCGCCCGCGCCCGTGGTTTCGACGGTTTGTGGTGGTTCCTTGTGGTTTTTTTCGGCGAATTTGCAGCCAATGATGGCTTGGGTTTAAGCTTCGGGGGAGTTGGGGTGTCCAGCAAGGAATCCACCGTAGACGGTTGTGTTGATAACTGGCTTGAAGAGTGGCTCTGTGATTGGCTTGGCGGTTGCATGCTGTAGGGGCTGGTGTGCGAGCCATAGTAGAGACGATGGTGGATGGTATTGCGTTCGTAACCCAAATTGCCGAGCATATTTGGAGAGCGATGATGCTTATTTCGAAACAAGTTTTGTACGACGTAGTTGTTATAGTCGGGAAATCGGTCGTAGCGAACCGTAAGTGATCTTCCCTCGAAAACGGTATCGTTGGTGAGTTTGATGAGCAAGCCTGGATCAGCATGTGTTTTTTTTCAC
>JASBWR010000036.1:0-207379 GCA_030039265.1 Naganishia cerealis | reverse complement strand
GTGCCTGAAATCGACGTTCTACGCATGTATAGGTGTACGAATCAACAAGCCATGCTTCCAGTTTCGTCCATTCTCAATTCTTTGCTTGCTCGTTCTCGTGCATATGCCCAGCCCTTGTCCAGAGCAAAACGGACTCCATTCGTTCAACCTGAGACTCTATCGTCTCCTACGGACCGACTGATTGCGCTTGCACAGAGCATCAACCTCGAGGTCAGTCTCGACAATGAGGATCCTTCCTTTGGAATGGGAACGGGCTCTGAAGGCGATACTGTGTCCGCCACCCCTCTGAATACCAACGCTGCGAGCACACGTGTAGACACGTTGGCTCTTGCGGGTCAACGTATGGTTATCGATATCGAGATCGCCCATCCTTGTACCGCGAAACAACCGAATGAGCAAGAGACGGGATGGATGGTAAACTCCCTTCGAGTGGAAAGGGTTGATCCGGAACACTTGAATCCGACTACCGCCGGCGAAGGAATGGACGTTGATCATCCACCTTCAACTACAAATGACTTGATAACTGGAGGCGGGGCCCTACCTGGAACTCGTCTTTTGGAAGAACAGAGTCAGGTACTCAGGCATTATCTGCAACGATACCTCGATGCCGTGAACCTTTATAACGATACGGAGCGATACTGGCATACGCATCATGCAACCTTGCACTCGAACGACGAGGCGGAAGACACGGGAGAATCGCTGGAACTTCGCGCTGAACGTGCTGCAATCGTATTCAGTGACCAATTGGCGAATTTGCGGGCGATTGACTTGAAGATGCAGCCTCTGGATGCGCTGTTGGGAGCGACAACCGACGTGCCGTCGGTATCGAATGCCATACAGACGGACGTGAACATGGATGCTGCAAAACCTAACGGACGCGACCAGGTCGTTCTGTGGGATCAATTGAACGATATCCATTCGTTGCTCAAGTAAGCTGCTTTTCACTGCAAATAGTGACTTGAGTTGACATCCCACTTCAGGGCCTCGGTTGCGTTCCTGTCAGTCTCACAAGGGCCGTCTATCCTTCCGACCTTCCGTCCATTTTCGGAGGATACATTCCTTGTTAACCCTATATGTCGTATCGTGCTATCGGAAACCGCAACGGCTGCAAGGTTCAGCGACATCTCGGATACGGAGTATACTGGATGGGCAATTGCAATTGACGAGCCCGTTTTGGTGTCCAAGGGGTTCTTTGCGCGTATCGGAACAAACGGCGCAAAGGTTGGTCGTGCCGGCCCGCCGCTACCGGAGAAAGGCATAGAGGACTTGTGCGGGGTAAGTACTGGTCGTGATTTACATTGTACCTCTCTTTGTTGTTTAATCTCGGAATTTCCGATGCAGGTCGATCACTCACGGTCGTATACCTTTCGTGGTTCTTCTGGAATACGCCAAGATTTTCTCTTCCCTCACAGCTGGAATGCCGGAATGGTCATCGATTATATTGGTATTCAATCAAAGGAAGATATACTGTCTACAAGCAAGGTGAGTGTGTTTGTGTCATTGTTCACGGCCTTTATTGACAACTCGCCCCTACCTCTAGGCTTTACGCAGCTCGATTTGGATATCGCATTTGCTCAGAAGCTGCACGGCACATCCTTCAGAAGATCCAACAGCGGCGCAAGAGGAAAATCTCGATGAAGAACTGGACAGACTATTGACTTCTGGTAAGTTTTCTCTGGTAAATGTAAGTGTCCACGTATTGGCTGGTTGATGTTCATCTTCAAAACGTCAGGAACGATCCCATCGACATCAAACCCTAGCAACTTGACCGTTATCATACAGCCCAAATCCATTACTTTGAACATTTCTTTCCCAATCACCGTAGCGTCTATCCAAACGCAGAACCCAGTCATGCTGAACCTAGCTATTGAGCCCAATTCGGCAGCAGGGAAGGTACACATCGCTGCCTCAGTGGATGGATCAGGCGATGCACACGCCCAAGAACAGATAGAGGGCTATCTGAAGGGAAGAATGATGGAGAATGAATTGGGAGATAGACTGATCGCGTTGAAGGGTGATGTGCCACAGTGGCTGGACGCATTATGTACAGACTTGTTTGGTTAATCTCCTTTGTGAGGGTTAAATACAGGAGCTTTGAGGGGTAGATGGTGGCGGTTACTGGAGATATGGAGGTGAAGCATGAAAGGAAGGATCTAGTTCTGGAGATCTTGTCGAACAACCTCAGCGGGCTCAGCGGCCGCGATGAGCAGTTTCTGTTATGACTGCCTTCATGATGCAATAGTAGGCGATAAAGTACAACACACTGTATGGAGTGGTACCAGAAGCAGGAGCAAAAACTTTCCGACTTTCTTCCCCTCATATTCTATCCGACGTGTTTAGATGTCTCCATCCTTTTGGCGTCCAAGGTACGATCTACGTGCCATCGCTACACCCGATCCCGTGCCCTCCCTTTCATTGTTCCGTCTTGTTTCAAGTGAATCGCCGTGAACCAGTTTACATCCTCGGTGCGCCGCCTGCTGGACGTTCTTGATACACTTTCTGGCTGTCGACTAATTCAAGCGAAGATACGGAGTTGCCTCGGATAATCTGTGGAGCGAAATGAAGCGAGAGGGGCGAGGTGATGGATGGGAAAAGAGGATAGATGATTAGCAGTCTGAACGGCTCGAGGTTGTGCACCGGTTGTGTTCCGCTCCGGGAAACCGAATCATTCATAGGCTATTGCCTGGAATAACACACGCGTACAATCCCTTGTTGCGTGTCGGGTGGGAGAGTAAAATGTGACTGCACACTTACAGAAGTTCCACAAGGCTTCCTCTCTCCCGCACCTAGTTCCTCAAAAGACTGCTCCAGCACCAAGTTGAGGAACATGTCATATCCTCTTAGCACGCCGGACATTGCTCGATTGGCTTGGATATGCACGTAGACTCGACGGTCCATGTACTGTAGAATGTAGATTGTTACGGTCAGAATTCAGAAAGGACTTGCGACGCCGCGACGACGTACCTTCTTGAGTTCCGGCTGGGAGATTCGGGACATAGTGGCAGAGAGGTAGGGTGGTGGATTTGGAGTGTGAGTGCGGGTTGGAAGGATCGAGACGGCAACGGGGATCAAGAGGTAAATAAAATCCAGGAAGATGATAACATGGAGAGGGCCATCCATGCCAGTGATCGCGACTAGACTGGCGCTGCAGGGAAAACAGCCAGGCACCCGGCCGACTCTGGGGATGTCCGCGCGCCGAGCTTTGGTGCGCTTGACATTTTTTCCACCAACGTCGCTGACTCGATTGGCCGCACAAAAGGGTTCGTCCAGTGGTATCTATCGTTACCCCACAGAGACCTCGATCCTCTATACCAAAAAGCAGTGCCAAAGTCGTGCCTGTATACCTGCTCCTCCCCACAGACAGCAAAAACATTCAATATGGCTCCCTCAGCATCTAAGCAAAAGCGATTGGCAGAAAAGGTGAGTCCGGACAACCGTCTATCGGCTTCATGTGCCCGACTGATCATTTCGTTTTCTTTTGGAACTACAGGCCGCTAAAGCGTCCGCAATGGGCTCTTCCAGTGTCACCGCATCCACCGATGTCTCTACCGCTGGAACACCCATGACCAACCTCTCCGCCAACGCTTCCACTGATGACCTCGGCGTGGAATCCGCTCAAAAGGCAATGGCCAAGCTCTCCACCGCCACCGACCGATCCGCCAACGGTGTGCTCGTCTCAGACCCCAAGAGTCGAGATATCAAGATTGAGCAATACAGCTTGTCTTTCCACGGCCGATTGTTGATCGAAGGTGCCGAGATCAGTTTGAACTACGGACAGAGATACGGTCTTTTGGGTGAGAATGGTAGCGGTAAGAGTACTTTCTTGCAGAGTATCGCCGAACGAGATGTAGAGATCCCGGAACACATCGATGTGAGTCAGGCAACTATAGTGGCAAATCGACTGAGAGCAAAACTGATTCGCCTCCCTTTCCAGGTCTACCTTGTTCGAGGTGCCGTTGATCCTTCCGATGTTAACGCTCTCGATTACATCATCGCCTCCGCCCGAGAAAAGGTCGAGCGACTCGAAAAGCTTGCCGAGGAAATGTCCATGGCCGACGACGTCGATGATCTTGCGCTTGAAGCTGTTTACGAGGAACTCGAGGAGATGGACCCCGCTACTTTCGAAGCCAAGGCTGGTGCCATTTTGAGTGGTTTGGGTTTCTCGAAGGCCATGATGGCCAAGCCGACAAAGGACATGAGTGGTGGTTGGAGAATGCGAGTCGCTCTTGCACGAGCTTTGTTCGTCAAGCCGCATTTGTTGTTGTTGGATGAACCGACGTCGCATTTGGATTTGGGAGCCGTTGTGTGGTTGGAAGCTTATTTGTCAACTTACAACCATATCTTGGTCAGTTTACATGAGATGAGCTTTTCAGTGCCGAATACTGATTCTCATGATTTTTACTATTAGATTTTCACCTCGCACTCTCAAGATTTCATGGACACTGTCTGTACCAACATTATGGATTTGACCATGCGAAAGAAGTTGGTCTACTACGGTGGTAACTACACGACATACGTCAGGACAAAGAGCGAGAACGAAACCAATCAGATGAAGGCTTACCAGAAGCAACAGGACGAAATCCAGCACATCAAGAGTAAGTCATTTGGAGCCAAGGGGCAAATTGCCTATGCGCTAAACATTGTGTCTTTACAGAGTTCATCGCTTCCGCTGGTACTTATGCCAACTTGGTGCGACAAGCTAAGTCCAAGCAGAAGATCATCGACAAGATGGAGGCTGCTGGTTTGGTCGAAAAGGTTGATGTGCCGAAAATGTTGCGATTCAACTTCGAAGATGTTCCCAAGTTGCCTCCTCCCAACATCGCCTTCAACGAAGTTGCTTTCTCGTACTCCGGTAAAAAGACGGATTACCTCTACAAGGACTTGTCTTTCGGTATTGACATGGACTCGCGAATTGCTATCGTCGGTGACAACGGTACCGGTAAATCGACATTACTCAACTTGATCACTGGCCAGCTTTCTCCCTGTGAGGGAACCGTCTCCAAGCACCCGGCTTTGAAGCTCGCCAAGTACTCGCAGCATTCGGCCGATCAGCTTCCGTACGACAAGTCTCCGATTGAGCATTTGGAATCCACTTACAAGAACAAATTCCCCGAAAAGGACATTCAGTTCTGGCGACAACAGATTGGTCGATTCGGTGTTACCGGTGCTCATCAAACCGGTCCTATCTCTCAGCTCTCTGACGGTCTGAGAAACCGAGTCGTTTTCGCCATGCTTGCGCTGGAACACCCGCATATCTTGTTGCTCGATGAACCGACCAATCACTTGGATATGGAGTCTATCGATTCGCTCGCCATCGCCATCAAGGAGTTCTCGGGTGGTGTCGTAATCGTCTCGCACGATTTCCGATTGATCTCGCAGGTCGCCGAGGAATTGTGGGAAGTCAAGGACAAGAAGGTCATCAACTTGACCAAGGAGGATATCACCATTGTTGACTACAAGAGGGCGTTAGCTAAGCGAAGTAAGTTGCACCAAGGCTCGGAATGTTGATTAATGAGAAACTAATCATGCACGCATCACCTTTCAGGTCAAGCACAAATCGAAAAGGCACACCTGATGTCCAAATCATCCACCAAGGGTGTCGCTTAGGTTGGTTGTTCGCTTTATTACCTTACTGTATGAGTAGGACATGTTCGTGGACCAATCACGAAACATATATCATGACAGCAGACAAAATTGTACATAGACATTCCTTTCTTTTTGCCTTCATCATGTGTAGATGGAGGAGGCAATATCCCATAATCATGGATTCCGCTACCGGATTGTTTTGTTCCACTCTTCCGCATTCGGGGACTATGTGATCCTCCAGACATATCCAACAAACCGTCAACATGGCAGCCGCATGCGTCTCGGACTTCCGTTCCCTTGCACCTGTTACTCGAGTTTTCCGCCTGTAGGGCATGAAGAGGGTGCAGAGCATCATATATCCTACCAATATCCATTCCTCTTGTAGCATGCAACATGCAAGCATTGGAACAATTGACCTTCGGTCCGCTCCTCCGGACCTGACAGCGGAACAGCAGCGGAATCGACACGAGGAAGGTGAGCTGCAAGGTGAGTAGCCGTAGCTGTAGCCAGCCGTACGGCACGGCAGCGTCCATGGAAGTTCCGGAGCTAGTCGCGGCAATCCCTCGATCCGTTTTCCAATCCCGCAATCGTGCTCTGGCGCTGCAGAATATATCGCGGCGAATTCGTCAGTCGAGCCCATATCTATGGTGGTATATTTCCAGTCATCACGGAATCACAGCTCGCTACGGCAATACCTTTGCCAATATCAATGCCGTGCTGGTTTCGAGTCATCCAGTTGGTGAGCAGGATCGACCATGTTCTAAGTGGGTTTATATCTATGCCCTGCTCCAAGCCACCCGCGTATGTCGAACCTGAGGCGTCTCGTAACTGAAACGGATAATCCCTTGCGCACGGATTTGAAGTGATCGACATACGCCCCATCCCGACTGCAGTACATAGATAATATTAGGACTCCTATCAATCAGGATGGTTCATAACGAGAGACCGGCCCTCACCACAACTCTCACAAGAAAGAGCTTGCGCGAACAGGAGCTAGAGCGTCTGGATAGCGAGATCCTAAGTCGCCAGCTAAGTCGAGGAAACACCCAACATCGTAAGAAGGATGCTTGGGAAGAGGATGGGTTTCTGTTCACTCCAGAGGGCAAAACGATATGGGTTAGTCTAAGGCACTGCTCGTTAAGCTGAAGCAGGACTGATTCGTCCCTCTCTAACCTCTCCTCAGGTCGACTTCACTACAAATTCGCCGAAAGACCCCCTCTCGTTTTCTAAAAGACGGAAGTGGGTCATCTCGATCATCGCAATGTCCTTTACAACAGCTACCAACTGGAACACCGGGGCTTACGCTATAGGGGAAGGCAGTCTGCAGCGCGAGATTGGTGGAACGGCTTTACGGACTGCAGCTGGCTTTGGAATATACGTTTGGGGGTTTGCCATTACTCCTTTGCTCTCCAGTGGCGTGAGCGAGGATCTGGGACGCAGGCCGTTGTACGTCGTGACGGCGCTGCTTTACTGGTTATTCTTTTTTCCGGTTGTCAAGTAAGTTTCGAATGTCTGCTACACACTCTGTACAGCACAATTGATGCTCTTTTCTTCGATAGAGCCAATAACATGGGTCTGCTTTTGACGTTCCGTTTTCTGCAAGGCTGCATGGCGTCAACAGGGTCCACCATGGTTGGCGGGACCTTGGCAGATATTTGGCCTACTTCCGAGTGCGTAACCGCGATGATTCTTGCCGAAATTCGATTCTGACCTAAAAAACATGTAGACGAGGGTTATTGATGTCGCTTTTCACGTTCGCATGTTTTTTCGGAAACAGTAAGTTACATGCCTTCAGCGACACTCTCTTCTGAACCTAAAATTGTTCTGCAACGTTAGGTATCGCGCCAATTGCCATGTCGTGGGTGGAAGCCCGCCCCGACCTCGGATGGAGATGGATACAATGGATACAGGTCATCCTTTTTGGCGTCTGCTTGCCGTTTATCATGCTGATTCCGGAAACCAGGGAGGGAGTTATCCTCCGTCGCAAAGCCGCTCAAAAGAGGAAGGAGTCTCGGAAACTGGGAAATCAAAGTACAACAGATGTAGCCGTCGATTGCGTCTACCTTGCTCGCTCAGAAATCAACAAACCGGGCCTGGTAGAGCTCATCAAAGTCAGCTCGCTGCGGCCTCTCTGTACGTCCCTCATATTGACCTTCGTTCACTCGCCGCTAACTTTTGCTTGGTTTCCTTAGGGCTTCTATGCACCGAGCCCATTGTCCTTTTCTTCAGTATTTGGGTTGCAGTCGCATGGGGTGTATACTATGTCTTGACTGCAAGTATACCCTTAATCTTCCAAGGACTGTATAAATTTGATACCGGCAGAGTGGGGCTCGTTTATCTTGCTCTGACGTGAGTTGACTATGGGTGCCTATTTGTTACTCTGGAACTGATTAATTTGATCTCCTCTTAGAATTGGCACTATTCTTGGGTTCGTTGGCAATTTCTATCAAGAACGTCTTTACCGAAAGAATGTCGCAACTAGAGGCCCCGAGGCACGTTTATATGCCGCGATGTTTGGTGGTATCTGCTTTGCAGTTGGGTGTTTTATATACGCCTGGACGTGTAAGTCACCATTTCCCTCCGTATCAGAGTTACCTCATCTTACCTTGCCCTTTGTTAGCATTTCCACACGTCACTTACATTGCGCCATGCATTGGTATCGCCGTTGCTGTATTTGGGATCTTTAGCATCTAGTAGGTATACTGTATAGCGTCTGTACTTGAAAGTTCGTGACTAATCTTGTAACTCTAGCCTCGGCGTCTTCAATTTCTTGGCCGACTCTTACACCGTCTACGCCAGCAGCGCACTAGCTGGCCAATCCTTCTTACGGAACATGGTAGCAGGTGGTTTCACATTCTTCACTAGACAACTATACACCAACCTTACCCCGCGATGGGGTTCCACCTTATTCGGTGGCCTAGCTGCGATCCTCGCTGTGGTGCCGTTTTTGGCATTCTTTTACGGACCGCAAATAAGAAAAGGGTCGAAATTTGCCAAAACGTTGGCTGCTGAAGAAGAACGATTGCGAGATGAAAGAGGGACAGGCAGGTCTGTGGATCCAGAAAAGGGAAGCGAGTAATAATGAACCGGCAAGCAAACAAGAAATCAATAAACGTTGTATATGGAAAACTGTATTTCATCTGTCGAAAATTTGATAGATTCACTAAGGTTGGCTTAATGTTGGCAGTGTCCAAAAACAATTTCTACTGGCAAGCCTCAACATTTGGGCAAGTCAGGATATCCTTTCGCCATTCTATGCTTGTAGTCATTGTGGATAGTTCTGGGCTGAGCACCGCTAACCTCCTCGATTGTCCCTTTGTAATGCACCAACGTATACTCTTCTTCATCTTGCTTGAGAATGAGCGATCAGGTGAACAAGTCATTTTCTAAATGAGTACGACCTTCTTCGTTCGACGATACTCGTCGCTTTTCAATCTTATTTTAGCTGTGCTAACAGAGAGCGAGAGGAATCATGAGTGTCATTGAGAACCAACTTGAGATATAGGTAATCTTAGAGTAAAAGTGACCGACGAAGAGGCGAAGTTGGTATGTTCCGGTTCAAAGTGCTGCATGAACACCGATATAGTACGCTTCAGACAGACAGACAAATGTTCATCACGGTGCTGTAATCGTTGTAAACCATCGGGGCAATAGCATCACCAGCTCGCGGCGTATCATCTTTGCAACTTCTCACGAGGATGCAACTCTGCATCTCATCTGCCATACCAGCTTCCCCTCGGCTGGCCGTACATCCCCGCTCCTCCCATACCGCCGCCATAACCATATCCGTGCTGACCACTACCACCCATCTGCCCGACGAGCGGATATCCTTGTCCCTGCATCCCTCCTCCTCCTCCCGAATACGCGAGCGCGTCCGTGTACTGCTTCGTTCCGGGGATAGGACCTTCCCCGTCCATCCTGTGTGCAAATTCCGGACTCATTCCCTGTGAAAGAGCGCGCGAGCGGGTGAGTCAAAAGGTAAAGGCGAAAAGAGGAACGAGTTCACAATGATGCTTACGGGAACAGCTTGTCCGTGCATCGCTTGATGCTGCGCCAACATTTGGTTCTCCATCATTTGTCCCGCA
The DNA here is from genome assembly GCA_030039265.1 of Naganishia cerealis. Classification (NCBI taxonomy): domain Eukaryota; kingdom Fungi; phylum Basidiomycota; class Tremellomycetes; order Filobasidiales; family Filobasidiaceae; genus Naganishia; species Naganishia cerealis. The sequence continues at coordinate 197,708 of JASBWR010000036.1, read as the reverse complement.
CTCGGAGGGTATGCAATTCCACCCTGACCTCCCATACCCATCACGCCGGGACCCATCATACCTAAGCCCATTCCCATACCCATACCTTGTTGCTGCATCATGCCCGGATGACTGCCATACTACACGAATGGTGGAAGCAAGAGAGTGGATTGAAACGCGTCAACATATGAGCGCAATACACTTCTGTAACAATGGCTCACCATCATAGGGTTCTGCATTCCCATACCCGACATCTGCATCCCTGGCATCATTCCCATACTTGCTCCAGTAGCACCCATGATCCCTGGAGTTCTATGCATACTGGGCGGTAGATGTCCTCCCGCAGGAGCCATGCCAGGCATTATCCCCGGAGCGGCTATGCCACCGCCACGATACGCCGCCATTTCATGCTCTACGTGGGACTGCGGGTAAGGAGCGTGTTGCGAATGGTGTCGCTGGTGGTGGTGATGGTGGTGGTGAGCTGAATAGTCCGAGGGTGAGTCGTGGTGATGTTGATGGTGTCGTGATCGTTGGGAGTGACGAGGATGGGTGACTCCCATTTCCTCTTTCATTGCCGGACGAGGAGGAGCCGGAAGATCGTGTTCTTCGATGCTGTTTGCCCCTTCGACGCCTCTGCTCCTCTCTCCCTGTAGCTACTTCCGAATGATAGTCTTCCGCATCCCGGTATTGATGTTCAAAAATATACTTGGCAGTGGCTGCAGCTGTCTCTGCGCAGTCCTCAAGCGTGAGGTTTCGTCCGGTTACAGAGGTGGAGTGCTTGTGCAGTCCCAGTCGCTCGAACAGTGAGTATGCTTCAACACGTGATGAACATCAGCGGCCGACATAGCAGACAGCGACATCCTTGAACTCACCTTCGCCTACAGCCATGCTGATCAGTCTTTCGCGGTTGTTTTCGGACGGGTGATGACTGTACACGCTTCGGTGATCTCGGTCCCAGATCAGAAACGCCTGAAAAGCGGCAGCACCGCCGAGCGTTCGCGCGGTAATGTCGTCAAAGCCGCATCGTTCCGGTTCTTGTAAGTGGTACACTCGTCGATGGGCTTCCCTTGCTTGAGACTCGGTAAGTCGACGATTTGTAAAGTATGATGCGACGGAATTGATCTTGCGTCCAACAACTTGATGATCAGATATGCACATGTTCTGATCAACTCGTCAACACTCACGATGCCGTCAAACCAGTCCCTCTCGAACCCTCTTCCTTGTGTGCCTCTCCTACTGCCTCCTCCGTACTGCGCCCTTGCAAGCTCCCACCCATTCCATCCAGCATCCGCATCGTACCCTCCTCTTGGAGGCTCGTACTCGTATCCGAGGGTTGTCCCTGCCTGTCCGGGCATATAACCTCCCCCCATAGTGCTGTTGACATGCAAAGGGTGGTTGACGGGACAACATAAACAAGAACAGAAAAGGTTATATCGTCCCTCGGTGTCCGCCATCAATCAATCGCACACCTCCTTTCCTGACCTGCGTTTCAGGTAGTTTGGTTCCGCCCCGTCTCGCCGCCATCAGAGTCCGCTTGAAACATCGCCTTTGGCCGCAGACTATGTCCTGTCATTCCCGAGTCGTCATTTCCCCCGATCAGCTCGGGGCCATCTGAACTGGCCCCGATCCTCTGTTGGCGTTCAACGGCGGAGCACCATCGGTCGGCAACAGCAGCAACATTCCTATCCTCCCATTCCATCTCGAACAACAGGACCCGCACCCGATCGGACAGCAGTCTCATTCGTCCCTAGCCCTGCCAACGAAAACGCAAGTCGCCGCATGGTGGATGACGCAAACTCAGCAGCGGCGGGAGGAGGATGGGCTGCTTATATCCGGCAGCTTGGGCGGAAAGATCCGGCTGATGGTGTCACGCGGAATTGGGTGAAGAGAGGAAGGCAGCCCGCTCTTCCGGAGCTCAATATGTCAGAAGAGAGGGAAACAACCACAAGGTGCGCTCGTTGTGTTTCTAAAACTCTGAACGCATTACTCACCACGTCAATCGGACATCACCAGTGCCTATCCCCTCTCACAAACACCTCTTCCACCGATAAACGAATCACCGTCAACAGGTCGCATAAATGGACCCGCCACAAGTCCTTCTCTCCCTTACCCCCCTCACGTACCCTCGTCATCACAGACAGCGACCATAACAACCCCCGGCGCGACCCAACCTCGAGGCGGGCAACGTCCACGAAGCTTCTACCTTCCTTCCGATCGAGTCGCGCATTTCCAGCAGGCCGCGCAAGAGGTCATACCTCGGTCCGAAGAACATGTTTAGGTGCGACTGTTAGAAGACGCAATGCCGACGGGCTGCGAGGACCGAGGGAAGGGTGGGGTTGCATCTGTATCTCATGATAGGGTCGGGATGGGTACACTTTGCCATTCCAGTGCATCTTCTTGGATCAGCGGATTTAGAGCATCATCAGAATCATTTTGAGCGAAGAGCATTCACAGGGATAAACGTCAAGCGTCAGCGCTATAGATGATATTACGCTTAGATACCTTTCCTTGACTCTCCTCGACTTTCCTTGTCAATTAGATGTACTTCCAATGCCTTTGCTGCTGGTATCCCACCAGTGAGGGGAGACAGCACCCTTCGCAGCATGAATACCTACAGTTGCACTTGTCGATAAGACGATGGTAAGAGGATCGATATGCTACTGGAAGTCATAATCTAGTGAGCGTACAATGTGATCCAAAAGCTTCCAACGCGGCAGAGCAGCAGGTTGCACGTCAAACTGCTCTCTGACACCGATGGCTGACGATTCCAGATGAGAAACACGCCTAATGATGTTCATCCAGTCGGTTCATCATCTTCTCCTGCATGCGGAAAGAACCCAGTTTGCCAGGCTCACTCTTGCGCACCCTAACGATTGTGCAATCGTATTGCAGCAGAGGCTTCAACCTCGAATCGTAATCGTAGATCAGGAACTGAACCGTCTCGAGTGCCATTATGTATTTGGCGAGCGTTCGAGAAAACTCTTTGATTCGAGCCGGGGTCGGGAGATAATATTCGGTAATGACGGACCAGTAGTTTTGTAGGTCCGGTGGGGCCATCAAGACGTGCAGGTTTTCGAGAAAGTCTCGTGCCACGGTGGGATGGCGCAAATCAACGGCAATCCGGACATGTCGGAGCGTCGGAGAGAGCTGGGACAACATATGCTCAATTCGAGGCTGATGAGAGAAATCAATTTGAATCCCTCGTTACTAACCGCATTCTACTTACCAATGCACAAATATCCTCTCGTCGGATCTTGTAGGCTGCATCAAATCGTATGTTGATGCTCTCGAGCTCAGACAAGTTGGCCTTCGTCATCCAGCTTCTTGAGTTTTGACCGAGTTTCTCCAGAGTGCGAACAAACGGTTCAGCATCAGCAATAAGTTGTGGGAAAAGGTTTAGGTTTTTGATGCCCTTGAAGTGTCTGCAAAGGTGGTCAAAGTACATGGCAGTGTGACCTGAATCGACCGATCCAAAGGAGACCTCGGTGTAGAACATCCACCATCTATACTCGCGCAATGTCAACGATTTCACTTGGGTCCTAGGCCAAGAGGGAGGTGGGGGACCTCCGGGATTACATAGCGTGTCTGGTACAAACAGGTCGAGCGAATCGAGAGGCGTAAAGTCGAATGGTTCAGCAAGCATTTCGCCAGACACACTGGGACACCAAGCTCGATGTTGTATAGCCGTGAGCCGCGGAAAGACATCGAGAAGATCGAGATAGGCGGGAGCAGAGATATTGTCATCAACAACCAGGTTGTTTCCGATGATAACCGTGCTGTACCAAAGAGGCAGTCAGTTTTTGCTGCAGGAATAGAGCGATATTGCGACGTACCGAACGAGACTCTTCTTGTCATTTGGTATATTTTTGACCATAGACTTAATGCCATCTTCGGAATCAACGACCTGTACGCATTTCAACCTATTGGCATCGTACAGGAGATCGTAGAAGCGCCTGCAGCTCGTTGCCAAGCCGAACAAATCTTTACCCCAGCAAGGGTTGAACACCTCGTCCTGCTCCCATGTGACCACCCGCAGCGCCTTGTGCGTCTCTTCTCTCGGTTCAAAGGGAGGCTTGAGGTGTAGCACGATCTCTTCAATGACTTCATCAGGAAGATGAATCAGGGTGCTCCGTGTGTCGTCTTTCTTGGCAGCAAGGAGAACTTCATGGGGTTGTCTTCCTATGCCGTTTCGGTCCTGCTGAGCTTCAGTTTCACTCAGATCGGATGCACCTGTGTCGGATCCAGACGTTGCTTCAGACTCGGTAGAGTTGGTGGCCTGCATAGATTGCAAAGCCTTCCTTGACTGCCTCATGTAGTGGCTCATTGTTGCGTTCCTTCGCTTGTTCCGAATTTTATTCATGTGGATGCGTTGGCTGATGAGGCGCGTGATGATGTTGCTTACAGCGGTATCGCGTGCGACTTTGCTTCCATTTTCGTTCAGTGCCGAGGGGGTGCCGGGTAAGTCACGCTCATCAGGTTGCTCTCCTCCTATAATCACCGTGTCACCTTCTGTGGGCGACTTCGACACGTGTCCACTACTCAGGCCGTTCGACGTGAAAGCCGCAGGGTCGAGGTCGATCTTCTGTTGGGCATCTCCCTTCGCATATGCTTTCGGCAAGGCTTTTGCAGGGGATGTCTCGCGTGGTTCAGACTGGAGGAAGCCTGGAAGATTAGTAAACGGATTCGGCAAATCTGCCTCGAAGAACCACTGCGAGATTGCTGTTCGTTTCAGTTTCAAAAGTTCTCGTAACTATTGAAGATGTTGGTTAGCTACGGACCATAGAACAGTAAGCAAGAGATGTATTTACTGAAACACTCCCCGCCTCGGACAAATGCCCAGCCCTTGCATATTCGATTAGCTGGGGGATGCGGGAGAAAAGCTTGATCATCTCGGGATCGTCGTCGTCAGACGACGGAGGTTCATCTTTGCTTTGACAGAGCAGGACTTGGCCCGTTCGCGGCCAGGACGGTTGAATTGGGGTCTGCTCCTCCGGCAGTGCGGCGGAGTTGGCCTTAGCCTTCGGCTGTACTCGTATAATTAAAGGTTCCGGTGTCGACTGAATCGTGGCATTGCACGAGTTGTTCGTTGTCGTCAACTCCGGTGTGGGACACACCGCATCGAGGCTGTTGTTGTACGAGAAGTTCATCGGGGTCGCGGTCACGAAAGACGTGTTCATCGCAAGCTCTTTGCTCTCCTGTACTGCGGCAGCAACATTCTTCTCAGAAGGCGAGAGAACGCGGGTCGACTGTCGTGAGAAGACTCTATCCTCAGCTCAACTCAGCTCCGAGCACGCCGGGTGTTGCTACCACTTACGGTTGCGGAAGAAGCCGTCAATATTGGCTCGACCGGCTTGCTTTCCGCTGCCTGCATTCCCTTGGTTTCCTGCAATTTGCCCTGCTCCTCTTGAGGGTTTTCTTCATTTTTGGCCTCGTTCTCTGACTCACCAGTCGGCGCGTTCCCTATGGCCGACTTTTCTTTTAGAGGGGCTGTCAGTTTTTGACAATCATTGGCGTCCAACCCGACCTTTATGTGAGCCTCGCGCCTGGCGTCTCTCAGCGGCTGATCCTCTCGTATCGACACCACGGCCAGCGAGGGCGCTCGAGCCATAACTGGCGACTTCAATACGATTCGCTCCAATGCGGCTAGTTTCCAAGCGACCTTTAACAACTTGAGCGTCTCCTGCGATCTGGCGCGCTCCATAATCGTGCTTGACCATCTGTTCGCCATCGAGTCTGTGCCCTGCGTTGTTGCTACCAGCGTTGGCTGATCATTCTCCGCCACGGAAGCGATACTATCAGAAAGTGATGCGGGAAGCGGTGGAAGGCTCGATACAGACTGGTCGCTGGTCCCTGAGTTCTTGGTAAACCGACCGTTTGTGGCCGCAAGTGGATGCCTTCCGGTTTCAAGGTTCATGAGCTCGCTACCGAGATCTAGAGGATCGAGATCGTCCACATCGTCCTGCAAGACCAAAAGCTTGACCGCATCCAACCGGATCTTCAACCTTCTCCTCTCCTTTTCTCCATTTTGCACTGCTTGCTTCAGCGCTCGATCTGCGCCTTCACTTGATTGAATCTGCTTCAAAAGTCGTTTCGATTCCTCCTCTGCCTCTTCTGCGCGCCGTTCTTGTCCCTTGAGCTCCTCCTTGAGCTGGCGTACTTCAGCCTCCAATCGCGCTTTGTCGCGTAACAACGCCTCGCGCTCCGCCTTGTCCTTGAAACTGTTCAAGCCAAGCCTCGTATTCTCCTTGCGCGCCTTTTCGAGGTTCATTGCAACCACTTCCAGATTCTTTGCATGGCTCGCATTCTCTGCTTTCAACCTGCTCGTCTCCACATGTAGCTCGGCCACTTCTTGCACGTCTTTGACTAGTTTGCAGCCCTCTGCAGCTTGGGATGGGGCAAAACTCGTCGTCACAGCGGGAGCGTTGACCTTCGCTCGAACGGCTTCTAGTGGAGGCGTACTACCGTTCCCACCAAGATATGCCGGTATGATATCAAGCGGCTGTAGCCCACGTCTTACACATTCCGAGTCCAATGCGCCCTTGATCCCCGCCATGAGGTTCTTGATCTGCAAATTTTCGGATCGCAGGCGTTCCAGCTCCTGTGCGATGCTTTGTGCGGAGAGCACTGGTGTAGATAGAGCTGTCGCAGGCGGTAGTACGGACGTAGATCCCGTCGCTGGCGTTGAAGCAGGCCGAGCGGGGATGTCTGGGACGGACAAGCCGTTGGATATCGGGATAGGAGACGTGAAGGCTGGGAGAGTGACTCTGGACGGTCCTGCTGTATCCGATGGCATCACCTTGTGTGCTGGAACGTGCCCGCCGTTTGCTTTGAGAGCAGTGGCAGCATTCTGCTGTTGGGGGACATTAGTTTCGCCCTGCTGCTGCGCCTTTGCCTTTTCCGCCACGGATTGCGCGTGTTTCCGCTTTGCATTCTCGATGATCATGGTGTAAGTTGTTTCAGCTCCCGGTGTCGCGTCAAACCAGGCCTGCCGCTCAGCGGGAAGCATCTTGAATACTTGCATCCATGAGTTGACCGTCGGGGGAGCAGGAAGCGGGCCGTTCGGGGACGGCAAAGACGAGGCGTTCGGTTGATGCAGAGAATAGGCCGGATGAGGTGTCGGCACGGATACCGGGGCAAATCCTTGAATGGGTGCCTGAACACAAGGTGAAGGTACGACATTTGCCAAAGGCTGAGATTTCACCGTGGAACGGTTGGACGGCAGAGAGGCAGCTGAATTGGGCAACAAACGGTATCAGCTTGTGGGCGTCTCGACATAGACGGGCCCGAATGTTTCCGGCGCCTCGCTACCTCGTGATGCATTTCATCTCAGCTTTCGAAACTCACGTATCGATTGCATGGGCTCCACCGAACTTTGTCCATCGCCGTTCACCTGTTGTTTCTTGATAGTCACGCCGTCTCTCTTCTGGTTGAGAAGCTGCTCTCGAGACTGTTTCCCGGCCAATGAGTTGGTTGGCTTCCTCTTCTTCGCCATGTTCTTGCTGACCCAGTCGGCAGTATTTCGGGCGGTCGCTAATTTGTTAGGCAGACAGACACATGTAGACCCTTGATGATCGCTTTACGAGGCTCCAAGAGCATTCTTCATATTGTAAAGTCGGCCGGTCAGCCAAACATTCCGCGAAGAATCTGGCACGCGAGCGATCGAAGTCGGCTTCTTTCACTTGGTAGTTTACTAAATGCAACGGCTTCCTCGCTTGGCAACATTTCGTATGCAACTAGGCGTATCGAGCACACTCCAGTCGACGATTTCGCTTTCCAACTGTTGCCTGGATCCCGATATATTAGCTGGGGACGAACATATATGGACACAGCCCAGGAGGACTTTGGCTTTATTACAGTAAAGAAACAGGATGGAAAGGGTTTTTGCAGTGCATGTGCACCTGGCTTCCGTCATTCACCTGATATCTACTCGCTTTTACGGTGGATACCTCGCAACACTATCGTTCAAGCAGTATCAGAGCACTGAGCAAGAGCGATACGCCGTGAACAAGATCACCCATGTACAATCGTTCTTGACAGTATCTCATATTCATTAACGAGCTCATCACCAACCCAGATAGGACCAGACCAGACGCAATACCTTATTCAAAGCCGTTCTCTCTGCGTGTCGGCAAGCTTCTACCCGACCTGAGTATTGTGGCTGCGGTTATCCACCATCCCGCTGCCAATTCTCTCGTTCACCAATCCAACTCGGTTGTCGCGCTCAGTAGCAGTAATCTCAATCTTCCATTCGGCCTCGTTCGCAAGGTGCTCACAGGCACATACAACAGCTAACACGTGTCCACTCAGAAGTTCTCGAGTAACGTTTTCACCCACGCATTGCCTTCTAGCTTGTCTCTGAATTGCTCCACTACCTCCTGCAACACCTTCTGTTGAGCCTCCAGAGGATCCGCACCCTCGTCCATCCTTGTTCGCTCGTGTTCCTCTTCCAGCGTTTTCCAGGTATTGAAAAAGTCTTGGACAATCTGGGTTCCCATATCCGTCTCCTGCTTGCTGATTTTCGCAAACACGTCTCCAGTCTCGGTGCCATCTGTGAATGGGCACGACGTGAGCTAGAAGCAACGGAGAAGTGTATGGTTTGCTTACCACCAAAGTCTTCCAATTCTTCCGCTTTTCTTTTTGCAAGCTGTAGCAAAACCAATGAGCGATAGTACAGATAGAGAACATCGAGCAAACTCACCCGGACTACGCTCTCAGGGAAATTGGCAAGTTCGGCCACATGAATACCGAAACTCTGGTCACAAACACCTGGAGGCAAGGGCGAGTTAGAACCCAATCTGCGATACCGATAGACAGAGATGCGCACCTTCTTCCACCTTGTACAGCAAGGTAATATCGCGATCTTTTGTCAGGTCATCCCGCTGGGTGACATGAGCTACGACGTGATAATTTTTGACATGTGGTAGTGCTTGCGACAAGGTAGTGAGTTCGTGAAAATGCGTAGCAAACAAGCAGAAGCAATGAATATTCGTCGCAATATGTCTATGGCACAGAAAATCCGGCTTGAGTGGCTTGAGCGGGCTTCGTCGTGATATCAAAGGAGACCACGTACTCGCTGATAGCCCATGCTAGCCCGAAACCATCATAAGTCGAGGTACCTCGCCCGAGCTGATGGTGTCAAGTCAGCAATTGTCCCGGCGAGAAGACGTAAGCGCTTACCTCATCAATGATTACCAAAGAGTCTTTCGTCGCCGTCTACGACGCAATTGGGTTAGATATGAAATGTTGCACTTTGATTTGCGAGATATACCTTAAGAATCGCAGCAGTTTCCAGCATCTCAGCCATAAAGGTAGATACGCCCTTGAGCTGACTGTCACCCGCTCCCACTCGCGCCAAAATACAGTCGAATATCGGTAATGTCGCCTCTTCTGCCGGCACAAAACACCCTACTTGGGCCATCAGAGCTATCACTCCCACCTATCGTTCGCAGGTCGGGCTTGATTAATGATGCCAACGTCTCAAATAAACATTCGGCTCACCTGTCGAATATACGTGCTCTTTCCACCCATGTTGGGTCCGGTGAGGATTTGGAATTCTCCTGAATCTGTAAGACATACTATAAGCCGCTGTGGACGCAAAAATAGTGCACAAAACCAACCTTTCAGCATCATATGATCATTGGCGATAAAGTTGATATCATCTTGCACTTCGAGACAAGGGTGTCTAGCCTGTTTGACTATCAGATCGCCTGTGCCTAAAGGACTCTGTTGTGAATCACTCCGTTCATGAGTCGAGAAACGGTACTTACCCTTTTCGTTAACTTTCGGCTTGACATAGGCGATAGGCGCATTATCGGAAACATGTGCAAAGCTGGACCTCATGACGTTAATACGGACTATTCGCGACGCCGATGACACCCTCACTCACCTGACAATGACATCCAATGAGGCAACTAGACTATCGAGAGCCTCAAGAATCGGCGTGTAAGATGCTATAAACACAAGCGTGAGTGCGAGATCCGGGCTGAGTCACATTACCAGAAACTTACCAGCGATCGCCACCACTTCCTTGACAAGCCCTCTCTGAGTCTTGTCATACAATTGTGTCAGTTCCGTGTGTTCTTCGCTCAAAGATTTCAGTTTTCGTGTGGTGAAGATCGTTCCAGACTTTTGAGTCGCCAGATCGATATATCCTTTTCCTTTGATCTTGGTCACCTCCTGTGAAAGATGAGGTTAGAGATGGCACAACAGTCCGTTAAGAAAGTACTTGCAGCTTTCGTGACTCGAAGGGAGTATCCATAGACATGATGTTTTTCCAAATGCAGTTTCTTTTCCTTGTCGATACCGGTCGCCGTTGCCACGTTTTCGTGCTCTTCGTCCAGTCCGTCCATCACGCCCATCAATCGAGTCTTGATATCTTCCAATGCAGGGTCAAACGCAGCTTGAAGCACAAAGTTGTGATGGGCTAATTCGTCGAGGTCTATCGTCTCTTCGACCATGTTACTGTACTGCTCCAGATTCTGATTATGTTCCTGAAAGGGCAATGCGTTAAGTTATAGGATAATCGTGTGTTTTTATTGCCGACTTACTCGTAGAGGGATGATGAATGTCCGCTCGAGTAGTTCGAGTTGTTGAGGATCTCTAGGCTGAGCGTTCTCAAGAAGTTGCACCATTTGCGGCAGCTGAAGGAAGACTGTCAATCACGAGCAACAGATGCAGCGTCTACGACCGTTTGTCTGCCTCACCTTCGAAATAGCCTGATAAACTCGCACCACATCCTCTAGGGAGGCGATGCCTCTGTTGAAACGTTTGGTAATTCGGTTAAAGTCAGGCATAGGCTTGAGACAATCCGACTGTGGAATACGGCCTTAGTGATTCTCCTCATACCGTGACTTTCGGCGAACGCACCTGAAGACTTCTTCTTGTGTTGTGATCTTCGACAAATGTTTCCACCATATCTTGTCGTTTTTCTGCGTATTTTTCAACGTTAGAACACGTCACTGTTGCTAGACACATGACGCACCAATTTCATGTAGATTCACCAACGGCTGCTTCAACCACATGGCTAACAAACGTTGCCCCTGAGCGGTTCGGCAATGATTCAAAAGTCCGTACAAGCTCATATTCTTGTTGCCGCCCAACTCCAGCGGGTTAGGCATCAAGTTGAGCGCCTTGAGCGCAGATGCGTCGAGTTTCATATACTGCGATAAGTCGTGATGCAAAAGCCGCCATTGTCCGTAATGAGCAATCGCGTCTGCAAGGTCAAGGTAGCTGATAGTCGCCGCCAAGGATGATATAGCGACTTTGAGATCGAATTCGGCTGTCACGGTCGCGCAGTGTCAGCAGATTGTGGATATCATAGAGCGGAGGGCACTCACGCATAGCTAGAGGATTCACTGAGCTGTGTAGCAGCTTCTTCATATCCTGTTCGATCGAGCTGGCATTGAACATCGCTAAAAGGCAATGACTTAGCACGGCTTTTCAGGGCGCACCAAGTCGCGCTCACCTCCTTGTATCTCGGTAATGACAACACCACATCGTTCGACAACGCCTATCAGCTTGAGAAGATCATGCTCATCCTTTGCCTTGCCCTTGACTGCCTTTGTTGAGCTCTGCACAGTCTGTTCTCCGTCTCCACCATCAATCTCTATCGGCTCGGCCTTCTTTCCTTTCCATGCACCTTCGCGATTTGCTCTCGTCTCTTGTGTTTCAGCGATGATGCATTCTTTGATACCCAGCTGAATAACCAAGCTCTATCAAATAGACGCGTTCAGCCGTGCGACTTGTTGGTAACGAGGAATCGAAGCTTACTTCTAGATTGCTAAACATCTCATCATCGAGAAATTCCGACACTCCCAACTTACGTGCGCTCGCATCGGCGAACGCCACACCTACTGTCCTCGTGGTTCCTCCATTCGATAGTACGAGCTTTACGGCCATTACCAGCGGCGAAGACAAATTGTCAATGTTGCTAAATAGAAGGTCTTCCATCTGCTGCAGGTTTCCTGGTGAAGCCTACTTGTAACGGCAACGTCAGAAAGAGATGACACGATTCAGACCGTGAAATAGCTTGCCTCCTTGCCCAGTTGCCACTTGGATGCATTGCGCACGCCGCCCGAGCTTTCCCAAATCTCTACCCTCATTTGTCGGCTGGTGAGCGCCTCTCTCAAGAACCCTTTTGCCAGAGCCATGGAGAGAGTCAGACTCGGCAACCCTTTGGCTGTCATTCCGTTGACGTTGGATGTCGAGGATGCCGCTTTAGATGTAGCACCGGAGCCAAGGTACTTGATGACGTTTGTGGTCTTGTATACTTGCGACGCGATCATAAGAGCATCCTGGCCATGCGCTGAAAAGTAATCCTGGTGGCAGGAAGGGGAGAATCAGCGACAAGCAGTAGCTCAAAGCAAAGACTCGTACTCACGCCTCGATCAAACAACCTCACGGTTCCTGCAAGCCGCTGCAAGGTCGACATACGGTAAGTTATCGCCCCTCATATGCCAGATGGATTGACAAACCGGAGGCATGTTCTCAAAGAATCGGCAAAAGGAGTTCTCGGCAGCATTGTCTAATGTTCAAGGTTCCGAGGGAATCAGAGCTCAAAGCTGGGTAAACGTCTGCGCGATGACCTACCTCCCATGTCGAGTACTGGCTTCGCGGAAGACTCCGAGCCGTACATCTAATGCCACCGAGGCAGGATGTCAGATCCTGCAGCTTGAACAGCCTCTCAAGCCCAAAGCTTCGAGCTTACCATCTTGGCCGACATCGTTGAAGAGCTGTCCAGGGGGATCCGTTGACGGGACTGTGCTTTCGGACGGGTAGTCTGCCGGTGTCGCGCGATGTGGTACGAGTTTAGAGCTGGAATGTGCAGGAGCAGTCCAAAAAGTCAAGAGCCATTCAACGAGGCTTCAACAGGCATACTGAGCACTGATCTGAAACGCGATTGCTGAAAGCGCGTCTCCTCTTCATGTGCCGTTTTCGATCGCCACCGCATATTTTCCTGTCGATATGAGCACTCGTCGAGGTTGGCAGCCTCTCAGATCGCCAAAGTACTGCACGAGTTATCCGATCGCCATTCAGCTGCCCCTCCCATGGTCAACCCGATAACGATATGTCCCTGCCTTCTCCCCAGATGCGCAGCAAGGGCCGCAACCACAAGCACCGTCAGGCGTCTGCACACATCGATAATCGCTCTTCGCGACCCTCCTCAGTTCAAGCCATCAGACAGAGCTCGCCCGAACAGATCAAAGTTTCGTCAAGAAAGACCGACTGATGCTGTTCGTGAAAGTAAATATGGTGAGTGTCGAGAGATAATGGCAGCTTTACCGAGCTTGCTGACGGGTACGATTTTACAGCCAGTACTCCTGGACGACAAGAGCGGACGACATCCCGCAAACTCATAGACGAAAGAGAGATAGATACTGCGAAACCAGCCAAGAGCGAGAACGCCTTCTCCGTTATGGAGTACTTGCAGCAACAGCAACAACATGGCAAGAATCGCAACCAGCCTACCAGAGATCAGTCAAAAGATCACGTCCCTCGTTATCCTTTCCACGAGTACTCCATCCACCCGGGACTGAAAGAAGGAATTGCTTCATACTTTTCTAGTTCAGCAAGTATACCGCTTCCAGCACCCATTCAGGCTCTTGTCCTGCAACAGACCGTCGGATCAGCTCAGAAACCGCTCAACGTGCGACCAGGACAAGCTGACCAGCCCAAGCGAATATTATTAGGTTCATCCACCGGGTCTGGGAAAACGCTTGCCTATCTCCTGCCACTTTTACACTTTCTGAAAAAGACCGACACGGGCGCACGATCATCCAATGAGGAGTCTTCCGAGGCCCAGCAGCTTGTACCGCGTGCCATTGTTATCTGTCCGACTCATGAGCTGACTCGTCAGTTGACGGGCGTCGCCAAGGCATTCAGCCACGGTATAAAACTAAGCGTGAGGGGCATGAGCTCAACGTCCAGTGGGATGACAAGATTCGGACACGTTGATGTCTTGTTTGGTACCGGACGAGGCATTGCCAAGGGGCTGGAGAACGGATGGATTGCAAAACAGCAAGTAGAGTGGATTGTTGTTGACGAGGCAGATGTGCTGTTTGGTAAGTGTGACTGCGAACAAACTGGATCGAGATCTGACAGTTCTCTCGCATTTAGGTCCGCAATTCGAGGAGGAAACCCAGCAAATAGTGGACATTATTACTAAGCAGCGGGAAGAAGGGTCGTTGCCAGCTCCATCTATAATACTCTCCACCGCGACAGTCCCACCATCTCTGATCTCTCATACAAAGACGCACATGCCAGACATTCAGAAGATCTTGTCACCAACGCTTCACAAATTGCCGTCAAAACTCAAGACCAACTTTGTTCCCTGGTCAGGTTCTGGAAACAAGTTGGCAGATGTGGCGCACGAAGTAAAGCGAATGTTTGCGGCCGACGCGGCAGAGCGTCGAATGGCTGAAGATACTCAAGGGCGAAAACTGGAAAAAGCCAAGATGCTCATCTTTTGCAATGCGCCTCACAAAGTTCAAGCTTTGCAGAAAGTATTGGCAGATAAAGGCGTACCGGCACATGCGATCAATGGAGATGCCGACGAGAGAATACGAGGCAGTAACGGCGTACTGGATCAATTTCTGCTCAAGCCTGGCCAGACCGAGTCCTCCGCTAAGCCCGGCCGTTCCGAAGATCACACCAAATCCCCGCGAGTGTTGATTACTACCTCACTTCTTTCTCGAGGCCTCGACTTTGCGCCATCTGTCAAGCACGTCCTCCTCATCGATGAACCCCGGGATATCCTGGACTTTATGCATCGAGCTGGAAGGACCGGACGCGCAGGTCAGCAAGGCACGGTCACGATCTTTGGCAGCGGTGCTAGCGGGAAATATGGGAGAACGGTTGCGCAAGCTGAAGGTCTGAAACGCTGGAAGTCTGGTACCAGGTTGGGCAACGATCTCAAGCAGATTACAAGAGGCAAAGCTTTTGCTTGATGATCCTTTTGTAACAAGGTCAAGTGGCGCGTACGGCTCTGAGTGAATGACGATGCAGATAGCAGATACTCCCTTCTCTGGCAACCACGCGCAAGCAGTCCCCCGAAGCCAGTCTCCTGTGGGATGCGCTATGGCGTACACCGTTCTCTACAGAAATTAAGTAAACGCCTTTCTCTCATGTCCCATTGACGAAAGCGACTCGGTCGCGCACCCCGCATTCCACTGCGTAGCTCCTCTCTAGGGGAAATTCGGTCAAAGGAGGGTGTCTCTTATGGAACACATGGAACGCGAAATCGCCCTGTGCTGTGTTCTCTAGTCGCCCTTGTGCCCTTGTGCCTCGCTCAGGCAAAAACACTGCAGAATGGGATAGGGGTTGTCGAGGGATGACGCCCGCATGCTGGAAAACGGAAGAAGTGTTTCAAGTTTATGTCGTGATCGGGATTGGCACTAGCCGAATTACTGGAATTGGCTAATCAATGCCTTGATTCCGTAAGGACGCTATCAGCTAGGCTATCTCGTCCATTGTTGAGACAGCTCTTGAAGAGCTGTACAAAGGCGCAAATGCACGGCCATCCTTCCTTCCACAGCTGACGATGTGTGGCCGCTTCAACAACAGCCCGACGATCCTTCGGGTCTTCGTCGACTCCTACGGGGATGCGCTCATCGCGGTGGTGTACGAGGAGCACACTCCTAGCAAAGACGAACATCCCATTATCCTCCTTCCGCCTTCTAAACTCCCAGTGAATTCTGCGCGGGCCCGAAGGAGCCCAGCACGGTGGGCGAGCTGTCGGGCGGATTCCTCTTCGGGTGAGACTCTTGAACCCTTCCTCGGCTGATCTTGGTGTGATCATGTGAAACGGTAAGGGGCCACACGGAGGCTTTAACCGCCTCTTTGACCGTCTTTGTTCATGATAACATGTGCAGATAGTAAAGATATCGCAGGTGAATTGGTCTATTCGCCACTAACTGTTCCATCCCCGTGTGTTCCCTTGCCCCATTCAGCCCTCTGCGCTCAACTTTCTCGGCGGTCCTTTGAGGGCATGTGCAGGAGCAGAAAGGGCTGGAAAAGGACTAGAACAGAGCATGACCTGCACCTGCCGCCGGGTGTGGGTGCACGGTATACAACGTACGTGACTGCCATCCTTCGGGTACCAGAGTAGTACGAAGCTCATAGGTGAAACTGTTTACGATTGACTGGGTTCATTTCGGAAAACAGGCTGATCAGAACCGGTATATATATATATATCTGCGCCGTCGATCCCTTCCCGAAATCAGCCCTATACCCGCTCGCGGGTGATCCGAGAAAGCGGAAACTTTACGAGTCCAGAGCTTTCTGCATGATTGTGGGTTTCCTTTCACTTTGGGATCGAGGAATGACTTAATGGTTTACTGAGTACTTGGTTCAAATACAGACAGTATCGACTAGGTCACCTACAGCTCCCTTTCATGGTAAACCGCCCACATGGTTGACTCCTCTTTACCAGGTTCTGACACTCCAACTATATTATTTGTCCAGGTCGCAACTCTGCACTTTTACCTTCTCGCCATAGCTAGCAGAGATAAACCAACAAGCCATTCATGAGCGGTCACACATACGCCAAGCACGAGGTCTTCTATGACGATACTCGGGAGGCCAAAACCGGCAGGCATTACAGCAGACCTCACACACCTCCGGCACAGTCATTCGATCATCATCCACCCATGCAGCACCATCCACCCGAGATTGAGCTACATCTCGAGCCGCTGACGCCGTACATCTCGCCGCCCATTCCGCCTGCAATACCTGAACGCCATTCTACCATGCTGAGTCACAGGTTCCTTCCTCTACCGTTGTCGCATAGATTTCAAGCTACAGAAGTCTCCCGCGACCATGTTGCAGTGCCTTCGCTTGACATTGATATGCATGATTTCGCTGAAGCAAAAGTTGTACTTGCGCGATATCCAAGTGGTAAGTTTCAATCTTTTCTCCAACGTGACATTCAGGAACGTAAAATGACAAATGATGCACATGTGTTGAAGAAGGAAAACTTTCCGACCTTCCTCGTATAATGGAAACGGCACATAAAGAACAAAGAAACCGAGAAGAATACTCTTCAACCGCTCTAGACAGCGCGTTACCCCTCTTCACACCAGCCATCCCTCGCCCGGGACCACAGATGATATACAACCAACAGGACATAGATTTTCACACAGATCCAGTGTTTCCTCACCATCCGCTTGGAACTCGAGTATCATTTACCCGTGCAAACAGCACTCCAACGGATTCCTCCTTCCGTGAAGAGCTCTCTAGCAATGCGAGACAAGTCACAAGTCCCAACTCGAAACGGAATCTCTTCACTTCAGCTGCCGTATATGGCGCCTATCTTCGATCCCGGGACCTAGCACCTTCGCCTCACCGTCCCTCTACTCAGCCTGCAGAGGATCTAGTGAGGTATCGCCACTCGATACACGGTATGCACTACCTCGACCCGCCCTCACCCTTACGCGTAATCGACTCATCGCCTTCAGCAGGACCTAGCGGAAGACGAGCATCTTACCATTATGCCTGGCAACAGGAAAATGCCCCTGCGTATGCAAAAATCCCTGCTATCTCTCGAACCTATTACTCGTCGACACCACAGAAAGGGAAGGTCAGAAGGAAACAAGGTCCTTCGGTCAAGAAAACTGAAGTAGGCATGGCATGCTCGTTCTGTCGTCGAAGGCAAGTAGCTTCCACCGCTGCTGTTCAATTAGCTAGTGGTTCCATCTGAACTTCGAGCACAAACTCACTGATACTTTTGGGTTCTTATAGAAAGATCCGCTGCTCCGGCGAGACTCCGCAATGCAGCAATTGTATGAAACGCAACAAAGCTTCCTGCGAGTATATGCCCGTTTCTACCGAAGGAAGTGAAGCGTCAAAAAGTAGACGCGCATCTAGAAATCACAAAGCGAATGAACACTTGAACGCAGGTGAACAGGACAGACGACCATCACAGAGTCAAGGCGGGAGAACACTGAAGGCGGAGAGCAGCAGTGACGGTGATGAAGTCACTCGCAGGAAATCAGTGAACAGTCAGTTCAAGGCCGCAAAGTTTTAGTCTCGTTGAAAGCGCTCGGCGGCATGACCATGTAATTATCCTGCCCCTGAGTAAATAGAAGATGCATTATAGTGAGTTACGGCAAATCACTGTACCGATTATTATGAAAAACAGAACATGAAAGGATAGCTGAAAGGATGGCAGTAGGATGGCTTGCCACCTTGGTCGGACATGGGCTCTTCGTTGTCCACGTTTCATCGATAGTGCTGACGAGCCGCACAGCTCCTCATATAGGATTCGTCATATGGTATTTTGCCATCGTCGTTCATGCGTATATACAGCCTGGCTTTATCGTAGGATATCAGGCCACATAAGTCCACCTGGCTCCGTCTCCCTCCATACACCATCATATCACCGCTAGGCATGTCTACTCCAGCCGCTCCGCCCCCGCAGTACACCGATTCGGCACCCAAACCTAAACCCAAGACCTATGGCGCTGCTGAAGATTTGCACTCTGACCGACATTCGCTCCTCGGTCATGACGGACCTTCAAGCTCTCGTGGAAACGCTTGGATCGATCAACCTGAGGAGGATGACTTGCCGGATGATTTCAAGGTCGGGGTGAATGTGGCAGATTGTGATGTTCAGATCCGAATGGGATTCGTGAGAAAGGTCTATTCGTGCGTGATCTCGCTGTCCCGATTGCTGCCTTCATAGCTCAAGAATCGTCTTCGCCAGTATCCTATTTGTACAACTTCTCGCTACTACCTTGGTATCCGCTGCACTGCACCATCCCTCTGCCCAAGCGTTCACAAGGCAACATTCGTGGCTGCTATGGGTTTCCATCATCGGCTCATTTGGAACTCTATTCGCCGTACACTTCAAACGTCACCAGTATCCAGCGAATATGATTCTGCTGGGCGCATTTACTATTTTTGAAAGCTTGATGATCGGCACCGTGACAAGCTACTATTCAGCGAGGATCGTATTGCAGGCTCTGATCATTACCACAGGGGTATTTGTTGGCCTCACACTGTTCACCTTCCAGTCGAAGGTGAGTCTATTTTGCAAACCAGCCTCTTGAACGATTCTAACGTGGACTGCCTCTCTAGTACGACTTTTCGAACATGGGTCCGTACTTGTTCGCCGGCTTGATGGGTATGCTGGTTACTGGCCTTGTCCAGTTCTTTTTGCCTTTCAACCAAACCACCGATCTTATCATCGCATGCTTTGGTGTACTCTTGTTCTCTGGATACAGTAAGCAAATGTCGATCACCCTTGCAGCGACGGTTTTATCATTAACATCCTTGCGATCTTTCCAGCCGTTTACGACACTCATGCTATCATGAAGCGGTTGTCGCCCGATGAATACATCCTGGGTGCTTTATCACTGTACCTTGACTTCATCAACCTGTTCTTGTACATCTTGCGAGTGGTACGTCACCGCGACATAGATAGTCCCGAAATGAACAGCACCTGACGTTTGTCATTCGCTTTTAGCTCAACAACCAAGACCGGGATTAAGCTGGATCGTATTGTTGAACACCTTCATCCTAGCATTCCGCCATGCAGTGATTGACTCGTTGTAGTACATGTATAACAACCTCAGCGCGAATATGCAGATACACATCTGACTATGCGTAAAGGCCCCAGCGATACGAAAAGTCGAAGATGAATTTGCAAACCTCACCGCTAGGAGCTGATAGGAGCAGATCCCTCATCACCAGAGCAAGTCCAACAGTGGTTGCCGATGAAGAAGAACAATCTCAATGATTCATTTCATTTCTTTGACTTTGATACAACTTGTAAAGCGCTAACATTCTTGCTTGTAGTTTGGGTAAAGCCTTACTTAGTAAGACCACCGTTGTCGTAGCTAGCGGAGCCTCCCTTCTGACCAGCTTCGGATGCTCGCTCTCGGTCACCGCCGAAACCGTGTTCGGAGGACTTTCGCTTGTCAGGAGTTCCATCTTCCTTCACTGGTAGATGCAATCACGTCAATACAGCTCGGTAACCCTCAACCGATGTTTACTCACATCCATCGTGTGCGGAAGGCCTGAAGGGAGAAGAAAGAGTTTGGGTAAACATCTGGGCTATCAACTGTAAAGTCGACCAACGCAACTGTGCTTACTTATGAGTTCCGGTGTCCTCCCCAGTCCCTTCAGTGACCAACGATGAAGAGCCATCTCCCTTGTCGAAGGCGAAGCTCTCTCCTTGGTGTCCGTGTTGACCACCGCCGTGTTCCTTGAATCTCTTGTCGGGCTCCCCGCTCTGGGTCACTGTGAAGGAGATGATTCAGTGAGCCTTTGGAATAGTGAGATAACAGGATAGTTCTTACAGTGGGTCTCCTGGTTGGAGGAGCCGGGGTTGTTGGATGCGGGTTCAGAAGGCATAATGATATGGTGTGATGCGAATTAATAGTTCGTTGGAAGGTAACATGTCTAGTCACTCAATTTACACAGGACACTGGGCCTTATATATGTCAAGCAAGACTGCAAAGGCCGGCGCAAGCTCGACAACAAGAGCACCTCCATGTGACATGCCCAGGGGTACGTCACGATCTCTCACGACGATGGACATGATATCATCCTGTACTGCTAGCTCTCTCGATCTCACCCGATTCGCAGGGAAGACCGAACGAAGCAACGAACAGCTCAACCAGACGAGTCTTCCAATATCCAAATGTGGGGTTGAGGTGACGCAACTGGAATGGCAGCTCCGATTTCGATCGTCGATCCCGTCATTTAGGCGTCATCTACCAGCTCATTTACCTGTCATGTGATTGTAACGGCTCTTTTCATGTGCCGTTGCATGTGATCGTGCTGAACCTGTGCACTTGCCCTTGGGACCTCGCTCGGGTTTCCTCGCACCGCAGGTACCACTCAATCGATTAGCCCAGGTGCTCATCTTGAGATCAGAGATCTTTGCCTACGCTGTCGAGGCTGATATACGTTCCCCCTTGTCAGCGAGATTTGCACCTCCTGCTCGCGCGGCAAGGTCAAACGGTGATCGAGTACGAGTTGTGGAACACGGAATGATGATGGGATATCTGTCAGCATGTCTTCATGGATGATGCTCAACCTGGAGTAGATACCATGAAAAAGCGGTCCACATTCGAGGGATACCAGGAGATACCCATCTCCGTCGAGTCTCAGTCGATTCAATACGCTCCCCGTGAATGACTAGTGGCCTCAGAGCCTTTTCTTGCTGGTTTGCAGGTGTAAGACGCAAAGTGTTGGAACGCTGCTAGTCCGCTCTGGGAACGACTCCAGCGGCGACCATTATGTCAGGACTGGATAGTGAGTACCGATACCATAACGCCGTGGCTTCAAAGGCCAATGCTGACCGATCTGACCCCGACGGTATTTACCAGACGGCTACATTCACGAATTTCCATATATCAGGATAGACAGCTTCTCGCAGACACTTACACCGGGATTTCCTGCAGCTCAACTATATCTCCTTACCCATGCACATACCGATCATCTGACGGGACTCGACAATGCATCCACCAATATTCACATCATCTGTAGCGAAGTCACCAAGAGGTTGGTGCTGAATTACGAACGGGAAAAGGACAGGATCGCGTTCGACAAGGGGACAATCGAAAGACGGAAACAGGCGTACGAAGGCCTGAATGCTCGGGTTGCTCAATTTCACCAAACAACAGTTTCCACTGGAGAAAAGCGGAAAGAGGACAGGTTGCTCACTCGTGATCCATTCGTATGTCTGCTGTTCAGAACCCCACTATGAACGCTGACAATGGGAACGGTGCTTTAGCACGTGATACCTTTCGATAAACCTGAGCCGTTTGAAGTAGGATATGATCCCGTAACGGGCCGTAAGAAGTGGGTGGTCATCACCATGTTGGACGCGAACCACTGCCCTGGCTCGGCGATGTGAGTTGACGTTTATCCTTGTTAAATACTCATACTGACTGTGTGCCGGTCCTTCATCTCAGGTTTCTCCTGACAGACCCTGACAAAGATTTAACTGTTCTACATACGGGAGACACCCGCCTTGACCGTCCGTTCCTGGATAGACTAGAACGACGCCCGGCATTGATGCCATACTTGGCCAGATTCATGGGGATGGATATCTTGCAACAGGATACTCGTGTCGACAAGAAGGAGTCAGGCGCTGCAGGTCAAGGAGGAACTTTCAAGAATAAGATATTGGAAAGGATTTATCTCGATACATCGGCTGTGTAAGTATCCGGTAATGGATGGATGTAGCGGCTTGCTCATACTTCGGTGGAACAGCATCGGAACTTGCGACATGCCGAGCAAGGTATTTATCACGCTCGCGAATCGGCAAAACTGGTATTCGCCGGAATTGATCTTGATTTATTCGCCCCCTCATCACAGGAAGAGGCTGTTCGCGGTCTAATACAAGCGATGCAGATGTATCCATCTGATACACTGTTTTATATCTATACTTGGACAACTGGGTGAGTATTGCTTTATGCGATGTTCCTCGCAACGGAGTACTGATGGAGCATCCTTTTGACGAACTAGATACGAAGAGGCTTTGAAAGCGATTGCACTGACATTCGGGAGCAAGGTGAGTCATAACGTCCAATGAGCTCAATCGCAAGCTTCATAACCATACCTCCCGCCAGATTCACGTGGACCGTTGGCGGTACTTGAATTATCAAAATGTCATTGATGACCCCCTACTGCAAATGCTTTGTACGAAGGACGAACAGTCGACAAGGTTCCATTCCTGTGAACGCCACGACCAATGCGCAGAAATTCAAGCCGCCTTCACGCATGTTAGTAGGAAAAGGGTGGTGTCCATCGAATTCGTCGAAGAAAAAGCTGTGGAGCACGCGGTGAAAATGCAAGAGGTACACAAAGAGTGCCTTTTGGCAATGCAAGGCAAAGGAAATTGGCCTTCGAAACTGGTATGTGCGACCTTTAGAGTTTCCGCCTCGCGATGACAGAACCTGACTCGCTCGTCTGTAGTTCTGCCCTCTGGCGCGTCACGCAACGCTCCCGGAACTCCAGGCGCTTTTAGATCTTTTTCGGCCGAAAGCAATGTCGCCAAACACTCTGCTACCGTTTCTGAAAGGTGCCGACTACTACGCCATGATCGCAGCATTTGGAGACTGTCTTGCTCTGGGCGGGAAAGAAGAACTGCGCGCCAAGTGTCTGCGATGGTTCAGAAGGGAAAAAGGACTAGTCAATGAAGCGGAAGTTTGGAACTTTGCTAGGGACATGCTGCTATTTCAAGGCGCAGAAGGGTCGTCGGGTGGAGGAAATGCTGAAATGGATCTACGTGCTGGAAGAAGCGCTAACCGGCAGCGACAATCAGAAGCCTTTTTGCCGACATTACCATTCGCCACGAAAAGTACATTGAACTCCCCCAAGGCGGACACGATACCACGAGGACCAACGATCGCGATTAGCCCGTCTAAACTCACGCGAAATGTAGAACACGTTCCCGTCTTTGGGAAAACCGATGTACACGGATACATAGAAGAGTATCTCGTAGCGCAAGAAAACTTGATGGAAGAGGACGACCAGGATACACAGGTGCAAAAGTCTCGAGAGATGCGCTCTGAAAGGTCTGCCAAGAGCGTTCTAGCTGAGAGAGGACGAGACAACAGAAGGAGCGAAGAGAATAGGAAAACTGACCTCAGTGACAATGAGCCGCAACGCAAAAGATATATCGTATATCCCGCTCCGGCTAACTTGGGAGGCATTGTCAAGCATGCTATGGGCGATCCAACCAATCCGAAGCCAGACATCCAAACACCCGTTTCCATGGGTGACGGTGTTCACAGACACTCTTCAGGCGTGATTCTTACCAGTCGAAGTGCCCGTTCGAGCAGCAGAATCTTGCTGGGTCCTAAGATAAACACAAACAGGGCAAAGTCAAAGGATAATATCCGGTAAGTGCTTTGTCACAAGCACTAGTGACCTTCGCTAACACATTTTCCCGTCGTAGACTACTGCTCCGAAAAGGGTTGAACCCTTGAAATGGCAACTTGAGGTTCAAGCCCCCCCCCGCTCACCAGATTCTATAGGAACACCGAGTACCCTCTGGCCCACCCGTTTCGAAAACGGGTTCACGCCAACGTTTATCTTTGTTCCGACCTCGATATACAGGTCTTTAGTTTCCTGGGTGATCCGCTTCGGAAGTTTACCTTGTTCCGATGCGCAGAAGCTACCGAGAAGACGCCGAGACGCATGACCAGGATAGCTCTCACACGGTGTCACTTCAAGACCTTCACCCCGTAGGCAGCCTCGACAACATCATAATTCGAGTCCAGGGTGGAGATCTGGCCATGAGTGCTACGATTGGACCAGAAGTCCCAGAGCAGCAGGCGAAAGATCATTCCAAGTCCGTCTCGAAGAATGTTCGAAAATTTAAGCTTGCCGGAGCTTGCCTATGATAGTATCGAACAGATCACTGTGAAGGGAATTGTGAAAAGATGAAAGCAGGGATAGCCAAGGTACATTCATGCTTGGCAGTACAAAACAATATATCCCGTCCTACACGGCTGAACGGCGTTGAGGACTCAGGGCTGAGCACTTAAGTGGTTCACAAACGCATGTCGGGAGAGCTGCTGAGAGCTGTCAGAGCTGCGGTCAGTTTGAAAGCTGAGCTCGGACCCGAAGGAAAGACGTGCGACAGCGTGAAGAATCAGACTAATTCTCATACGGTATGAACATGTTCAAATTGTAAATGCTTGATCCCTGCCTATGTGCATAACGTAGGCGAGTGCACGCCGGATTCACTTCATGGGGAGACGTCGAGAGCTACGTCGTGAGAGCTCCAGATAAGGAATGCCGAAGGTTAGAGAAGGCTCTCCGAGACCAGGGAGACGTCCTTGGCAACAAGGAGTTGTTGGAGAGACAGCAGGAGGCAGTAGTGTAAGGCGTCTTCTTCCGGGTTCGGCCTGATTCAGTCAGCTACAGCACGAATGCCTCTTACCGCGCCTGTTGCCAAGAGCCATGGGAGAATCTTCGGAGGGAACCGAGTGGAATCGCTCAGGAAAGGTGGACTACTGAACTGGCAGAAAAGTAAATAGAGTAGCAAACGGGCTAGCAAAATGGTTGGTAACAGCTCGTTTGGCTAGTTGGCTGACTGTAAAAGCTGACAATGAATCTATAGGCAATGTAATTACAGTTTCCGGACTACGTGAAGCCGGCCGCTTCCGCACATTGCACGTCATGAAAGCTCGTGCGAGTCAGCTGGACAGGAGCTGAAGAGGAGCTTGAAAAGGCTTGTCCCGAAGAGCTTCCCGAAGGTATAGGAACCTGATGCCAGCTTTCCACTAAACTAGGATACCAGATGTTCGGTGCCGACGGCGTAAAGGCGAATCGAACCGTCTCACACAGCATAGTGAAGTCTATCTGTCCTCTGCTCCCTATCTTTGCAGCGCCCATAGCTGCCGGCTGTCCATTTATACACTGCTGTGCTTACATACGCGATCACCGAAATACATTCCGGGACTGAGGCAGGGCCGAAGCAGTGCCGTCGGACGTGCTGAAGCCTAAACGGATGACGCGCCTAGCCTTCCCTTGATGATATTCGCTTGCTTCCGCGTTTCTTTCTTGTACAACTAGGGTCCCTTCCTTCCCACCTGTTTTACGACGGGAGCTGTCATCCATCTGGCTCCAACGTTCAAGCAGCTTGTGGTGTGGCAGATATCGGTCGAATTGCCTCTCATCATCTCAGGTATCACCACAGCAACGCTTGCATATCATCCATCTTTTATCCATCCCTCACGTCGCCTCCTTCCTGCCAACAAATTCCGGCTGAAGGAAACTTGCAGCCTTTGACCTCGTTGAGAGATCGGCAACTCGGTTTCGCCAAGGTATGAATCGCCTCTTCTTCACCTTCGTTATATCTCGTTTGACTGGGTGTTCCCACGTCTACCCTTTTTCATCAGATCGCTGATGGTACCTTGCCTCGAAATAGCCTTCCAACGAGTGCAGTAGTTTACGTGTGGAGGCGATGCAGTGATTTGGGGGGCAGCAACGTCTCTGGGCTTCAGCGAGTGCAGCAGAAGATCGTTCATTGGCTATAGCACCAGGGTAGAACGGCCAAGTTATCATTCGGACTTCTTATTCAGCCACAAAAGGACCCGTCAAGGCCATGATGTCAAACATCCATCAAGCAAACTCCGCTGATCGGCAGTTTACAAAGTATTCTTCGTATTCGCTTGCGCCGACTGCATCCTCAGAGATCTTAAAAGGAAAGGATACGTTCAACAGGACACAGGAAAACGGAAACACGCGGAATTCAGGTATTCACCAGGGATCCAAGGAAATAAATACACTTGGAGAGGATGATACCGGAAAGAGTAATGTGCCGCAGATGGAAAGCCCAGGGAGGAATAGTGAAATGTCAAGCTCGATGTGTTCTACACCAGGGATGGTGGTAAATGCTACTCTGCCCTGTCCAAACACCTCGTGAGTCACGATGTGTACCAAGAACACAGCTCGTAATCACCCCTAAACCCGTGTCTTTTTGATTTCAGAAAAACTTCACACCAATGGCAATCTTCAACGTCTTTATTTACCCCCACCACTTCGCCTCCAATGACACAATACAACTTACTTCCGCTCGCCGATTATGAGTCAACGTCTGGAACAACATCGGATTACGGGAGTCAGCAAGATTCACCGAAAGGGGCTACGTATGCACCCCAAGTGGACCAGGATTTCATCATGGAAACTGTGCCCATGTTTGAAGAGATTATCGACCTACATGATCAAGAGGATTCGTTGTCGAATATCAGCAACAGTTTGCAAACGAGTGAGAATGAAGGAGAGACTGAATCATCACAGCAAGCTGGTCTCTCAGCAGCTTTCACCTTGGATGCGAATGCAAAGCGGAAACGCCGGTCTGTTCGCTTTTGCGACAAACCGCCGATGGAATGCGTGGCGCTGCAAAAATGTGAATATGATCGGACCCCGCATCCGGTAGTGATCCGGCTCACTTACCGCGACGTCCTGGAATTACGGGAGATGAAGGTCGAGCTCGGAATCGTAACGAAACGGCAGGTCGCTGCAGGTGGAAGTGCAGGTAGTACACTACTCAATCAGAATTACAAACGGAATACATCACCGACGCGGCCGTTATCGGGAGGCATCTTCAGTGCTGGATCGAGCCCATCCGACGGAAATACTTCCGAGCAAGGATCTTTGACAAACGGCTCTGATATTGACAGTGCGCCAGCATCGCCAGCATGTGTGACACGAGCCTCCGAATTCCCATCTTCATCCCGACTTGTCTCTCGTCTAAGAGAAATGGGAGAACCTCAACCTCCAGCACGAGAAAGCGGGATGGGTATCAATGTCGAGCCTACGTTTGGACTGGATAAGGCCATGAATTACGAATCTCCTCCACCATCCCGCGGGAATACATCTCGACGTCTCTCCAGGAAGACTAGCGGCGATTTCGCAGTCGAAGAATCAGAGTTCCAGAAAGAGTTGCGAAAGGCGAGAGCAGAGCTAGAGATGGTTGCGGTGCAGAAAGTACGCGAAAGGAACATTGAGGACCGAGACAAGATCAAGTCCCACGGATTATCAATCATCAGCGGACTATCAGCTGGCCCCGCACGTCCTTCCACGTTACAGAAAACTACAGGTCTGGAACTCGAGCGAAAACCATCGTTGTCCATCTTTTCAAACTCTTATCCTGCGGTCGGGTTCCCAGACAAGAATGCTGCACTGTATGAACCTCCATCTCCAACGGCTCCGTACGGCGGCGTGGTAACACCAACAGCAAGAGCTTTTTCACAGTCTATCTATTCGCCAAATGCGTCAACGCCACGTGCAATCAAATCTACACCGTTTCCATCAGGATATTCTCTCTCTACGCCGACAGCCAGCCTCCCTGCGGAAGCTGTCGCTTTTGAGCAAGAGAGAAGTCCCAACAGCGATTCAGTCATGCAATCGGACGTGATTGTTGGTTCTGATCCCGTATCCATTGTACTGGATTCTGCAGGTTTGCCATCACGACGCCCCACATTGACACAGCAAGCAAAACCGGGATTCAAACCACCATCGCCTATTCTCGCGCCCTTTGCACGATCGTCTACTCTTCTGACTCTGCCAAAGTCAACGGAGACATCACCACCCGATGCAATCCCTTCAGCAACTCTTACGGATCCCTCGAATGGATCGACGAAGCGGCCTTTCGGCTTGAGGCGTGAATCTTCAGACTCACGGCCGATCGACAGATCCACGGGGACTTCGACAACCCCGCGGAAAGTCTTGAAACCGCCAAGTCCGATACTCGTCCCGTTTGCAAGATCTGTTGTCCAATCAATCGAGTCGATAACGATCTGATCCGTAACCACATGTTTTCAATATAGACGACCCTTTTTACGACTTTCACTTTGTATGCGAAAGGTTCACCCATCCAGGGCGTGAATGGAAAAGCACGGTTCGGGCTCCTGCATCACTGTATCATACCGACATTAAACCACAACTTGCGGCTGAATCCATTCTTGGCGCAAAGCCTCGGCGTTCACGACATCTCTAGCATGTATCTCTCTTTCGCCTTGTACCACGATGAAGGCAATTATGAACCATCCGAAACTTGGTGAATTCACAAGGATGCCGTCGCGTTGTAAAGTCGGCTCCCCGTTGTTTCCTCGTTTTCTCTGGTATTGTACGCAGTGTAGCATGTGTTCGTCACCCTGTGAGAGTGATTATGAATTGCATATGGACAAACATATCCCAATCCCAAAGCAGTCCGGTCCCTTTTATTCCTCCGGACGTGATTACCTAGGCGACGCGTGAAGCGTTCCGCGTTTCAGGTTGACTAACGGACATCTCAACATTATGGTCTTGCCCCATGCACAAGCAATCAGCAGTATACGTACCTCGTGCAATTCAAGACTACTCTCACGTCCGCTGGATTGCTGGATCGGACCTGCAGCCAATCATGTACCTGGAGTTGCAGTAGAGCGCGGTACACCACACACCTGCATCACCCGCTGCAAGAATGGATACTCTGTTCAGGAAACGAGGCTCGGCCTCTAAATCCCGTATCTCAATCAACGAGGATGTCTTCGACAATCCGACATCGCCAACGGAACCGCTCAAGGCTGTCGCGTATTCCGACGCACCGCCCGGACAAGTCCCGAATTCGGGACCGTCGAAATCTTCCAGCTACGGCCCTGGAACGCCCAACACACGTACTAGAGCTGGGCAGGGGAGGGAATCCAGTGGATCACTGGACAAACAAATGATCTCTGCGCCTAACACCAATCAGAGGCTTAGGCATGATGAGGAAGGAAGCGGTATGGCAGAAATCATCTTGACAGATGAACCAGCTGGATTGGACGCTGGTGGCTTCGTGATCGGTGGGAACAAGATGCCTAGAACGCAAACCATGTCAACCCTTGGATCGGTCGGCAGTGGGTCAGTCAAACGTCAGACATCCATCGCTTCAAGGCTCGAAGTCTTGCCGGAATCCGGCAGAGCACATCTAATGTCTTCCCCCGGACCTAGTGGAGCTATGCCGTTTCCTGCTCTAGCTCAACCGCCGACGATAACGAGAAGGGGATCATCAGGTTCAATTCAATCAATGGACTCGTCGCAGCAGCAGAGTTTGTCTATGCGACATCGATATCCTGTTTACAACCCTTCGTCTAGTCCGATGGCATCGAGCACATCAATCCCAGCCACTTACCGGAGTGATCGTCCGCTGCTAGAGCGCAACGATGCATCCGATTCCACATCGATACGATCGGGGCGGTCTGGCCAAACATACCCTATAAAGCGTGCAGGTCCGGAATCTGATAGGTTCTGGGTTACACAACCGCCAGATGATATCATCGAGGAAGCGTTCAAGCGGTTGATGGAGCAGCGGATGGATGATTCGCGCAATGTCACAAGCAAGAGTGGAGTGGCCGGGGCGGGTTCGCCGAGGAAAGAGGGACATGCATCCTTATCGTCTTCTCAAGCAGTAACTCCCAACAACGAAGCTGGGACTCCGCAATCGCAGACCGAAGAATTTTCCTTTTCTACGACGCCGAGTGCGCAACAGCAAGACCGCTCACTGGCGGATGACATTCGACTCGATCTTCAACGGAAAAAGGCAGAAATGTCTTCATGGCCAGTCTCTCGTAAATGGCCACTGGTAGAGGCTGATCTGCGACAAGCTTGGGATAGAGAACGTAAGCGTTATGTCCAACAGCGGGATGACGTGCAGCGACAGAGTGGGTCTACTGCCAAGGAAAGCAGTACGAGAAAGATGTTCAACAAGGCCATGGGTCGGTTAGGCGGTACTGGAGCCGGGAGCGGCGCTGCTGGAGAGGACCGGAAGGGGTTTTCGAGGAACAGTAAGGATATGGGACCCAAGTTGCCGGATACGGGTGAGGCATATGTGAGGCTGTTGAGCTCCATGACATGTGGAGTCAAGGATTTTCAGAAATTGTTCCAATTTCTGAAAAGCGAGGAAAAGGAGTAAGTGATTGATTCACCGTCAGGCGAGATGCCCATACTTAAGTAAGCCAAATCTTATCTGTAGCAAATTACGGGAATTCATCAATATGGGCGGAACGAAATGGCTGTGTGCCTACCTGACACAGTGCTCACATCAATTGCAACGAGCCAACTTAGAGTAAGTTTGCACTTTGCTTGTTAATCTACGGTAATGAAGTAATAACGGCTTGTTTCGTCATTCTAGCCTTTCAAACAAGGAGAAAAACATCGCTCTGGAACAAACAATTTTGCAGTGCTATGACAGGCTGTTACGAAGTGGAGTGAGTTCTTCTACAGGCATTCTGCAAAGGCGAAGTTCTAACTCTAGTCTCTTTCCCGCAGGATGGCGTCCGAGAAGCATGCGAAAATCCCGAAATGGTGATCCGGCCTCTCATTCAAGTCCTCTCTTCGCCCTCCCTTGGAAACAGTGAAGAAGCAGCTGTCATTCTCTCCGTCTTGGCAATGCGGGTTCCTGTTGGAAATGAAGCGGTGTACCGAGAGTTTGAGCTCGTTCCAAAGAGCAAGAAATCCACACTAGACTCGGGAAGATTCAGTCAATGGTTTGCCTCGGTCTGCCAACAGCTGACGGAACGAGGTAGACTCGGGACTATGGTGGGTGCCGGACAAAGCGCGAGAGACATCAACCAAATTGAGAAAAAAGGCGAAGGGGCGTTTACTTCGTATTGTGTAAGCTGTAAATTACCCTCCATCATGTTCGTTGCTAATTCTGCTCGATAATGACAGCGCGGACATTTGATGTTTATCAACATCCTCTTATGCTTTGAAGATCGCAAAGGTGACCCCTTCCCAGCGTTACCTGTCAGGATATCGAGACGGATGGAAATGCAGCGCTGCGGACTTTCCCAAGTGATTGAAAAACTCACTATATTTCAGAGTCAGGACGCTCAGCTGGAAGAGGAGTTGGAGAAGTTTCACGATCGAGAAGCGATCGATAAGGAGGAAGAGGTCATGGATCAAGATCGACAGTTACTTCAAGACCTTGACGATCCCGTCGAATTGTGCAAGACTATTGTCACCCAGCTTGGCGACAGTCGTGCGCGTAACTTCTTCCTCTCGTCCTTGAGGCAAACTTTGCTGATGACTACAAAGCGAGATTCCGATCAACGCATACGTTACTTCCAGATCATCAATGAATTAGTTCAAGGCATCGTGCTGAATCAGGAACCAGGATACGACCGGGATATTACGGATCTAATGAATATACCTATTCAGCGGGTATTCGGAAGGTACGAGGAAGCGGATAAGGTCGAGCAGGCAGAGAAGCAGATACAAGAACGTAATTTGCAGATCCTGCGGCTGGAGCGAGAACGTGACAAGCTCAAAGCAGAGCTGGATGGCGTCGAAGGTGGCTTAATCAATCAACTAAAAAGGGAGAAGCTGGACCTTGAGGGGAAACTTCGGACGTCACGGGGAGTCAGTGAAGGGCTGCAGCATGACTTGAACAAGCTCAAGAAAGATTACGAAGAACGGATACATGACCTTGAAGCCACCGTCGACGAACTTGAGCGCAGGATCATGGAGTTGCTTGCTATGCTCAAGCAATCTTCAAATCTGGACGACATCATGAGCCAAAAAAGCAGTCACGGCTATGACCGACGGGAACTGTATGCCGAACTCGAAAAAGAGAGCGAGAGGTATTACGCACGACAACGCCTAGAAGGACGCACAAATATCGGCATAGCGGCATCTCGGAGGATTGCATCCATGCGCTTGTTATCTAGTCGAGAAGCCACTCGGGCTTTGGATAGTTCAAGTTCCGAAAGCGAAGATGACATCGAGGAGGAGGAGGAAGACGAAGAGGCACAGCTTGAGCAGGATGCCTTCGAGGACGCTGATATGGAATCGGGCCATATCATGTTTGCCGATCGTGCAGCGCTTGCTCGAGGGCAGAAGCGAGCTCTTGAGCATAAGAGCAAGGGTAGAAAGGAAATAGTATCCACTTCTCAATTTGTGGATGCCGAGGATGATAAAGTACGTGCTCATGAAGCTCGTGCGATGTTGGCAAGTGGAGAATCTGCTTCTGTAAGTATCTTGCAAAGTAAAGATCGGACGAAAAGGCTGAATTCTGTTCATCCAGCCTTTACATCGCAATAAGGGTGCACTTCCTCGAAGCGCGCGTAGCAGGAATTTCCCGGTTGAAACCTTCACTTCGCCGATCGGACGCCCCGCCCGCCTTGGGCCTCCGATCGGCTCAAAGTCGCCTGCACGATATGGCAGTATCGGCAAAATGAACGGTCAGCCTGCCATCATGACCGCGCTTGACAAGTACCAAGATGGAATTCGAAGAAGTGCATCGGCTCCAGCAAATATCGATGATGATGCGGACACGTCAAGTAACGTCTCTGACTTCAGGACCAGTGGCTTCTCAGTTCTCACTCAAGGAACTACAGCTACATCTGTCGGGATGTCACGGCAGCATTCCAAAGAAAGTCAGAGCGGTGCAAGTGTTTCTGAGCAGTTGACCAGCAAAATCAAGGCTATGAATAAGGCAAAGGGTCTTGAAAGCGAGTCCTCGACATCCACCAACGGCTTACCTACATTGACGGAAGACAAAGAAGTGACGGAAGAGACTATGGTAAATGATGAAGGGGATGCAGGGAGCCTATCCCCATCCCCACCACCCCCACCACCCGCACCTCCGATGCCCGCATACCTAAGGGGCGCCCAATCCGGTGGGGAAGTTCCTCCGCCCCCACCACCACCTCCGCCACCGCCTCCAGGGATCGTTTTATCATCAGCAGGAAGCTCCAGACCGCCTTCGCCGCCTGGACCGCCTCGTCCCGCATTTCTTGCAGGAATCACCGCTGGAATGAAGTTACGCTCAGCTGGTTCCGGTTCCTCCAACAGCAACGATCTCATGCCGCCGCCACCACCGCCCATTATGCGCAGGTCCAGTAAGAGGTATTCGAAATCTCAGTACCCTTTGCCAGACAAGCGGAAGGAGGTCGCGTTCAAGGCAAGCAAGAAAATGAAGACCTTGCAGTGGGAGAAGGTGCAACAAGGAAAACTTGACAAAACCCTTTGGGCTCGCCCCGATGAGGACCAGGCTCAAGAGGAAGTTGCCGAAAAACTGAAGATGGTTGACGTCTGGTCAGAAATGGAGGATGAGTTCAAAGCCCGGGAAGCAGCCAAGGACGCGGTCTGTAAGTGACGACACACTACTCGTTGTGATTTTTTCCATCTAATTCCCTGTGTAGCCAAGCGAAAGAAGGAGGAATTGAAGAGTGTTCTGGATCCGTCTATCAGAAAACGAGTCGGTGAGTGGTTGCGCCATTATCAATAATTGCGCAATGCTGACGTGGTTCCCTCTTAGAAATCCTTATGGCTAGAAACAAAGGTATCGAACCCGAAGAGATGTGTGATCGTATCGTTGCCTTTGACAAGCAGCTTTGCGATCATACCTTCTTATCAGAGTTGGGACCAGTCTTGCCGACGCCTCAACAGGTACATTTCCAATTGCATTCTTTGCGTTGGCGCCGAAGAGCTGAGATCTGTCACGCTTTTCCAGGTATCCCTGCTTAAGCAACAAAGTGCAGAAACACCGGAAGAACTGCAGCTCATTCATCCAGCCGATCGTCTAATGATCCGATTAATCAAGATTCCACATCTTGCGGATAGGCTGAAGGGTATGCTGTACATGATTAACTTTGAAGAAACATCAGTATTGCTTGAAGGGGTAAGGTTTGTACACTGCAAGTAGGCGAATACAACTGACATCTTTCTTTCGCTTTACAGGCTGTGGAACTTTTGCAAATCGCCTGTGATGATCTCCGCAACGCCAACAAGTTTAAAGATCTACTCAACGTCATCCTGATGATGGGAAACTTTATGAACGGTAGCAATTACGGAGGTGGTGCTTACGGCTTCAAGATAGGCAGCATTAACAGAGTATGTTGCGAAACATGACTTTTTACATGTCAGAAATTCATATTCTCACCTGTTCTCTTGTTCTTCTAGTTGGTGGACACAAAATCATCCAACGGGTTGAACCTCTTGCATTTCTTGGAACGTACCATCTCACAACATTTCCCTGACATCTTGGAGTTCCGCCAGGAATTGGAGAAGCCGGCAGAGGCGTACAGAGGTATATTGCAGTCATTTTGCTGTCTGATCAAACAGCTAATGATTCATATCTATCCATAGTCAGTTACGAGGACATCTCATCGGGAACCAAAGAGTTGCAAATTGGATTGGCCAAGATCAAGCGGGATTTGGAAGATCGATTTGGGGACATCACTGATGGCTATGTCCGGCGCATGTATCCCTTTGCCACCGATTCCGAAGAGAGGATATTAGCCTTGAAGGATCGAGTACTAGCCGCTGGACGATCCTTCAACGAAGTTAAAATGTACTACGGCGAGGGCGATGACCGATTCGATCCAACTTCGGAAACCGAGGTCTTCGGTCGACCTACATCTCTGGAATTCTTCGGTATCTTCAAAACCTTTGTGACTTCATGGGATGTAAGTAGCATTCTCCGAATCATTTCTGCTTCGCTTGCTGATAGGGAAACACTCTGACAGCTTTGCCGGGCTCAAAACCGAGCCAGGGAAGACGCGAGGTTGGCAACAGAGAAACGTCAGCTCATTGAGAGGAATCGAACACAGGCGCTTTCGCCTCAAGCCACAGGTGCCAGTGATCAGAGCAGCATCATGGATGATCTTCACGCCCGCCTTCGCATGCATGGGACCCCGAGAGCCAAACGACATGAGCGACGGCGTGCGGATCTGCCGAGAGCGCCAACGTTTGGCAGCCTTGATCTCGGCGATCTGTCTTTGGATGCCTATGCGACAGCAACGAGGAATTTGCTCAAGGATCTTCGCTTAGGTGCCGGGGACGAGGAGCATGCAACGGAGATTCCTACTTATCGGCGAGCTGGAAGGCGGTCGAATCCTCCGACCGCGTTGACTGACGAGCTGTTCTTGATGGCAACGCGGGGCATGGAGACTTTGCCGCAGGAGAGTGCCGAGACGCCAGGCGAAGAGGAATTGCGAGAAGGAAACGACGAACACGACTTGGCGCGTGAGAACGAATGCGCAGCAGAGGACGTGACTGACATTACTAATGGCCAACCCGATATGTTGGGCCTTAGAATGTCGATGGATCAGGGTAGCAATAATACGCCGGATGCTGACAGCGCGTCTGCATTGATCTCTGATGAAGGCAACGTCGATCCACGTAAAGAGAACGTGCACACGAATGTCGACTGAAGAATAGCTTCTCCTAGCACAGCGTAATATGGGCTCTCTTTGTACTGTCTCCATTGGTTACATTATATTCTTGGGTAATTGGGTGAGACTATATTATTGTATAGCGATTCAAAATTGTGAAGTTTGTTAGAGCTTCCTCGGGCGCTTCCTCGCCCTTGGAGAGGGCGGGAGGGACGACCATGGCCATGGGCCGAAAGCATTCTTGATCCCGCCCGGATGAGTAATCCGCGGGGATGGCTGATGTCCTCTATTCCGTGAATCCCTGATCTCCTCCGAGCAGATCTGGCTGCCTTTGCTGCGCAGTATAGGCCAATTCTTGTCTCGACAACGGCTGTAGGCGTTTCTGAAAATGAAGAAAGATGATGAGGAAATTCATCACGTTGATGGGACCTTTAGTGACTAGCAAGAAGACTAGGGAACTGTGGCTGAGGGTGCCCTCGCGAGCTTTAGGTCCTTTTGGAGGGAGCTAGGTCCTGGAATAGCCATTGCGGTTATTGACACCACGTTTAAAGTGGCTGCGTATCTGTAAAGAACAAATCGACCAGAGGTTATAAGCCGCCGGGAGAGTATTCAGTCAGTCGCGGAAGGCGGCCAAAATTCGTCAAAATTGCCATCTAAAACACAAGACTTGGACTGTCCGATGGCGGATTTCCCCGAAAAACTCAATACAACATTTAATACAGTTATCCGGGGTCCCTCTTCCATACATCCATTTCGTCGCACCTAGCCAGCCATGATCTCCGCCTTTACCCCGAGCGTCACCATCACACCAACAACGCACCACATCACCTCCTCTGGCAATCTTATCTCCGTACATGCGCGTATTCAAGGTCCAACAGCGATCGTACTGCACGGGCGGAACGTTGTGGAAAGGGGAGTCGTTTTGAGGGGGGATTTGAGGAGAAGGGGAGAGGAAGGGGGGAGGGAGGAGGGGAGGGCGTTGGTGTTGGGGAGATATTGTTGGGTTGGAGAGGGCAGTGTGGTTAGGCCGCCGGGGAGGGTGGTGAAGGGGTGAGTTCGAGCGCCCAGCGAAGCGAGAAGACCCCGAACGAAAAAAGCGAGATTGCGCCGTAGGCCGGAGGGCATCTGCGCCGCAAGCTACCAGCTCAAAGGGCCCCGAGGCCGTCCTACGACGGTCGGGAATCCTTCGAGTGAAGCGAGACTCCTCGAGGGAAGCGAGGATCAATGTCTGCACCGCATGTAATGAGCTTTAAGGGCCCGCCGGGGGGGGGGGAGGAAGGACGACCGAGTCGACAGAAGCGTTTCTCCTCCAATGCCGCGGTCTAGGCGACGAAAAGACTTATGTGGCCTTTGCGGTGGGGACGGTCCAGCGACCCGTATCTCTTGGTCTCGAAGGCCCGGGGAGTGACTCGCATCATGAGCAATTGCGTCCTCGCACCGCGCATCGTGTCTTCTCCTCGCTTTCTTCTCAAAGACGTTCTCCCCGTATCCCACCGACGAGCACCTATCGCAAACAACCTCTCGCTGACCCTTTCTCTCGCTCCTCCGTGCGCGCAGCACATTCACGTACTACAAACTTACCGTCGGCGACTGCGTCTCCATCGGTGCCGGATGCGTGGTAGAAGCCTTAACGATCGGCAAGGGGGTCCAAATCGGTTCGGAGAGCATCATCGTACGTCAGTCGATAACTTTCCCCGCAGGGGATACTGATCGCGGTGTGTGTCGCCAAACTTTGTAGGGGAAATTCAGCATCATCGGCGCCTACGCGGTCATTGATCCCAACTCGGTGCTTCCCCCTGGAACAGTTGTCCCTTGTCTGACCCGTTGGTCCGGGAACCCAGGTACGCGCGCGCGCTTTCCTTCCTTTCCGCTTGCCACTCACTCAGCGCCTCCCTTCCGCGTTTACAGCGAAATACGTCGCCGACGTACCTGAAACTGCCCCTGAACTGACCGACGCACGGATGCGCGCAGCGTACAAGTCATTCAACGTGCACAAGGACACGATGACGGGAGCCCGGGAGGGGAAATAGCGGTTGCGTAGAGACTACATTATCCTTGTTGGTTTCGCCGACGCTGCTGCTTCCGTCGTGCATGGTTGGTCCGCGGATAGTTCGCATTCGTTGGTCCGTCTTCCGCAAGGCTGGAGCGAAATCACGACCACCGCCCGCCCCGCCGAAGGATCAACTCGATCGCCTTGTCCATGGATTCGGGACGATACATCAGAAGACGCGCTCTTATATCAGACGGGAGATTACGTGCGGGACGACGGTGGAACGCATGGTTTCTTGCCCCTCTATTGGACCCATTCCGAGCTCCAGCAACACGCCCCGCCACGCACGCAACCTCGACTACTTCAGCCTGCGCCTTGCGGATCCTGTCGGAAGAAGAAAAAATCCTTGTGCTCGTACGGCATATGCGCGGGTTTCCTTCTCTCGCCGTCGATGCACACAGGTAATTGTTGTACATCCGTTCAAGCTGTTTGTAATGTCATAAACCATGGTCATACTACTAGACCGGGCTCGTTATGAGGATTCGACGGGCTCAAAGTGTATCGGAGCTGCCACTGCATCGAACAGAATCTGCCAGAATATCTGGGCGGCCCTCTCTTTACCTCTCCCGATTATGCGAACCCCAAAGCTTTTCTCGTGCCTTTGTGACTGTCAGAGGACCAGGATCAATCCTGCAATAACCTAGTCCCTTACTCATGTGGCGAGCATGTAGGACCTGAAAGCGGGATCCTCTCAACGTGGATGAGGTGACATTTTCTTTCGATGGCGCTTCACTACCGTGCTATCCCGGCAGGTATATCCGGCCCCTTCAATTAGGTCCGACGTCCGACTATTCATAAAATCATTCTCCAAGCGTAGTGATACAGTACAACATATATCTCACGAAACGCCGTATCTCTATGCATGCTCATCCGACTCCTCTTTCAGAAAACAATAGGGCAGGAGGCACACCCTGAACACCAGGTACAAGTGGACTGAGGTGTTGCGGAGGGTCTGCTCGCCGTAGTGTCCGCTGCGATAGCTGTTGTCTAGGGGTACACTTTGCTAGTGTTGAGATGGCTGTTTGTCCGTCTCATGAATATACCCGGACTGAACATCACCTTAGCTAGACTGTTCAGCAATGTGTGCACGCTTCCGGGAACCATTCGATTAGACTGCCGTTGCTGATTCTTGGGTCACCATCCTCCACAAGCCCGTATGGTCTAGCGACGGGAGAGAAAACGCGATGGAAATAGTTCAGGAAGTATGTACCCCCTCATCGCGAGCGCCTTGTTGTGTCCCGTGTAAGCGCGATGCTACTCTTCCATTCGTTCATTCATTCATCCCGAAACATAATGTACCGTACAACCCCTTGGTCGTGATTACACCTCCTTGGCAGCCTCAACCGCGGCGGAGGGGTGAATCATCAAGCTCTCCCCGCGCTTCTTCCCCGCCCAGTCCTGTTTCTCCTGTTGTCGTCGTCGTGCGGGAAATGTAACGTAGCACCGGTGAAGTAAAATAGACGAAAATGTCAGCGACCGGCGGTGTTATGGACGTTGCTGTGTGGGGCATTACGACGACGGCATACACAGCGGGAGGAAGAGAAGAGGAGGAACGAGCGAACGTACATCCGTGAGGTATGCCGCCAAGCCCATCAACGCCGGTACGGCCGCACCGAAGAGGAACACCTGTCGGCCGGTTTTAGAAGTGAACTTGAAGTGTTTGTAGACGTTTTCCCGCTATACACCGTACGACCGGGGAAAGGGGGGAGGGGGAGGGGTTAGCGGCGACGGAATAGGCCGAGTGCGAGAGGAGGGCGCGTACCATGGCGTTCCATCGCTCGATCGCGGGATCGATCTGTGATGGATAAGAGGAGGTTGGGTTAGCCTACAGATGTAAGATGGGGAAAGTGGTTTGCGCGCCGCGAAAGACAATGACCCCCCCCCCCGCCCGTCCGCCCCCCCAGAGTGGAGAATTTTGGGGCGGTCTTGCGGCGTCGGGTCGGATCGAAGAGCCCACTGCACTGATTCTCGGGGAGAAACAAGAGGCGGCCGGTCGGCTATGCTTGTCCGGGGTCCGAGAGTCTCGGTCGTCCATCGACCGCCGGCCTGGAAGAGCCCTCCCTCCTTCGCCTGCACATTCGATTCATCTTGGGCTGCGGTCTCCCGCTGCTGCATGTGTGCGACCCAAGTCTCGATTCCCTCCTGCTCCACTCCATCCCCGCCGCGCCGGCCAGGCCGTGGGCTCTCGCCGACGTCAGTCTACGGTGCGCATTCCGCCAATCACAGGACGACTGGTTCCCCGGTTCCCACGAATCGAAGACCTCCATAGTCTGCCCGGTTGCCTTCGCTGCTCGTCTCCCATCTCGTCGGCGCATATCCGGCAGAGGGAGAAGGCATACCTTTACCGGTTCTACAGCAGATCCAGAAGCAGAGGGTCAGCCCCCGCGCGCGCGCGTCTTTCCCCGACTCGCACGCCACTCACGAAAGTCTCCGTGTGCGCCTGCCATTGTGTATTGTGCGTGGTACGTGTGGGCTGCGGTGCGGAGCGTGCAGGAGCAGGCGCGATGAGATGAACCCGAGGGAAATCGCAAGAAGACGGGACGGGCGCGGGCGCACCGGGCGGATTAGGTAAGCGGCCTGCCCGTCAAGACAGCCCGCGCGCGCAGGAGAGGGAGAGGGTGCAGCCACCACCCACCATGCAGCGCACCACCAGAGCACACCCACACGACGGGCAGCCCCGCCACAGAGACCGCTCCAGAAGCCCCGGGCGCAGACCAGGAGCCGAGGCCCGCGTCCCGCCGCCCCGTCGCCACCCCGCCGCCGACAGGGGGGACGCCAGGTGGGACACCGGCAGGCACACGGCGGACGAGCGTGATGCTGCAAGGCACGGATATCACCCACAGGACGCACATCGCCATCGACCACCGCCGCCGATGGGCGATCATGCGTATGCCCAGGGAGGACTGCCGTACGATGACTATTCTGCGCACCATCAACGGGATATGGGTTCCTATGCCTACAACAACGTACATGGGGGTTACTCTGATCCCAGCACCGCTGGCAATGGTACCGTCGGCGGGGAGAGAGACTGGAACGCGCCGTATCTGCCTCACGCACACGCTGGCGCCGCGCGGGAGGACCAAGAACCGAGTGAGCCGAGTCGGGATGTAATCTTCTTGGGGTTGGAGACGACGTATTCCGAGGAACCGGTACGTTGTGCCTTGCAGCATGGCGCTTGCTTGCGAGCCATCGAGCGCTTACCGCCCGCCCGCCCCACAGATGCTCGAGTTCCTACGGACGAAATGCCAAGCAGCAGTAGACAAGTGCACTATCGTCCGTGATCGGTCGACCGGCGCCTCGAGGGGTTTCGGGTTTGCCAGTTTTTCTAGCTACGAGGCGGCCGAGCGGTTCGTGAACGCTTTGTGAGTACCTCGGCCGTCGTTCTTCTGGTTGGTGGACGCGTTGGAAGAGGGGAGCATGCGGAAGAGGAAGGGCGAGATGATGGTGTACGTGGAGGAAGGGAAAGCAGCGCCCCGCTTCAGGGTGCCAAGGAAGCCTGTACAGCGCAACGAGAGTATGCATTTCCTCTCGTGTGCGTCATTCGCCGATGGGTGACTCGCCCTCATCGAGCAAGGAAGCGGGAGAGTTGGCCAATCGCTTTGCTTTCACGCTACCTTTTTATGTGGGGCCGAGCATGGACTGCTGTGCTCCCTGATTCCCTGACCTGTATGTTGGCTACCATCGCCGGCATACATCACCCTCTCCGAGAGAGAAGCTTCCGAGGAGTTGCTTTACGCAATGCGCCGGGTTTCCCTTTGTTCTTCTTTGGGGACATGCTATCCCCGATCCCACCCCATCTGCCGCGCAATAACATCGATTCTACATTACCCATACTCACGCGTTGCACCCCCTTTGAACAGTTTCCCAAATATCGCCATCCCGTCGGTGTACCCCAACAACCCGGCGATGAACGTCAAGATTGATTATGCGGGGACTGGCGCACAGGGGCAGGCGACGCAGGGAAGACAGGGGTGGCAGGATCCGAGGGCGGCTGTGCTAGGTGGTAATGAAGGAATGAGGGATATCGGTACGTCGCCTCAAGCCCAATGTGTTGCCCCCTAAACGTAAGGTAGCGGTAAACGGTGCTAACCGTGCCCTCCGTAATAGCGCCCGCGGGGGAAGGGAATAGAGTTCTCCTTATGCGTGGGCTTGCACCGGATTCAATGCACGAGGAGATCCGGGACCGAATTGGCGCGGAGATTGTTCGACTTGCCGCCTCCGCCTCGGCTGATGCCGATTCTGCGGCGCCGGCGGGACCGATCACGGACGGTCGACCGGCGATTTCCAAGGTTATCCTTATTCGGAACAAGCACACCAAACTATGTGCCGGATTCGGGTTCATTGAACTCGTCAGCAATCCACTCGCCACCGCTCTCTTGGCGCATTTACTCAGTCGGACAGCCCAGCCGGTCGGGTTCGTGATCAATGGCCGGCCCGTGGCTTGTTCGTTTGCGAATATGAAGGCGTTTGCTGCCGTCGGACCCGAGGGCGTGTCCGAGGCATGGTGTATCCCTTGCGCGCCGAGTGTGAGACCGGGCGGGATTGGAGGGGAGAGCGTGAGAGAGGGAGGGTGGGTAAAGTATTGGGACGATACGTGTGGTGCTTCGTTGCTCGATGTTTCGTCGGATCAAGATCAAGCACAAGGCAGTGGTAGTCGGGATCAGGCGCTTGATCGGTTCTTGGAGGGTTTGGATGTTGCTGCAGACCCTGGACAGGGGAAAGACCAGCTGCACGTTGCCGCCGCTTCCGCGCCGGGTAGTGGACCGGGCACACCGTTGGCTTCCGGTGCTGTAGGGGCAATCAAGATGCTTCCGCTTAAAGTAGGCAAGAAGAAGGAGGTAGATGCCATGGTCGCGCTGCCAGTTGCAGGTTTGGAGAAATCGGGTTCGAATGGTGCGTTTTTACGGTTGAGGTGACGAGGTGGACCGATGTTGATCTCCCCTTCTCCCATGTGGATTCAGCGCCAGCGAACGTGTTCGGACAACAAGAGGAAGAGGAACCAGCTGCGTTACCTTCCAAGAGCAAGTCTTGATACCCAGCCCTCGTCATTCACAACCGCGCGCAAGCTAACTATCTGATCTCCGACCGATAGCGTTCCCTGGGCGAGGCAAACCGGGCGCCGCTGTTGGCAGTTTCACGAAAAAGGTAACGTCGAGTAGAGACGTTGCGCCCGCGAGACGGCGACAGAGTCATTCCGTCTGCAACCAACGGCGTCATCAGAGAAAAACCTTAGCTAACATTTTACCGCGTTCCACGATTCCAGACTGCAAGTTTCATCTCCAAATGGAACAACAAGCAAGAAGAACTCAAGGCGCCTCTCCCTGTCCCGAATGCACCTCCCGCTGCGATATCCGCTGCAAATACCACGTTCTCGACAAGACCCGTGGAATCAAGAGTACATCGTACCCTCCTTCTTTCAGAGGTTTCTCTCCGAGCTTGATCGTTCCATTATTGATCATGCCTTTCTCCCTGCAAATCTTCCCGTAATGTCTAGGCTTCTCCCTCTGCACCCGCTCAGGGAGACTTTGATTACAGGGATGTCAACAAGATGGCTTGTTTGCTTTGCCAACGGCAATTCAAATCGATCGAGATTCTAGGAAGACATTGCAATGAATCGGATTTACACAAGGCTCGCATCAAGTTTCTTTACATCTCAAACCCTTTCATTCGAAAAAGCCACACGGTGACGTCGAATGTCGGGGATGTTTTGAACGCGATCAAGGCTAACCCATACATCTATCCTTGATTGCGCCTCATCGTAAACGTCACCCAATACCTCGACAAGTAGAAAAATCTCCTAGATGGTGCTACTTGTCAAGCTGGTCGGGCACGCAAACAAGCTGTCCTGGAAACCGCATCGAGCGAACCCTCGGCACCGGCCTACCGTGATAGGGCTGCGGAAAGACGAAGCGTGTTCAATCAACCTGCTATGCCTCTCCCTGAATCTTCGCGTGCAAGTACCAAGCGTAAATACGCTGAAGCTCCCGTTGCGCCACCGGAACCGGAACCATCATTGGAACCGGCAAAAGATGAGATGAACAAGGGTAATCAATTGCTGAAGAAAATGGGCTGGGCCGCCGGAACAGGGTTGGGATTGGAAGGCGAAGGTCGAGTTGCGCCTGTGGAAGCTCTGCTGTACGGCGAGAGGGTCGGCCTCGGTGCAGCAAAGGGAAGGGATCCGACGAAATATCAAGGACCAGAGGGATATGCGTCGATGGCCAAGGACGGGGTAAGCTGCATTCGCGTAAACTGGGTCGAATCATGTAGTTGACATCTTCCGGAAACATTTCTAGGCTCGTCAGAGATATGAACAGGGTTAGATTACCATTCGCGATCAAGGCTGGGCATTTGCTGCAGTATTGTAATTTGGATCATTCTATCGGCCCATAGTTCTATTTACAGAGGATTCGTTATATGGGTTTACATTTCCTTCTTTGCCTCTTCGACGGTCCAATTTCTTGCTTTGTCTTTGTTCGCTATTCGCCTGATGATGGTCAAGGATACTATCGTACATAAGTCTGTCACAGGGTCTGGAAGGGGGCTTGTTATCGATGTCGCCCGTCAGTCGCTTGACGTCAGAGCTCTTCGCGTGAGACGCCCGGAAACCAAGAGAGGCAGCGAGACCTCAAGGACCGAAACGCGAT
Organism: Naganishia cerealis; assembly: GCA_030039265.1. Classification (NCBI taxonomy): domain Eukaryota; kingdom Fungi; phylum Basidiomycota; class Tremellomycetes; order Filobasidiales; family Filobasidiaceae; genus Naganishia; species Naganishia cerealis. The sequence goes on along the minus strand of JASBWR010000036.1, from coordinate 153,429 downwards.
GGGCGGTAAATTCTCGGTCCCTGATGTTTTCGCCTACGCCTATTCTTCCTCGCGTTTCTTTGCTTCTTCTGCTGCCCTTTCCGCCTTTTCTCTGGCTTCTTCGATCTCTTTTTCCTTCCTAGCTGCCTCATCTCGTTCCCGTTCCCTTGCGGCTATCGCCTCCCGCTGGCGCTCTGCCTCGTCCTTGATCTTTGCGACGTCGGCACGTTCCCGCTCCAGAGCCGCTTGTTCCTCCTCCTTCTTGTTGGGGTCCGTCTCCGCTGCAAGTTTGTCTGCAGCCCGTTTCTCGGCAATTTCCGCGGCGGCTTGCTCGATGGCGGTGCGAGAGGCTTCCAGCGCAAGATTATCGAGCTCGGTTTGCTTTTCTCTCTTCCGCTGCTCCTGCTGTTTTGCATGTTCGTCAAGCATGACTGATAGCGCCTTCTGACGCACAAACCCGCTCTGCTCTAGACGTAACTGAGCAGCTTGAACAACAGGTGTAACTGCATCCTGGGCAATCTGCCGTTGCTCTGCTACACTCAGAAATGCGGAATGGCGCCAGCCAGCGAGAGAGTCAACTACAGGCGCCAATTGGTTGGCATGGACTTGCAGCTCGATTTCGGATCTTGCAGCAGAATTGCTGCGGTCCAAGATGCTGTCGAAGGGCGGCGACGCCAAAGAAGATTCGCCACTAAGATCGCTGAAATCGACAGCTGAAGACGACTCCCGTACGGAGGATTCCACTACGCTTTCGACACTATCGCTCAGCCTGGAGCTCACTGAAGGATCGATCTGAGCCGCACGACTGGCAGCCATCTCAGTCATCAGTCTATGGATAGTTTCTAGTTGCGTCTTGACCGTGGCATTGTTCCTTTCGGTAAGTTCACGACGAGCCTTTGCCTCTGGGGTCTCGATGGCGTTCTTCTTGTCCTCACGGCGATAGAGATAACTCTGCAGTATTCCCAGGCATCCAAACACCCCGACGCCGAAGCCTACAAGCGCCAGAATGTTGATCGTCTTGGCAAAGCCAGAACCGAGGCCCGCATCTCCAGGTGCAGGGGTATATTGTTTCCCCTTGAAATCCTCGGATGATCCGGAAGGGTACTTGACCTTGCCAGTGAAGGAAAGCTTAAAGTTCCCGGTGGAGGAGTCGATGTTGCTGTCAAACACCATTGTAAAGCTGTTCCCACCAGCTGTGAAAGAAACCGTATGCGTCCCGTCTTTTTCTGTCACGGTCGGGGTAGTTTCTATACTTTGAACGGTAATTTTGCCCGTTTGCGGGTTCACCAACAGATCGCCGTCCTTCATTGTAAATGGTGCGTCGATTTTGTACCATGCCCCGTAGAGTCGAATGTCGAAGCTAGGTTCCTCGCTCACAGCGCCAATATTCGGGAGTCCTTGTTCATATTGGAGTAAGGGTACCTTTCGGTTGTCCGTTGAAACAGCGGTAGAATTACTGTTGTACCGTTGCCCTGTAATATAACTCAGCTCGTCACCTGTCCAGTCGTCGATGTTATACTTGGAAAGGAACGCCTCCACGTTTTCCATTTGATTCTCTGTGGATCCCAAAGCCGACAAATAGTCGCCGAGAATGGGTCCTCCTGCGGGTGCCAAGAAACGTTCCACAAGAGCCGTTACACTTGTCTTGGTAGACTGACCACCTCTCAAGAGTCCACGACTTTGTAACGTAGCAGATGGTTTATGAAGGTTTCCGGTAATTAGAGTGTCCCGGGGGATATGTAATCCCGTGGTAATTGGATCAGCGTTGAAGACGTGTTCGCCTGGGAACAGCAGGTTGGTTGCCAGAAAGTAGTCGAGGCCGCCAAAGTTCAGGCTGAGTGGGCTTATTGTGACTTTCAGATATTTCCATCCATCTGGCACGCCTGGACCATCACCGCTGGCAATCTTCTCCCATATCGAGCGATCCACGGGGTTGCAAGTAGTGTTGAGCAGCTTGGGCCCTCCGGGGAATACCAAGGACAACACATTGGTTGCGCCGCTGCTGGTCCAGGCTGCAGAATCGGTGATAGTGCATGATACGTCTGCCTTTCCTTCTTCCTTCCAGGTTAACCCTTTCCATCCTGAGTGGTACTCCCAGATTGAGATTCGTTGGTTGTATACGAACGTCAGCGTGAGACCTGTGTGATCGACGATTATGTCCGAGGGATGGTCATTCATGCTACGCATCACATCAGCATACTTTATCAGTATTCGGTTGTGTACGTGGAGGAATAAGGCGCATACTTGTAGGAGAAGCCGTCATACCCGGTATTGCCAACATCACTACCAGGCGCATCCACCTGCGAGCTCGGCAACTTCGCCTTGAAGGTCATTCCACCTATTATGGAAAAAACATGAGTCGGGCGCATACTAGGATTCTCAAGGCAGAACGGCTCACTAGTCCCTATGGTACTAGTGCAGTTCGTCTCTGAACCACCTGATTTTTCGATCCCCGGCTATGTGTAAATGCATGATATGATGAGTGTGAGGAAGGGACATGCCCAATCATATAGTACTTGAGCGATGTCATCAAGCACTAACCTTGAAAAAGAAGCTCCACATCGTATTATGCGCAAGGATGATGCTAGCGCTAGAGGAGGGCATCAGCGGAGAGACTGGTGTCATGCCTCCTAGAGAGAATAACAGGCTTTGCCGAGGATCGGGGTGAAGGGGCGTCGATGTAGAGCCCACTAAAGAGATCCAGGTAAGTAGTGCCCCAGGGATCGCTGGGGTCGCGCTGGGTTCGCCAGGGTCGAGGGTGAAGATAAAGCTTGAAGGTTGAAGCGTCGTGTTCCCTGTGGTAGAGTTAGGAATCGCATTTGTTATCCCTGCTAACCGGTACTCTAACCCGCCAGTCTGCACGAAATGGTTGACCATACGCGGCGCAATGTCGATATTGTATTGTACGACATCCGTCGCAGAGCCTTTCGGGGCGGTAAACTTTAACGATGGTTTGGTGAAGTCGAGGGTAATATTTTGAGTGCTAACCTGGGTAGGGTCAAAGACGACTACCTGGCCTGGTTGAGTGGTGGTCCCCGTCGAGCCAGAAACGTAAAGCAGTGGGGTACAACAAGTGAGGCTGAGGTCGTCAGGAATCGGTACCGATGTCCCGGGCTCCGTAAGAGATCCTGTGACAGGGAAGACGAGGACGAGTGCAGGACCGACGCTTCCAAATCCCGACGTGTCGAAGCTTACTCTCGGTGTCTTGAGTTGGATGTTGGCTGTATAACGAACAACTGTTTTGCGCGTGATAGGATCTACGACGCCAATGGCCAAGGGGGAGTAAGCATGGCACAGAGCGGACGACGGAGCTGTCTTACCGGTATCGGAGATAGGAATAGGGTCAAGGCCGGTGAGCAATTTAGGAACCTCTGAGGCTCGCTCGGCCAACGAGGTATTGAGTACGTCCTCATTGTAGGCTATCAGCATGTCCCAACCGTTGAGCGAATCTTTGCCGTTCATCTGCGTAGGTAAGTCCACCGCCATATTGAAGGTTGCAACGATCGTCTAGTAGAGGTTGGAAGGCTTTATTTTGGTGAAAGGAAGCGGTCGACCTGTTACTTGGCTGTATTTCCCTCTTGGAGTTGATGTCAGGATCCTTCTCAGTGTTTGGTTGTTCCGACTAGTCTGTTCGCGATTCAAGTTATAGGAAGTTGAATCGTCGACCGTGGTAGAGACTTACTCGAGGAAGGCATACATCGACAATGCTACCATTTAACGTAGTAGGCGGATGGGGGAATATCGCCTTTCGGCGAACCACTTCTCGCTGGTTTGTCCAGCTGTTCAGCTCTCGGTCCCCAGTTCGTTGAACATTCATAGCCTGCGTCTGCCATCTCGCAGGGTGCAGTGATACACGTCGCATGTGGAGTACACCTGGCACCAGCTCAAGGTCTAGCAACATATCACTGAGATGACAGGAACGAGAACAAAGGACGCAACAGGTAATAGCAACCCATTATCTCAGTACTGTATACCTCATCAGCTCGCCCAACTTTGAGATAGCTCGAAACTGCTCTTGAGAGAAGCTCACAAGCGGAACCTGACGGGGAAGCGAGAAACAGCCCCGCGGGACCTCTTTATCCATATATCATCCAGGAACATAAACGTCAGAAAGCCGTTGTTGAAGCTGGAGGCTGCTCCTGGTGCCGCGGGATGGCTTAGTCAGCATCCGCGCAGGGCCCTGGATGGGAGTCGGCTTCTTTGTAGCAGCTTGTTGGACTCTGTCTGTAGAGCAAGCCCCATTCATCGTACAGCAGCTCCGCGCTCTCTGCTCTTGCATATCGTGGGGCGTCTGACAGCATCAGAGCTTTAGCTACAGCAACTCGTAGCAGCGACGGTGTGTGGGACAACGTTGTCTTGGAAAATCACAGGAACCTATGAGTCAGCTGCTGTGTACTCTAGGTACACCTCTTCTCTTGCCTACACCCAGACCTCGTGCTAAGTTCTTCCAATCAGGCTCCTCCACATTTGTCCAGCAGCACGACTCGCAGTATAGAGGACAATCTCCTTGTTTATGACATTATCTATAGTATCGAGCGGTCGAGTCAAACGATCAGTTTGTGAGTAGAAGGGCGAGAAATCGGGGTGCAGTGTGCCCGCCGGAAAGGGAGGCAGACCTGTAAGCAGATTTTAAATTTGGGAGGCCCGCTCTATCAACAAGATGCTCAAGGCGAACTCATAATATGCCACCATCATATCCCAGCCATTGAGCGAGTCCTTCCCCGGCATCAACCTGGGCAGGTCGGCCATGCTTAGATATTACGGTACCGCCCATGATATCGTTGTTTGAGGTATGCTTCTGGAGGCCGTCTGCTAAGTGCTTGTGGGCCCCTCTTGAAGGCTCTGTATATATGTGTACCTTGAGGCATGTCTTTAAACACGTTTCATAGTAACGTCGATCTGCAAATCTCAGCCGACTGAACGACCAAGGAGGCCCTGTCAGCCCTGAAAACCGATTTGGATATCCGAACTCACTAGAGGACACGGCGTGCTTGAGCTTCTATTCCTGTCACAACATGCCTGCTCATCTGGACTCGAGGAGGGCAGGAGACGACGAACCGGATCAAAAGCTGACTTTCAAATAGTTCACAGGTGATGTTTCGTTCGAGTAGGAGCGGATCCTGTCGTTCGGGAATTGAGTGGTGCCCCACAGGACCTTCCCTCGGGGACGGGCGAATTTTGGTGCCTTTTCTGTCGTTATCTGTCATGCCGACTATCTGTCATGCCAGCTGTAACTGATGTGTGCCACTGTCCCTGCCTCTCAGCAACACCCCTTCAGATAAGGGGAACAGCAGGAGCAGCTGTACGAGCTTTCCCTCCTGCTCTGACAGCAAGTATTTCCAGCACCCAGGTCATGTCTCAAGTCGTGTCGAGGAGGCTTTTATTCGACTTTTGAGCGCTGAGACAGGCGGGATACTGGCGGAATACGGGGGGGGGTGACTGGATGGTACTGGTACGTACAGGTCCTCATAGCGATCTTGTTCTTCCCCAACGAGTACTTGTTGTCGATCGTCGCTACTTTGTTGCCTCTCCGCTACTTGCCGCCTGTAGTACCAGCAGAGGCCACCATGCATGGAATATATGCATCAGCTGTGTGATCATTGCTGCCGTCGTCTCTGTCCGATCGAAGGCAGTTGTCTTTCGTAAGGTCTTTCGCCGTACCGATGCCACCGTCGCCTGCTTGATATTCCTTGCTGCTACGATGCTCTCTACTAGTTTATCTGCTTCACCGGCCGACCCTTCTGTGAATCCAGGACCGAATCTTCCCAGCGATGACTATGCCTACGTTTCCAAAAACGACGTCACTATGGTCTTATCCACAGGCCAAATCACTATCGACGATCAGCTTGATTTCAAGACTAGCAGCTACATATTGTACGCCGAAACCATTGTACTGACCGCCTCCAAGAAGCTCCACTATACGATTTCGCTTCCTGGAAAGCACATCGGCCTATTTTGCAACACGCTCGATATCAAGAGCACCCCGAACATCACACTCGATGTGAGCGGGGAAGATGGAGATGATGGCGTTCCAGACTCAACTATATCGCCTACCAAAGGGAAAAACGGTGGTTCGATCACTCTCTACGTCGAACGATTAGAGAGCGGCCAGGTTGGTCAGAGCCAACAAGAGGTCAGTACTGGCTTATTTTTACACGCCTTTGGTGGCCGCGGTGGTCGTGGAATTTCTGTGCACAAGAGTGGTCTCGCGGGCGGCGATGGTGCAGACGGCGGCAATGGCGGTAAGTGTTGGCCATGTTTCTTCGCTTGCATCTCCCCCCTTTTCTTCCGGAAATCGAGCTCCTGACAGCAGTCTAGTCTTCTTTAGGCGAAATCCAAGTGTACTTTGGGAGTCAAGCCATTGCAGTGGGAGCGAGATTAAGTGCCATTCTCCATGACCCCACATCCTTGTGAGCAAATCTTTCCCTCTTTATCATTCTTTTGAAGACTCGGTTGACAAAGCGGACATCTTGCAGATGGGCCGCCAGGACAGCAGCAGCGAACAAGACATTGGTTGGCCTCGACGAATTATCAAAGGCGGGCATTACCCCAGGAGCTCACGTAAAGTCGTTTGGCAGTCTTATAGCCTCTTATCTCTCGCTTGTTCCCCTTATACAAACATTATCGACGAACCTGGAGAGCCTTATTACATCACACCTCGTGTTATCGTCTACTCTACTTCAGTCTCTCCAAGCCCTTCAAAAGCTGTTGAAAACCCTGTCGAAGTCGTCATTGGCACCGGCCTGTGCGGATGATCTGATCAGCGCTATCAATGACATCGCTTTAGCCGTAAACCAGCTCCGATCTCTACCCTCCGGAAGCGACAAGACAGCAGTAGAAGAAGCGCTCCAGGTGATTATCACTGAAAACTTCTCCAAGTTTTCTCCAAGCTCGGAAAGCGCGTTCGATACTGCCCTTTCCCTGCTCTACAACGATTGTCTGAATTCCGCTTCTTCCATGGAAGTTAACCTCCAGCGACTCTCAACAAACGTCACTGGTGGGATAGAAGGGCAACCCGGTAGTGGAGATGTTAACGTCCCTAATGGCAAAAGCGGCGTAGCCGGGAATCCTGGGACGATCGATGTTTCCTTGTTGACGTTTCAAGGCGATCCATGTGACCTGCAAACAATGAAACACGCCCTTGCCCAGCCGGACCAGGCCCAGATGATTCTTACCAAGGCGGACAACTTATACTTTACTGGGACTTTGGAGAACAATGCGACCGCAGCGAAGTATTACCAGCGATTATCCGATCGTCTGGCCTTCGTGCCAGCATTGGTGGCTGCGACAGCCTCGACGTCATGTGCTATAGCCTATAATGACATGGAGTTCGACGACAAGGGAAACTCGAACCTGACCGTCAACGCTCTGAATCAGCTACAGAATATCCATAGCAGGGCCTTGGCCAATCTCGGCCAGATTATCCTTGGGCAGGATATGTTTGGACATGCTCTGTCGTGGACACCACGTTTAAGTTACACCTTTTACGACGAGCGGGCAACAAAGCTCATAACGTCCTTGCAAACTGTCGAGAAAGCCTATAAGAGCTACTATACCGATTTGCAAAACAAGACAGAAGCCTCAACGAGCCTCGATGACGGACTTGCCGCTGCCCAACAAGGAGAAGATCAAGCAAATGCGCAAATAACGCTGATTACTGATCCTAATGGGCCATTAGATATGTACGACTCGCAGATAGCTGCATTTACTCCACTGCTCAAGGCGAAACGTACAGAGGTATCAGATTATATCAAGACCATCATCCACCTCATCAATGAGAAAAGCTTCTCCTTTGACCCATCGACGTGGATCAATTGCCTCAGCACCATCGCCATGGCACCTACAGAATTCAATGCAGCAGTATCCGTCTTCCAAGCCGGATATAGTTCAATGAATCAGATCACGGCACTCGATGGAACCAAAGTTGACCGGACTTATGTAGTCAGCCAGCTCGAGCAATGTGACGGCACATTAGAGTCATTACAGGAAGCTTACACAAAGTATGTTTCATCCGTTCCATAAATATTCTTCAGTCGTGCTTTCATCTGCTAATCCCTCTTCATTCCCATAAAGTCGTTCAGACGGCAGCGCTGAAGTGGACGATCCTGGAGCGGCAAAAATAATCATGCTGCAGTCTCAGCTGGACTCTTTACTCGACAAATTTCAGAGCGCCATCTCTGGCGATATACATGACAAGGTTGAGCAGCTCATGAAGGATTATGTCGCTCTCATTAAACAGCGCAACGACGCTGTTATCGCTTTAAACTCGACACTGCAAATCCTCTATAAGACTAGACAAGATCAAAAGTATTATCATCAGCAGCACAGCGCCATTGGTCAAAAGAAGAATCAGATCGATCCGACGTTGCCAGCCGTCTGTTACTGGCTTAAAAAGTCCTGCACCGATATGGCGCTTCTTGTTCTGCAAACTCTCAACTACGGTGCCCATGCCATTCAATTCTGGGGGCCCTTACCTCTTATGGCGTTCGATACGTCCGGCGGCCTTCCCAGCTCTGTTCAATTGATCTCGTTTCAAACCGCATTGGAAACCCGATTTTCCGATGCATTAGAAGCGTTTGGATCCCGTATCCCTAGTACTTGGCCACCAGCACGCCAATTGGGGGTTTGTTACCGCCTTACCGATGGTGAACTCGTTGCTCTTACGACGGCAACGAACACTACTGAAGGTGATTCTATTTACTCGGTTGTCTTGCGGCAGCTTGTCGCACCCACCTCGTCATCCCAGGCCCCAGAAAACCCATTCGCTGGACGAGCTAATGTTCGCATCACACAAGTCCGTCTATGGCTGCCTGGTGCCACCCTTGATGCCACATTTGGAGGTAGCCGCCCACTTCTCTGTAAAATAACTCACCTTGGCGACGAAACCATCGTCGACTCAACGAATAACAACTTCAAATTCGTTCATGATCGGCTTGATATATCCTGGGGCTACGACACGACAGGTATCATGTGCTTAAGGGACTGTGTAGGGGCTAGTGGTCAACTCACCGAAAAGATTCTCGAGGGTACCTATAATGGGAACGCTGGCGGTACTGTTCCAGGACCGGACATCTATGCCCCGGTGGGACCCTTTGCAACCTGGCAAATTACGATTAGGAGCGGCTATAATCCAGGATTGGACCTGTCAAAAGTTGAAGAGGCATATCTTGAATTCTGGGGGAGTCATGCGCCATTCTCATAAAGATTGAAAAGGTGGCAAAGGAGCATCGGGTGTGTCGTTTAAGCTCGAGAACAGGGATGAGCGAAGCGAGGCAGCTAAGGGAAACTAAGAAGATCGCATTCGCTAGTGAAGAGGCGGGCCGAGCAGGCCTGGGCACCAAATGCCAGGACGGGAGACAGCTAGGATCAAGAATGAATGACATGCATACATTGTGGTTTTGCAGCAGTGCTCTTTAGAACTTGAACCGTTTCTCAGTACGAATAGAATGGCTACCTCTTCATCGAACCAGATAGTCTAATAGAGAATGCCTTCACCTCGCATTCTCAAATTTCTGGCGTGTGTGTTGAGCCTAACGACCGGATTAGTAGGTCACTAGCCACATTTGAATGCAACCCATGTGGTACAGGCTCACACCATATGCAATGACTCCTGCCAGTCTCGAAAATCCAAACTTAGGCCTATGATAAATGCTCGAGGTAATTCATTGGGGTACCAGTTATAACATATCCCCGCAGATATATTCACTCTCATACCGTCTAATACAGCCGGATAATAGTCACTGGTGAGGAAGGAACCACATTCCAATGGTCCTCAACCTTTCTCCCTGACACGTCTTACGATCGAACGTAGCCCAGGCTTGTCCATCTGATAAGACGCCTTATACGGGCACAGGAATTTTCCCTGCAATGGCAAGAACACCGCCGCTTTGTGCGATTCCCCGTTGCTTGCACACCATCTCGGTCCTGCAAAGCGAAATTTCATCAGCTAATAGAAAAGCCATAGAGCCAAAGACGACCTACTGCTTAAGTTCTCCGTCAATCGCATCTTGGTCCTCAAGCTTCCAGTCGAGGAACTCGTTGGTCATGTTCATCTTGAAATCAGAACCGACGATTCCCAATCGCTTGCAGTAGTTTGTGACCTGCGCAAACGATATCCAAATCATTTCAGTTAGTCAATTGCCAGGATACCATTTCAAATAACGCTCACCTTCTTCCAGTCGCGCATGACATTGGCCAAGTCTCTAGACATGTAATTGAAGCTTCGGTCAAACTGCAGTGCGTTCAATCGATTATTCATCGCAGGCTAGTAGCAAACAGCGAAACGATCGAACGTGGAAGTGAGTACATGTACAGCCCCTCCAACGGCATATGCCTTACCTTTGAATCACAGTACTTTGCCCAGGCGGCAATGGGATCGGCAAACATGTAGTCTGCCCCTCTCTTGACTGCTTTCATGAAGGCAGCGGTCTCCGTGGGGTGTGCGTCGATCCAGTCTGGAGATGTCATGGTAATCAGTAACGGTTTCAGCCTTCACAACGAAGTGCCCTCACGTTCGTTTCCTACATCGAAGAAACGGAAAACTATTAGCGGGCATCCTCATGACGATGACGCCATCGAGAGGAAAGAATAACATACCGATCAAAAGAATAGAGCAGAAACAACAGCAACCCAGTTCCGCGAGTTCATCGATCCTCATCATTCCCACATCACTGGCAGGCCTACCGTTGGCTTTGCACCATTCTTCAAGCTAAACCCACATGCAACGGGGGAACACCAAAACAAACCAAAAGTTCAGTATAAATATGTCTCGCCCCAGGCAGGTCCTGGGATACGATAGCATTCCTCCGCACGAATGACCGTGACCAGGTTCAGGCGATATAATCTCAGCACAAGACCTTTTCAAGTGCCTGCGCCACCCCCGACCGAGCGAATAGGCCGAACTACGCTGATTGATGAAACCAGGTTCGTATAGCCTCCTGGTCTGCGGGCGATGGCAGCAACAGCAGAAGAAAAGGTCAAGGCACTCGCTGCTATGTGATCCTTGACCTCTGCTTTTAATGCCATTTTGGCAAACTAGCGTACCCGTCATGTTCCAATTAGCAATCAGAAATTGCAAAACTCGTCATCGTGTCCCCTTCCACCAAATTGCTGTACCATCCGTGCGAAGAGAATGAACCGAATCATAACCGTACCTCGACTTGTTGAACTATACGACCAAAGAGAGGTGTAAGCAATTACTCGAGGAACGATGAACAGTACACCAACTATTTTCCAACCCAATACCGGCATCAATTTTTCCCTCAATAAGTGCCTTTGATATGTTCATCCCGCATCGGACTGAGGTATAGTCCTCAGGTTTCATCCCATAATACTTTGTCAACTCGTCAATCTGGATTTTACCGAATTCTCCGACGTAGCCGAGCCGTTTGCCTTTCAACGATGTAAAGTCCTGGGAAACACCAGACCCCTGATGGACAAGTACAGTTCAGTTATTGCCAGGTGTAGGTTCAATGAAAAGAAGACATACCTTGAGATACAAAGCACCGGTGAAGGGTTCATCCATCAGAGTACCGATACTCTTGATAGGGAACCCGCGAGCTTTACCGGCAATGGTGTGGATCATGGCTTTGGCGCCCAATTGGCCGTACCCAGTCCCGATCAATTCGGTCACATCAGAAGGGTCCTGCAAAGGCCGCCAAAGATTAGGACACCTGGTTTGCGTTGACAAGTGCCACATTGTATACAGTTTAGATGCAACTTACGTTGGGTTCGAGAATGGCAACCTTGATACCCTCCTCTTCGAAGTAACCCAAAGCCTTGGCGAGAAAAATGGGAGCATGGTAGGCCGTAGCGTGCCTGTGAGCGTGGATGTTAGTTGAGAACGGTTCTCCACTTGGCCTTCGATGCGTGGAGAAATCACATACCAGTTGAGCAGGACAGTGATCTTGTCAGTAGACATGTTGAAATGACGATGTTGTTCAAGTTGTAGTGACCTTGGGGGAGCAGAAGTCGATATATACAAGCTTTCGCTCGGAGGCATAGGTTGATGCGGAAAAGACGGCTGTTCTTTATACTGGAGGCGTTGTCGCAGCGGAAAAAGCGGAGCGGGTAGCCTTTCGCTTGATGTTCCGCATTTGCAGTTTGTGCTTCCGGCTTCCCACGGAATTGGCAGAGATTCGTTTTCCTGAGAAAGTGCGGATACTAGACTCGGTGAATCTTGCTGATGGGAGATATTCATATGCCTCTCAGTCCTATCTTCTGTATCCCCAGAAAGACGGAGCTCCGTCATGACGGATGATCCGCTAGCGCGTGGCTTACCCTGTCCCTTCACCTCGTCCCAAGCACTGAAGCTAGACTTGCCTCGCAACGCTATACGTGCACTCTTGGTGGCAGGCGCCCTCAGGGTAGCTCATTATTTGGAGTTTCTGAGTAAACGCTAAGTTGGATGAGGAGGGCCTGGTTGAAGACAGAACGCTCTGCGACTGAATCTGTTGCTGCTATGTCATGGTGTTGACGCTTACTGTACGTGACAAGTACGCACTCCGGGGCATCAAAGACACATCGTATGGTGCTTGAGACTGGCAGGATGTTCGGGTGCTGTCTTTCGCATGTCGGCATCGTTTATGGAAGTGTAGCGTGTATCGAAGACACGCGGCTATGCATACCATGCCGCCCATATCTCAGTCGCATCTATCCATTCTGAGAATGCGCGCCAACTAGTTGCATCCGTTTCTGACGACTCGAGCGCGCTGTCCACAAGATGATGACGTCGTTCCTGCCTCCACTTCGCTGGCTGAGCTGACGAAAACAACCAACTTGTCCTTCCCCCTGGCTGTTTCCTCCATTCGTTCCCCCAAACATCCACCATGTCTACCCCCCAGAAGAAAATCCTCGTTGTTCTCACTTCCGCCGACAAACTGCCCAGTGAGTGTTCAATGATACGCACACGTCATCATGCGCCTTACCTGTGACATCCTATCTCCCAGATGGCAAACCGACGGGATGGTACCTCCCCGAGCTCGCACACCCTTACTATGAGCTAAAGGATGACTTTAAGCTTGTCGTTGCTTCTCCCGCTGGGGGAGCTGCTCCGCTAGACCAGGTGCGCTCGTCGCTTTGGCCACTTCTCCTTACCTGCTGCATCCCGGACAAAACTCACCTATGCCCCCGTCTGCCCGTTGAAGGCATCGGTGGAAGCCTTCAAATCAGACCCAATCGCCATCAAGTTCCTCGACGACAAGGAAGCCCAGGATGTGGTCAAGCACACCGTCAAGCTCTCTTCCGTCAACGCGTCCGATTTTGATGCCATCTTTTACGTCGGAGGACATGGACCGCTTGTGGATCTTGCTGTCGACCAGGACTCTATCAAGTTGATTGAGAACGTCCGTTGAAATTCTATTCCCTTTCCCGCCCATATATGACGGTTGACTTAATTATCCCCCTCTTTGTTCCGACCCTCCCTCTCGAACCACCGTCCACAGTTCTACTCGTCCGGAAAGATCACAGCAGCCGTCTGTCATGCGCCAGCCGTATTCAACAAGACCACGCACGGAGGCAAACCCCTGATCTCCGGCAAGCGATTCACCGGGTTCTCTAACGTCGAAGAGGAAGCGTATGTCCCTCTCTTTCGCTCTTTCGCACTACTTTTCTACTCCGGCCTCTTCGTGCTGATCGTACTCGCCTCGTTTTATGTACTGTAGCGTCGGAATGACCAACGACGTTCCCTTCCTGCTCGAAACTTCACTCACCTCCCTCGGCGGGAAGTACGAGAAAGCTAGCGAGCCATGGGCCCCATGGGTCGTCGTGGATGGCAACTTGTACACAGGCCAGAACCCTGCTAGCGCGGGCCCGTTGGCGGAGAGGATCAAGAAGGACTTGTTGGCGTGAGTGCGTGGTGTGACCAAGTGCGGATGAGATGAGGCTCAGAGAAAGAAACAGAAGGAATGAAGGTCGTACACTATATCTGCCTAATTGAAATGTGAGAAATATGAACGCTGCACTCGCGCGTGCCCTTTGACGACTCTGCGCCAAGATGGATGCAGCCATAGAATAGGTGCCTGCAGGGCATGCCAAGAATGCGGGTTCAGCCCAGCAAGAGCTTTCCGGATATACTGCCGGTCACTACGTCAGGAAGGAGGTGAGGTTGTCGGTCCGCCTTGTATCTTGCATAGGGTCGCTCTCCAGAACTCTACGGCGGTTTGCGAGGGAGACAATACCAACCCCGCTTCCGTGGGATGCACTCCGTAAGGAAACGATAACGATGTCGACTTCACTCCTCGAATCATGTCCCTCGTTTTTCCATCTTCCCTGAGTCGTGCGACAGGGATGTATCAAACGTTGAAGAGAGCGATGTGCGTACCATCGGTCGTCTTTGCTAGAATATTCAGTCGCAACTAGAGCAGAGTAGAACACCTCCATTTCTGCTAAAAATCTTGTGTTTACAACGCCAGACCATATATACAACCGATAAAGGACAAGAGAGCCGAGACGAGGCTGTTTGGAAGCCTCTCACCTCGGACATGCAAAATGCTGGTGCGCCCTTCATCCTGCACGGGGCATCACTTTCTAACCAACTATCTACCGCGTCGCCTCGACTCGGGCCCTCAACCTCGCTTCCAACCGCCTAATCATCTCCGCCTGCGCGTCCTCCCCTTCGCCGTCTTCTGCACTGCCACTACCGACGCCACCATACACTCCACCGCTCGCTGTCATCGGTTTCCGTTCCTTCAATTCCAGATCCTCATAGTATACTGCTTTCCTTGTATGCCCTAGCCGCCACAGCCTGACCACCTTTACGATTTCTTGTGTTTCTGGGGCCGAGGCGATAGAGGGGTGTGCACGGAGGTTGGCCTGGCGGATGGAGGAGAGGAGGGCGAGTTGAGAGGCCGGGAGGTAGACTGGCGAATAGGGTATTCCGGTGATTGTTGTTCGCTGTGCTGTTGGTGGCGTAACGGGAGTGGATGGGGTGGGTAAAGCGGAGTTATCGCCCCGCCACCATCGTGATATCCATCCGAGCCATGTCGTTGTCGCAGGTTCCGGTTTTACCTCTGTTTCCGTTTTCTTCGTCTCCTCCTCTTTCGGGGCCACTACAACGTGCTCCTCCTCCCCACCCTCGATCCGCAGAAAAGCATCCACTGCACGGACCAATAGTGAATTATCCCCGCTTACGCCGTCGAACCCGTCAACCCCCCACCCATGAAACCCCTGCGCATGGCTCATCCATACGTCCTTCTGGATCTTGCGCTCGTGCACCGTTTCCGCAAAGACTTTGAAAGCGGCGCGAAGGGCTGTCAGGGCATCTTGTAGCACTGAAGACGGGTTCTCGAGGTGGGACGGGAGTAGGGAGAGCGCGCGGTAGAAGAGCAAGGCGAGACGTTCCATGTCGTAGAAGATCTGCGCGTTGAGGCGTTCTGCGTCGTATGCTGAGGGGAAACGGTGGGCGAGGTGACGCATGTTGGAGTAAATTATTCCTGTGGTGGGATGGACGTTGAGGAGCGTCATTGTGTGTAGGCCTTTAAGTGAGCAGCGTCAGCGTTGGTGAGGCAAGGGAGAGGGGCGAGAGGAAACAAGACATACAACCGCCATTCGTTTCGATCCCCATCACTTGGTGCAACCACCGCATCGGCAGCTTGATTTCTTCCGGCATTCCATTGACATCCGTCTCATCCTGTGCAATCTTGACGACCGGGATCGTACCCCACCGCCATAAATGCGCGAGATACGCCAAGCACGCTAGGAACCCTCCGCGGACGCCCGTGTCCAGGTGAGGAAGCAACGAGAGCACTCGGTTCAGCGCTACCTTGCTCGCGAGTTCCCGTGCGAGCCACGAACGGTTGTCGGTGATCCGAAGACGGAGCTCGTCGTCTGTGCGATCCGGATGGAGTGCGGAGGAATCGACAAAAAGCGGCGGGGCGAGCAACGCGATGGCGTGATACGGCTGCAGGTCTTGCGGCCATTCTTCCGCTGGAGAAGGAGTGGGTGGCCATGTACCGCCTCCGGAATGGCGGAGGAGGGCGTCTACTTTGTCCTGGATCGTTTCGCCATCATGATCATCGGAGTCGATGATGGTGGTGTTGGTGGCGGCAGCGGTCGGGGGCCGATGTGAAGGAGCGATACAGCTGTTCAAGGTTTCTGGGTCGACGCGGGATATCCACATGGTGCGTGGTAGGGGCGGAACGGGGAGGGGTCCCGCGGGACACGGTTCGAGGAGGGAGGGTATATATGTTCCCCGATGACGGGAAGTCTTGTTCGGAGGAGCATGAGGGTGACGCCGGCTGACCCCGTGTCACGTGGGCGTCGGGGGTGACGGAGATGGCGGGGGCCGATCGCGCTCCGTCCGCCGGGTCAAATGTTGATGCACATTCCACCTTCGCTCCGCCCCGGAGCAGCTCCGGATCCAGCAGTCATGTCCGACTCCACGGCCAGGGCCTACCAGCCCCCGACCCTGCGCACATACGCACAGAGGAAGCGCGAGAAGGAAAGGTCGTTGGCGTTGGCTGCGGGGAGACACCCAGATGATGGCCAACTTTCAGATCCGTCGGGGATGTATCTTCCGCAAGACCATGCACCGTGAGTGATCCCCCTCCCCTAACTCATGTCTTTGATACCGTTCTTTACTCTGTTATTCTGATCAGACATCCCCAAATGCCTGGAAGGACCGAATACGAACAGAGGCATCCAGGAAACGGACCGCTCGCAACGACCTGTGCTCAACATGTTGTCCATGGATCCACCGCTTCACTTTGGTCACCACACACAGGAAACGCAACACCGCTGCCCCTCATACCGTCTGGGATATTTTCTGGAACGAGTTCCCCTAGCAACGGACGCCCTTTACCGAGTCCAGCAACACATGCCGTTACCAACCGGATCTCCACGACTCCCGCCATTCTTCATCAGAGAGCGTCAGACGTATCGCCAGGTTTACACCATTACGCCAGTCAGCCAAATCTAACATTGCATCGTGCCACGGGCTATCGTCCGCAGCCAGACTTTCTCCCGGCGTACTCAGACACCATCAGATCGGCCCCCTCAATTCCCAATATGCGGAATGGGCACATCTCGTCGTCACCGATAAACCCATCACTACCTGTGGGATTAGATAATAGCCTGTCCCGTCAAGGCTCAGTCGGAGCCTCGGATGCCAGTCACAGGCCGTTGCCTAAACCATTGAAAACAACTCGTTCGTCGACGCTGCAACGTATCCCAGAACCGTCGGATGTACAAATGTCCTCGTTGTGCCCTTCGACTTCTCTGGATAATCTTCCTCGATCAGCGCCCGTCACCAATCCCGAGTATGGACCTAGTTGGACACCGAGTATATCATCTAGCAGTCAGACTTTACCGAGCGCCGTCATGGATCGGTCAGACACGCTGACGAGTGTGAAATCACTCGATCGCTGGGACCTGTCGCAGCAGGGTACGAAACAAACGCAGCTTCAAACGGCTACTATGAGTGGGAAACAAAGGCCATTACCTAGTCCACCTGGGCTTGTAGACGCGAAGACGACATTGGCCATTTCAAGGAGTTTGGATCGAGGAGTTTCTCGACAAGGTGTGCAAGCACTTCGATCACTGGCAGAAGGTCCAATAAGGGACACGAGACGGCACGCCGTAGGGTCCGCATCGGGCGCAGAAAGTGGGAAAAGTACACGGACAGAGCCGGAATTGGGGACAGCGACCCCGCCATCAGGGAATACTTTTCCCGGCCCTGCGCCGTCGCCGCTGGAAAAGCCTGCATCCGGTCAAGCGGTAGGTGTGCTCAGAACGCTTCATGATCAAGTCACGAGTGCCATGGCAGAATTCCGGATAGACGGTATGCCGGTGGACGCACCATCCAGATCAGTGACCGCGGTCGCGTTGGAAGTGAGGCCGACCATGACTGCAGGCCCAATGCCGACAGAGACGGTAGCAGTACAGGCGAATGTCACCTACCCCGCCCAAGAGGCAGCTATATCACCCATCCAGATACCGACCATCATTTTCCCTGACTCGGATGAAACGTCCCGGGAAAGCATTATGACGCCAGCTGTTGTACGTCCTTCGTCGCCCGGTCCCTTTGCTAAATACACCACTGCTCCACCTGCGATCGCTATCATAAATGTCGATGATGCTGAAAGCACGGCAACGCCTACTATCTCCGTGTCCGAAGACGGTGTTGCCCAACGAGTAAAGGACGGGATAGAATCACCGACGTCCGATCTTCCTCCTCCACCCAGGGACCCATCTGGAATCTCTGAACGCTCAATCCAGGCTATACCTCCACCTCTCCCCTCGGCCTCTGGGATATTCTGTCACTCGTGCGACCTGGTCATCTTGGGCAACATTGTCAACGCCATGGAAAAGGGCTGGCATCCAGCGTGTTTCAAATGCACCACATGTGGGATGCCGCTGGAGCACGTTAGCAGTTTTGAGCACGAGGGCAAGCCGTATTGCCATATGGATTATCACGAAGTACGAATGTTTCCCTGTCTTGTCGCACTTGGTTTGCTCTCGCGCTGAATAATTCGCTTGTTGGTTGACGGGTGGCGTTACTGTGTCCGCTAGCAATTTGCGCCTAAATGTCATCATTGCAACACGCCCATCATCGATCAACGATTCATCACGATAGACGACCCCAATAATTTCGGCAAGCGGTTCTATCATGAACTTCACTTTTTCTGCGGAGAATGCGGGATCCCGTTCCTCGATCCTTCACAATCGTCAGCAGCCGGCACGGAGGGCAACAGGAAAAGCGACGGCGGCGGCATCGGCGAAGAGGAACAAACAGCAGCATTCGTTATTCACGGAAAATACGCGTTCTGTCCGGAATGTGATATCAAGTTGCACCGACCAAAGTGTAGAGGCTGCCGGAACCCCATCAGGAGCGAAGAGGAAGCATTGGAAGCCTTAAAGGCGAAATGGCATAGAAAGTGTTTCAAGTGCACTGTACGTACGGTCCTAGTCTTCAAGTTCACCAGGGGCATTTGGCTGATGCCTTAGGGGGATTTCTCACTGGTTCACAATAGTCTTGCCACGAGACCATACCCACAAAGCACTTTATACCCATCGATCGCAAACCTTATTGTCAAGACTGCTATACAGCTCAGACGTAACGGCTGGTGTTTGAACCACTTTATGTTCCGCATCTCATGGACAATATCGCACCACTGTATCCATAACCAACTGTAATAAATATACCCTATAGGTCTCACCTGCGTACTCGCGTCGAATAGAGACTCGATTTGCAGCCCTGCCTCGCTTTCGCAGCAAAATGTCGTCTCGTTATAGAAATAAAAGAGACAACGATTTTTGTCGATTATATCTGGTAGGAAACGATATACAACATGAATGGTATTACATATGCTGCGTGGTCGAATGCCTGGCGCTGGTTATCCTTCCATGTCGACGTCGCTCTGTCTCCTCGTGCGGGAGCCGTCATCGTTCTCGGCTGGTGAATAGTCATATTCGTCCTCTTCTTGGATCGCCTCTTCATCCGAATCGGTATCTTCATATCCATCGTCGCCCTGCACTTGCGCAAGAGTCGACATTGGCTAAGGAGGGCGTGAGAATAAAGTGAGCGGATTGAAACGGACGTGGGCAGGGCGATCATACTCACGAGCATCGACTCCCCCGTGTATGTGAACCCGCGGAAATTCTCCTGAATACTACTCGTCAACGGAGTACCGCCAATGGGCGCAATGGGCGGTCGGCTCGGCTTGATAGCCATCGAGCCTGCACCCGACACGGGTGATTTGCCATTCCGGTCGGAACCACTGGGGCCGTGGTATGAGTGCCCAGAGCTGCCGCTGGATGTGGAGCTGGCCGCCACATTACCCCATTCAAACGGAATATCCCGCAGATCCGACGAGGTAAAGAGCGGATCAAAGTTGGCGACGCTCTCGTCGGATTCTACGACCGGTTTGAACGGCGGGGTAATTTGCTTGTTGGCCAATAAATGCCAGTCGATGGATTTGAAAAAGGGATGCTCCTTGAGCTCGGCTGCGTCTCTTTCGGCACCCAATCGATGTTTGGGGTTTCGGTTGAGTAACTGTCAAGGTAGGCTGTTAGTTTTTGGATGTACGTGCTGCTTTAGCCGCGGGGATACGTACGCCCTTTACAAACTGTTTACCGTCTTCGCCAATCACTCCACGCGGGAACCGGATCTTGCCAAAGCAGATATTCTTGTACATTTGCTGCACATCTTCCGAATAAAAGGGACTCCAGCCGCAACACATTTCGAAGAGCAGCACACCGAGTGACCAAAAGTCGACGAGCTTGGAGTATCCATGGTCGTCCAGCAGTACCTCTGGCGCAAGGTATCTAGAACAGCGTAGGTAGGTAAGAAGACTGGGTTACAGCGATTGATTGCGCTCGTGCTCACTCGGTGGTACCGCAAAAGGTATTGGTCAATTGTCCTGCGCCAAGATCGGGCTTTGAAAGACCAAAGTCGCAAAGCGCGACGTGTCCCGTGGCATCGAGCAATATGTTTTCCGGTTTCAGATCCCTACACGGTAAAGGTAAGTTCGGGTACACGGCCATGTATTGAAAATCAAGGAAAGCTCGTACCGGTACACAATGTCGTACTTGTGCAGATGCTCGAGCGCGAGTACGAGCTCGGCAACGTAAAACCTGGCCCGGTTCTCGGTGAAGCGTCCTTCCTTTTGCAAATGCCAGAACAATTCGCCTCCGCTCTTGTAGTCGGTGATGAAGAAAAGGTACTCCTCTGTCTGGAAGCTGAATTTCAGGCCGACGAGGAACGGGCATTCGAGCGATCGCTGCAAGATCTTGCGTTCGCCAATCGTATGTGCGATCTCCTTTTTCGCGACAATGTCCTTTTTGGAAAGCATCTTCATGGCGTAGATGCGCTTGGTGTCGCGCTTGCGTACTTGGAAGACTTTGCCAAAGGTTCCCTTGCCGATGAGCTTCATGATTTCGAAATCCTTTGGAGTCAACGCTTGTCGTACCTGGACAGCGCAGCGCGGAAAGCGATGAGCGAGTGGGACAAGCACGACGTGAAGTGCTGCTTACCTTGACCGCGTCGTAGCTGATTTGCAACCAAATCTCGCCCGTGACCTTTTCATCGCCTCGCGGGGACAGGGCAAACCAGTTGTCAATGGTGCATCCATCGCGCAGCACCGGTTTGATTTCCTTTACGCCGAGGAACCCCTCGCCTGCTTTCGAACGATCGTACACGGAGACATAGATGATGGATTCGGAGGATGTCACGTCGCTGAAGGGAAGCAGCAGCGGTAGTTAGCCAGCGTTCGAGTGGGTTAGTAGCGAGCGCGTGTCGACGCACAAGGACACCTCGTCTTTCCACACGGGATCAGAAGGCGACGTACTCCCGAGCCCCGACGAGCTGAGCGGGTTGGTGGCGGCGAGGTCTGTTTCGTGCTTGGGCGTGGACGCACCACTGCCGGAAGCCTTGGCGGCACTCTTTGAGCTCTTTGTCCGTCGGGCGGCGTCGGCAAACGCGCGGCTGATGGAGCTGATCCCGAGGGAGGGCCCGTAGGAATTGGTGCGTGGCAAGGCGGGTTTGCCGCCGCTGCTGGAGCCGGCTGAACTGCCGAGCGTGGCAGAGGCGGGCTTTGGCGCCAAGGGCGGGCGGGAGACGAATTCGTTTTGCTCGAATTGGATGACGACGTACGGTTCCGGTTTGGCGCCAGGGTCGGCCGCGGTGATCGGGGGGATCGCGAGGCTTCTTCCTGCGAGGATCTTGATCTTGAGGGTGCCGCGCGGGGCACGTTCTGGATTGTACTGGTGGGGCTAGGGGCGAGGGTTAGGAGTGTGCGCGTGCGTTGACCGCCCACGGCGACTGACCTCTTTGGACACCTCGGATGAACTGGTCGTTGCCCTGTCATCCGCGCCGCCGGTCATTGCTCTGCGCATCTTGGGGGGTTCGCGGAGTCCGAACCCGATGCCGGACGTGCCGGACAACGAGTCGCCGATGGTGATGCCTGTGGTGGGCCTGCTTGCGCCGAGTGCTGCGGGCGGGGTCATTGGGGGCGCTGCGAACTCGGCGACGGTGGGGGTGCGGAGTCCGGAGGGGCCTGTGCGTGCGTGGTCTGCCATTGCTGCTGCGGGCCCTGTGTGCGGTGCGGGGGTGGCGAACGGGTCGGGGGCGGGCTCGGCGCGGGGCGTCGTCGCTTGGTCAGCGGGCCAGAATTGCTGGGGGGGCGTGAGCGCGTTTCAGCTTGGCACGGCAGGGGACTCACCTCGAGCATGGTACAGCAGCCGGAAGCTAATGTCACGAGACGGCGGGCACTATACCGCCGCCCAAAGAAGCGCGGGGCGGGCGCGGGAGGCACATCTGAGCCCCGGCGACACGGGCGGGCCAGCACCACCAGCGCACCTCCCCCCAGCAAGTGTCCCCCACCCAGGAAGCGCCCTCGCCAGCCACCAAGGCGACGCTGGCGTTGACGTCATTGGACGAAAACCGTTTCCGCGGCTCCGGCCCGTCTGCTTACCTAACCGCCTCCACCTCGGGGCTATTCCGGATTCGTCATGCTGAGCAATCCAATCGACCAACTTTTGCCACCAGACCGTTATATATACCGCAACGCCTTGCCATCCTCCCAATACCGCAACCCCTCGCCATCCTCCCAATACCACAACCCCCTCGCCATCCCCCCATCCAACATGTCCTCCCCTCAGATCCCCACCACCATGAAAGCCCTCGTCCAGCACGAGACCGAGAAACGCGCAGAGGTCAAGGACCACGTCGTCCCGCAACTCGACAAGAACCAGGTCTTGGTCAAGATCGCCTATGTTTCGCAGAACCCCACGGGTATGTACGCGCGAGCGTGTGGCCCGTGCGACAGCCGCTGACCTCCTACCTCCCCGCCGTCAGACTGGAAACACTCGGCGTTCCTCAGCCCGCCCAACGTCATCATCGGCTGCGACTACTCGGGTGTCATCGTCAAGCTCGGAGACGACCTCAAGAACAACACATGGGCCGTCGGGGACCGTGTTGCCGGCATGGTTCACGGTGGAAAGTTTACCGACAAGGGTTCTTTTGCAGGTGAGCTGCCGAGCGTACACACCTCCGTGACGCCGTGTATTAATTGATTCGCCGACAGAGTACGCGCGAGTCGAGAGCGATCTTTTGTGGAAAGTTCCCTCGTCCGGTGACGTAGGTCTGCGTGAAGCCCCCATCTACGGCATCGGCTTCTCCACTGCAGCACAAATCTTGTACACCCGCCTCGGTCTGCCGTACCCGCCTCAAAAAGCCGACAACTCGGACTGGATCTTCATCTACGGCGGGTCCACCAGTGTCGGTCTCTTTGCCTGCCAGCTGGCCAAGCTCGCCGGGTACAAGGTCGTCACCACTGCCAGTCCCCGTAACTTTGACTTGGTCAAGGAGTATGGAGCGGACGAGGTGGTCGATTACCACAACGCCGACCAGGCCATCGCCGAGATTAGAAAGATTACGGGTGGCTCGTTGAAAAAGGCGTTGGACACCATTTCCGAGGGCGACTCGTTCAGGATCGCGCTCGAGTCGTTCGGTGGCAAGGGCAAGCTCAACACGTTGTTGCAGATCAACGATGACGGCAAGAAGCTGGCCGAGCAAAAGGGCGTCGAGACTGAACTCACCCTCGCCTACACCTTGATGGGTAACGTAAGTCGCGCCTGTCTGTGGGATATCTAGACATCGTGCATCGTTGACATCCCTCCCTCCCTCCCTCGTTACAGGCATTCGAATTCCTCCCGGGAAAAACCATCCCAGAGGTCCCGTCTGACCGAGAATTCTACGTCAAACTCTGCAAGGACACTCCGGATTTCATTCAAAAGTACCACATCAGACCCAACCCGATCACCGATATGGAGGGCGGTCTCGAGGGTATTTTGTATGGGTTCGAGCACATGAAGGAGGGCAAGGTTTCTGCTAGCAAGCTCGTTTACAAGATCGCTGAAGTGTAGGGTATAGACTGCATGGTACATTGCATCCATAGACGATATCTCGAGCATAATAAACGATAAGAAATGTTGTACACCACTGCATGATACGATGTCATGAGAATGTCTATTCCGTTCATCGCCACGCGGTCTTGGCGTCCCACCCGTACTGGATAATGCACAACTATCCTGCGGCGGTATATTGAAGCAGCCACTATACATCGAAATACCTACTACAAGCAAGATTCAAGATGCAGTCCTCATACAACGCGCGACCAATACAGCAATACCACCTCCAAGCCCTCTCCACAACTCTTCCTAGATGCCATGCCAGTCGAAATCGTCGTCGACTTTCACCGAAATCTTTTCCGCGATATCCCGCGAGCTTCGCGATACCCGCAACTCGTACCTTCCCCTGGCAACGTGCCAGCAATTTTTCTGCTCGGACCAAGTGGAAAAGGATCGCTTGTTTAATTCGAGCTTGACCCGCTCGCTCTGCCCGGGGTCGAGCACGCGAGTCTTGGCGAATGCTTCCAGGCTTTGTATCGGTCGTTCCGAAAGGAAAGGCGCTGACACATAGAGCTGTACGACGTCTCGGCCGGCTATCGCGCCTGTGTTTGTAATGTCTACTTCCACAACAAGCTTGCCGGAGGGTGTAACAGATCCCGACAAAATAGCTGGTGCAAACTCGAATGTGGTGTAGCTCAAGCCATGACCGAATGCTAGATACGACAAACCGCCCTCGAACGTCAGCTGTTGCCAAGTCTTTCAATCCCAGGAATCGCTTACCGAATGCGGGCTCAGGTGCCCCTGTCTTGTCAAAGTGCCTGTATCCCATGAACAAACCCTCGGCGTACCGAAGAGACAGATCGTCGGCGCGCGGGAAGTTTCCAAAGGAAGCAACGTCCTCAAGTCGGACAGGCCAGGTGAAGGGCAAACGTCCACTTGGGTTTGTCTTGCCCAAAAGCACATCCGCGATGGCTGTAATTAAAGGCGAGACTCAGTGTTTGATGGCCGGAATTCACTAGATGCACTTACCATTTCCTGCCTCGTACCCGCAAAAGTGGGCATGCAGAATCGCCCTCGCATTACGGGCACACGAAAGATCCACGGCAGCGCCAGACTGATTAACGATGACGACGTTTTGATTGGCCTTCAGTAAGGCGCCGATGAGCTCCTCTTGCCCGGCCGGTAATGTCAAGTCTTTTCTGTCGATGCCCTCCATCTCCCATTCGGCGGTAGTACCGACAAAGCACAAGACGACTTCCGCCGACTTTGCCAGTTTCACAGCCTGACGAAGTGAATCCTCGCGCGAGATCTGCTTGACAATCCCGAATCGGAGTCCCTGACCTACTGGCTCGTGGCCAACTTGCTTTTGGGACTGAGCAATGACCTGAATAGCGTACTTCTTTCCGACTTCAAAGTCGAATTCAAACGTCTGCTCGAAATCGGCAGAGTAGAATAGCTGTTGTTGAATGTCCATCACACCCTTGGGCACGAACGTGTATACGTTTCGTCCGTTGATGAATACTTCGGCATCCGAACAGGCGACGACAGACAGAAGGTACTTGCCCGTTTCCTGCACTGTGATGGTAGTGTTCATTTCAATCTCGTACTCCTTATCAAGCCCGGGAATCGGGCGAAGCAAGATGGCAACGTGGGCTTCGTGGTCCGTTTCGACGGCAGCTGACGTGCCACCGTTGGTACGATCACCTCGGTTCCAAAAGGTGAAACTGACATGATCGGTATACGGTGCTCCGAGGATAGGTAGCATCTTGTGGGTTTGCACGCCGTGCGCATGCTGGAGCTTGTCAGGATGCGCAGAGAACGCGGTCTGCAGTCCTTCCAACGGTGAGACAATATACGAGGGTCGAATGAGGTGTGCCAAAACTCGATCGGTAGCAAGAGATCCGATGACAGCAACCGTACCCACTGTTTCCGAGTTGATAGGAAGGATACCGTCATTCTTGAGGAGAAGCATGCCATCGGCGGCGGCTTGTCTGATGATGGTACCGCGCTCCGAAGGTCCCAGCGGCGAGGATTGCTCGGGCATTCTATCTTCCTCCTTGGGTGAGTTATTGGCTTTGATGAACTCGATGACCTTTGTCAAACGTTCGTTCACTAGCTCCTCGCTCAGCCTGCCTTCCTTGATTGCTTGGAGCAGTTTGGGACCACGCGCTGCAGGGAAGGGCATCTCCAGGTCGAGGCCAGCTTTCACACTCTCGACACCATCGTACGTTCCAAACCAGTCACTGATGATCAAGCCGGGATAGTTCCACTCGTTGCGAACGATGCCGATAGTGTGCGGGTTCTCGGCGGCTGATTTGCCATTCTATGTAGAGGTGATTGTCAGAATGAGTCGTGGCTAGATATAATAGACCACCTACAATCTTGTTGTACGCTGTCATAACCGAACGAGGGTTGGCTTCCTTGACGGCAATTTCGAAAGGGCGAAGGTAGACTTCGCGCAGTACGTTGTCGGAAACGATACTGTCATATAATCTACGGTCCGTCTCACCATCGTTGCATACGAGATGTTTCAGACAAGCACCGACTCCTCGACTTTGTACTCCTGTATTGCATGACCCGTAAGAACTATCAGCAAAGAACGTGGGGCTAAGTGGAGATTCACTCACCTCTGACGAACGCTGATGCGTATTGACCCGCCAAGAATGGGTCTTCACCCGGACTCTCTTGGTTTCTACCACCTCGCGGGTCCCTGTGGAGGTTGATTGTGGGAGCCAACAAGGTATCGACACTCTTGAGCTTGCATTCTTCCGCTAGCTCTTCACCTAGCCGCTGCATCGTCTCGACATCGAAAGTCGCTGCCACACAGGTCGCGTTGGGAAAGACGGCAGAGCCGTATGGACCAAAGACGGTGTCACCACGGATATCGGTAGGGCTGTCCGAGACTTTGACCTTGTGAAGGTTGTGGGCTGGCAGTCCATTTGTTCTGGAAAACCCGGAGCCTGAAAGAGCAAAGACCTTTTCCGGCAAGGAGAGAGAGGAGATGATGTCGGCGATTGTAGTCGATGTCGAATGAGCAGGCTTTGTGACTGCAGGCAGGTTGGGAGTAGTGGGAACGGGAACCGGCATGTTGTGAGACTCGAAAGGATTGGGCTGGGGAAGATGAGACTGCTTACTAGGACTTGTGTCGAGAGTGGTCATGAAGTATATGTACCAACCATGGTCGTGTTTCCCTAAACGACCGTCCTCATTCCGTTCTCCACAAGGTCTAGTCTCCAGTGACCAAGTTGCAAGTGCTTATCAGATATATGGCCCCGCTTCTGCGCGTCCACAGTGGACGGCACAAAGCTGATCTCCGCATAACCGCGTAGCGGGGAGGACATGGATGTCGAGCTGGCAGTGTATTCCTGGTGGGTTCATAGTCCGGGGACACGAGCTTGGGAGGCTGCGAACGTCTGCGATATCCAGCATATTCTCTACTAGGCAAGTTGCGAAAATAGCAGGAGGGTCCCGGAAGCAAACCACGAAGCAGGTTGGTCAAGTTCGTGCTCACCTGTTGTCTCAAATCCCGTAGCTATCCCGTCCGCTCAGTAGTACAACCAAGGTTTCGGAAGCTGTCCTTTGCCTGTCAGTTGTTGCAGACTACATGACGTACCAAGTAACATTCCTTAAGACTTCTAATCAGACGGGAATAACGTCTTGAAGCTTCTTGAGTAAGGGCTGTAGTCAACCGTGACTCAGACATCGCTGTTCGCATCCGCGTCAGCCTAGACTTCCAACACAGGTGACGGCATGGCAGCTGATGATCACCGACATGGCCAGCTGACAGGATGCTATATTATAGAGTCGTCGGTGCGTCGT
The DNA here is from genome assembly GCA_030039265.1 of Naganishia cerealis. NCBI lineage: Eukaryota > Fungi > Basidiomycota > Tremellomycetes > Filobasidiales > Filobasidiaceae > Naganishia > Naganishia cerealis. The sequence continues at coordinate 125,784 of JASBWR010000036.1, read as the reverse complement.
GCCCTGCCATCCATTGATCGGCCGTCCAGTCACCATGGCGCTTTCCTGGCTCTTTCCTCGAGTAAGCATCACCTCGTAGCCCATCTGCACTCAACCTTACACAGTATTGTCCATGTGCAGACGTTTACAATCACACCCACCGTAACGGCAGATGGAGCCATTTCACACTACGGTGGAGCGCTCTTGCATTACGACTTGGAAAGCACCCCCGACAAATACGTTCTTCGACAAATCTATAAAGCAGGGAACAAGCACACGGGGAATGGTAGGGCAAGCTCAGCAACACCTCCTTACCATCGCCACCTATACCAGGATGAACATTTCGAGGTCGTGAGTGGAAGACCTGTCATCGTCATTATTAATGTATGCCATTGACAGGCGAACGTTTTGGATGCGGCTGTCTAGCGGGGAGGCACTCTGCGTTACATCATCAATGGGAAAGAGGGTACTCTACACAAGGGAGAGTCGATCATGAGTCCGGCAGGGGATCGACATACCGTGAGTGCTGGTAACACTCAGACTGTTTGGATGAGTGTTACTTATCGGCCTATTGAATGTCTTTCCGTAGTTTTGGTGCCCTGCCGACGCCAAGGAAGATCTGGACGTAGTGATAACCAGTTCGGGATCTGTCAATGGGACTGGGTGAATGCTGCAAATCTTTTCGACATCAGTATAATTCATTGCTGATATGCCTCTATCATGTCGTCGTGCTCTAGATCATTTAACGAAACCTTCATGCACAATTTCTTTGGTTCGTACCTTACGATATCAAGAGAAAACGCTGAATCTGAATCAGTCTTCTGACTGCGACTCCACATAGGCTATCTCAGCAGTAAGAGCACAAGAATGCCAGCATAATGAACCTCTGGTGACGCTGCTTCCATAGCATGTACCATGGCGAATCGAGCCCCGAACCCGCTTCAAGTCTTGCGCTTCTTGGACAGTGCGGACGTTGTCTTAGCGGATATCCCTTTCGGCTTGGGTTGGCTCTTGAATCTAGTAGTCGGCAAGTGGCATAACATTGACGGAGCAGGTGAAGTTCCCATATGAGCACTGCTAACTTGAACGGTGTCGTTTTAGGACGATGGATTGGAGGTTATATTGCCGGGTACAAAACGAATCTTGAAAGCGAGGCGAAAAAGTCTGAATGATCGCCATCCTCTGAAGGCTCCAAGTAAACAAGGTGAACCACTCTGCAAGAAGCCTTTCATCAGGGCAAATTTCTTCCAGCTTACTCTGTTCTATGGCTCAAAGTCAATGCTGCTGCGCCTGAATTACTGATGTTTCCAAGGTTTGTTAGTCTCGTATACAATATCGTGGCGGAGAGACGTGGAAATCGCGTTGTAAGAAATGTCAGACGACTTGATGCATCGCGAATGCTTTTTCTGTCTGGTTTGTCGTCGGAAACAGAGAGCGTGGAGCGGATAATTTGACAAGCTCCAGTAGTTGCTTCAATCCACTATCAAGCTCAACCCCATGTAGATTTCGTGTAGGTCACCTATTTATGAAGGAGGGACAAACAATCCCTTATTTGCCATCCTTCTTCTCATCGCCAGGAGTGTCATGCGACCGAGGTGGCGGTGACTTCGGCAAGAGGCCAGTGATGCGTCGCATTCATCTGGGTGAACTCTGACTACCCCACATCTACTGTCATTCTCTGGGCGATTTCTTCATCCGGACAACGATCTGAGTTTTCCAAGAACGGAGCTGCTTCTTCAATGGGGTACCTTGGACGCAACTGGTCAGACAGCAGGACTCAATGCTGAGATATTCCTTTCACAATACACGCTAGGCGACGGAGGGAAAGTGCCCTCCCTTTACAGGCAGGTTCATCTCAACACTGGGCGAGTGACCGCTATTCAAGTCAGATAGCAGGTCCCTTGTACAATGTCGAAAGTTCTCTCAGTGGTAGCAGTCCCTCCGATGTGCCGGCCTGACGAATGCCTTGCGAAGAGTCATGAAATATCGACCTGTACACGGTCTGCAGAATATAGAGCAATGGCGGAGAAGCAGTCAAGTAACACATACACCCTGATCCAAGTTTCTTTTTGTCCTTTGCTGATTTTGGTCTCTGTCTCATATTATCTTGGTAGATGTGGCATTTCCTCAATCCCTAGACCGATGCGAACCTGTCGACTGTTGACATAACAACGACAAAGCACAACAGGTCAAGTCCAATGTGCGGCATGCGGGCATGCCGCCGTAGATTTGGTCTCTATCGCCGCCGGGCCAGAGGTTTCTGTCGTTGTTGCGGCGGAGGCTGTTGCAGACAGCGTCTTGACTGAACTACCAGAGCTTCGCACACTTTCACTTGAAGCAGTGATAATAGCCGCCGCTGTCCTGCTCGATTCCATCAGAGTTGTGGCGTTCGAAGCAGACGTGATCGTGCTATTGGGTGACGCGGACGTGATAGTCCCGTTTGCCAAGACAGACAGAGCTGAAAGTCTTGCTGAGAAAGCTGCTGTATTGGTTGTGACGTTGAGACAAGTGTCATTGGCATCACGTTTACGCATTCCCGGTGGACAGATATCGGCAGGTATGTTGCAGAACGGGGTTCCGGGGATTGTCACATTGTCGCAAACAAGTCCAGCGCCACTGGGGCAGCATGCTTGACCGCAGAGACTATTTGAAAACACAGAAATCAGTTAGCCCGACAGTTGTCCCGAAGCCCTTCACGAGCACAGTAAAGGGGCCGGCTCGAAGGCCATAAAAAGCTACGCTCGAGAAGGCTTCAGAGAGGAAACGACCTACAACTGGCCGCTAGGGCAACTGGCCGGGGGAGTGAACAAAGGACTTGTAGGCACGGCACCAGTGCAGATGCCGGAGGATTGGCCGCCTTCACCGGGGGTCGGGGAGCATATGGTCTCGCCTATGATGCCTTGTACCAGGTCACAGCAGATACCGAAACAGGACCTGGAGAGAAGTGCGTACTGTCAGCCGTGTGCTCTTCCCTCGAGATCGACACTCAGTCGATATGTCAGCAGCCCGCAGCGGAAACACACGTACACCGAGCATCCAGGAATCGGGATTGCGTCGCACTGAGAGCCGCTGTCGGATGTGTAGACCACCGTCAGCCCGTTGAAAAGGCTTGTCTGTAGAGCCAAGAGTGCGCCGACCATACTCACATAGGACAGCAACCCAGTTGACCGTTACGGATGGCGCAATAATCTCCCAGTGAGCAGCAGCCTCCATCATTACACTGCACGCTTGTGGGGCAGGTGAACGTGAACGTGCTTCTGGGAAATAGGGCTCGGTTGTGTCCGCGAATGCCACCTTGAACGTTGTTTCTCGTCTTGGTCGGCTCCTTGTCATGTCCATTCCAAGACCACCACCAATCTGCCGTCTTCGTCGGGGGCGGCACTTCCACCTCTTTGCCCTCGAGCCCGGCCTCAACCCCGTCTACGGCATCATATTCCCGGGGCCCCTGGAATGGCAACGGATTGGGAAAATCTCGTGGAAAGAAACTGAAATTCGCCGCAAGCTCGACCCAAGGGAGGCTCTGGTAGGCGTCGCTACGGACGATGCCTTCCTTCAGTTCCCGTAGTGTACTGGGTAGGCTTGACGGAGGCTGTTCCTGAGCCCGCTCGGGAGGTCGGAAGAACGGAAGCCAGAGGGCTGACGCCCGCAAGGCGAAAACAAAGATGAGCGAGAGGTTACGCAGGAAAAGGATGAACATGGCTTTCCGTCCGGGCGTTGTCTTTGGCGGTGGTCGTCGTACGGTAAGCGAATCTTGGGGTTATGCGTCAACGATTCCAACCAAGGTTATCTGCAATACTTCACAGGACGCGGCGTACCACGCAAGGTTTGGCGTAGGCGACATTGCGAGTAGTGAACTCGACCGCTGAGTCCATCCGCTGTGATGACCATGCAGGCTGCCGCTCGCTACGTCAGCACAGCTCACGAAGGCTCAGGCCACGAGTACTGTACGTGTAGGTTGCACGTCTAGGGCAGCAGGGGGTTTTCTGAGTCCGCTGTTGCGCAGTGTAGTGTCCCAAGTCTTGCCGGTGCGTTAACAGCGCCCGTAAGAGACATACCGGCTGACTACAAACATGCGCAAAACGCATTCGGTACTCACTATAGTTCGACAATCAGTAGACCTTTTTTTAGACATTATTATGATCCGCTTTCTTGCTTCCGAGCGGCGGGACCTGTGATCCGTTCAGCTTGCGTTCGTGAAGCTGCCGCGAGGACGGCGACGGGAGACATATCACCCTGAGGAACATCCCTCACACACAGCGAGGTGGATCTTAACCATGGACGACCCGGCCGGGTTTGACCTTTTTGCAGCGAACTGGAAACGATTCCGTCGTGGCTACCCTGTCGCAGCATTTGCCAAATTCCGAAGAGACGCCTGGACTGCAAGACCTGTTTCACCACGTCCAAGGAGTTCTCGAGAACATCGGCCATTATATCGCTGACACTGCTTTAACTGGCGCGAACATGTCTATCGACTGGGCTGCTGTAAGCTTTGCGAAACTAGAAGCAACGGTCAAGCTCTGGAGCTGGCATCTCAATGTCTGCAGAAAAGGCTAAAGCATCATAGCCTTCGCTCATCATCGGACTCGATATCCAACAGGGAGCGTGTATCAAGCGCGAAAAGGGATGTGTACCGGCAGGACCGAAAGGTTGCCGCCCAACATGGTTCAGCAGTAAATTCAAGCTCGAGGTCTCGGGAGATATCCACGACAAGAGAGTAGAAGACACGTTACGCACAGTGGTCGACCATCCAGCATTGTATGTCTCGGCATAACAAGCAATTGTGAGGTCGACGGTGGAAGAGCAAGATATACGGCTCAGGCTGAAGTGTAAGCCGAGTATACTTGAAAACTTTATTGAATTGATGACTTCGGTGGGCATACGAGGTGTGCAGCGTCTTCTCGACTAATGACTGTTATCCTACAGTACGATGCCCGTCAACATGTTTCCTCGACTTAGAAGACCATCTCACCGGACCTGTCACCAAGGTCGACATGAGGAACTGTCTTATATCCCTCTCCATCACATGCTTCCCGACATTAGTGGCATTACGGCGTCGACGGCTGCGTATTCCTACAAATTCGCGTGCCCGCACCTTTCCCCCTCATACATGAATGGGGAATCGCCAACGACCCGAGACGAACAAGTATTGGATGAAGCGGCATGGGGATGCACAGTTTGCGTTTGATATGGGTCAGGACGACAATAAAGGAGATGAGACGGTGTTCGCAATCGGTCACGCCGACGATTACGCAAGTCCAGACGTGCATAGAGTCACGGCTATGATTGCTGGCACATTAATGCTCGCCGATTTTCACGAACACGGCAAGCAGTTCTGTGTCCATGGCTACCACGATGTACCGCCGCCTCCAGTACCAGTGAGCGCAGATACAGACCCACTAGAGGGCATCTCAGACGACGCACCCCCAGTAGAGGTGCGGTGCCGGCGACACGAGGCTACAATGCAAGCTGATCTCGCTCGACGGGAGGTTGATTGGAGAGAGATGCTTCAGAGAATGGAAGCTGCAGCTGGAGGTTCGAGCGTACATGCGCCAGGACTCAGAGCGGGTGCCGTTGCTTCTCGAAAGAAATCCACAATGCAATAACGGCTGTTCCCACCCGATAACTTTTGCCTCAAGTAGCCCTCCCGATGGCGCTAGTAGAGGATGCGGATGCGGCAGTCGCGGATGATCAAGAGCAGCCTGAGAGACAGGAAAACGATGAGGCAATGGACAGATAAATAACTGGATGAAGTGGGTGTCGTTGTATCGTCGGTGCAAGGCCAATTGGTGTCTTATTTGTAGTGTAGTAATATTATCGATGTAGGGAAATATAGTGTACCTTTACATTTATTTGAGCCAAGCGCGGCGAGCACCGCGTCTTTCTTTGTCTGTTAATCTCCTACTGGATTTATATGAAGTTCAACTTGTGGGCAGCGCCTACATTAACTGAGCGGGCACCGCCCGAGGAGGGAAACTGGCCTCGTATGCAGCCCTAGACAAAGGTAAGCGGTTAAGCCCAGTAACAATCAGACAAACCAACCGGACACTTACATGAGCGCAATCAATGTCGGCTCGCTCCATTTCCTGCCGATAAAGCTGAGGCCGAACGGCGCGCCGGTGGAATTGAGTGTACCAAGAGGCACAGTAACGATCGGGTAGCCGACGATAGCGGGAGGACCGGTGGAGAAGCCTTCCGAGGGGAGAATGAGAGCGTCCAATCCGTACTGATCAAGAACAGCGTCGATACCGTTGGTCGCACCAAGCATGACGTCGGCTGCGCGCGCAGCCAGGTACTCGGACGAGTTGGTACCGGGAGTGCCGAACGAAGCGATCATTGTTTGCTGACAGCATTCTCCCGGTGCAAACTCGATATCGGCATTTGCGTCATTGAAGTTGATTACATCCTCGAGCGTTCTGACTTGGCTGGAGATGAGATTGCTCATATAATTGCCGAAGTCGACCTTGAAGTCATTTTGTAGAACGATGGTTTCGTTGTTCGAGTAGAGATACTCCTGGAAGGAAGGCAACTCGGCGGGGTCTTGGATACTAGCACCAAGCGACTGAATCTTAGCGATTGCGGCGTTAACAGCAACACTGGTTGATAGAGGTTTACAGTCAACCCGAGTGTGTGTCGAGCGGCATGGAACGCAACGTTACTCACTTGATTTCAGGGGGATTACCCGACAACGTTTCGTTGAAGAAATCGCGAGGAACTCCGAGCTTCATGCCCTGGAACGTCGCGTAGGGAGCTAGGGTGTACTGAGTATAGTTTGTTTCCGTGTGGTTGACAGCGGCGTACGTAGCGGTATCATTCACATCATAGCCCACCATGTTCTCGAGAATTAAAGCGGCATCGTACGCCGATTTAGCCATTGGTCCGGTCGTATCCTGTGTCGAAGAGATCGGGATGACTCCACTGCGGGAAGAGAGCCCGACACTCATCTTAATGCCATATAGTGCCGCTCGGTTCGAGGGACAAATGATGGAGCCGTCGGTTTCACTGCCCAGAGAAGCCGCTGCGAAGCCGGCACTGACTCCAACGCCTGACCCAGATGACGAGCCGCAAGGATCTCCACCTGCTGCGAAGCCTCCGACAACATACGCCGAGCTTGTTTGAAGACCGCGCGCTGACCTAAATGAGTTGATAACATGAGCCTTTTTGATAGAAGAACTAAAAGGGACATGACTTGCCATCCGTTGGTAATATTGCCTTTGAAATTGGCATACTGCGATAGGTTCGCTTTACCGATGACAATCACCCCCGCTTTGCGAAGCTTCGCGGAGACAGGCGCATCGGAGGGAACGACTGATCCGAGCAGCGCAAAACCTCCCGCCGTAGTGTTCATCCCAAGCTCGACATCTGTGTCGATGTTGTCCTACAGAAAGCAGCCCAGAAGTACATCATTATGAATAACAAATCGGAAAAGGCAAAATTTGGGTGTGCGTACCTTGAAAAGCATTGGGATACCGTGCAATCCCGAACGGACGGTGCCATTCGCGCGCTCATCATCAAAAGCTTGAGCGATAGCCATAACCGAGTCATACGGAGCCGTCTCGATGACCGCTCGCAAATTCAAGCCTGCATGGTTGTCGTTGGCGATGCGGTCTCTGGGAAGGGAAGCATAGAGTAAGCATCTATGTAACAATAAGAGTGGAGACTGCGTTCTTACAGATAATGCTGAGTCAATTGGACACTTGTTATGGTTCCGTTCGATAAGAACTCTTGCAGGTCCTTGACAGTGGCGGTGAGGACGTCCACCTCTGCGGGGAAGTACCATCTGGCCTTGAGATCCCGAGGAGTAGGTGTGGCAGAAGCCAAGGAAGCGGCAAAGACAGCGAATGGCGCGAGTATCTTGAATGCGACCATGATGGACGGGAACGGAAACACGGGCTCTTGGTAAAGTGAACGATAGTCCTGGCGATAGAGGATGTAAGTCGCTTTCCGAAAGCAGTGGCTGTCAATGCTTCTTATACTCACTGTGGTGAATACTGCACTTGTATCAGCAGACGCGTTGTGCGATGGTAGGGTGTGGGGCAAACACCACCAGGGAAATCTGAAAAGCAACATGGATGAGCTCCTATATATTAGACAGAAAGGAGCCACTACAACAAGATAGGAGTACTTGGATGTGATGTGGCTGTTGATTCGAGTATGACGTGGATAGGGTTTAGAACACTCACATCCTCGGTCATCCCCGGACTCATCGTCCTTATCATCAACTCGCTCACATGAGGTTCATGTCGGGGAGACTATCTTGCAACCAGCAGTTGAACGAGATATCCGTCACAGTTCCGTTGTCTAATGTATCGCTCGTTTTTGAACTGGTCCCGGATGTGGTTGCTAGGGAAGTGTACTGCCAGAGGTGGAGGAAGAGGCAGTTGAGGGTGGAGAAAAGGCGCCGACATTGCGTCATTGGTTGGACGACTACGAGGATGCAAGAAATAGGGAAGGGCAAGCTGGATCTCGTACCTGCATCGAAGATCGACACTAGTACTACACTAGTGGAAAGTAGCGCAACATCCGGAAGAAGGCGGTCAAGTCCGTCGCGGAACTCGTATAGCTATATATATCCCAATTTGCATGGCGATAACAGAAGTGGTTATCTCTTCCGGCGGAGATTGTCTGTATGCAGAGCGAAGGGAACTATTGGTGGGGCACTTCCAAGTGAGCCGCTTCTTCCCGTGCGTTATATATCGAGCGGTACCCGGATGACGTCGGGAAAGTTATCGAGAACAAATGCGCTCCGGCCCGTCGCGAGGGGGGCAGTAGACGACACTCTTAGTTGCATGTGCATATCAGGCCCCTTCAACCAATGACCAGCAGTAGTATTCCATACGTTCAATAAAATATCGCCGAACAACTACAAGGGACACCTCTTGACTGATTCGTGAACGCAGGCAAAGCTCCATTGGTTTACCATTACTCTCAGTCGGCCAGTCCGCCCCGCCGCCCGAAGGCTTTCTGCATATGACCTTTGCGCACAACCGACATCACAGGCATGAACGTCAAGGTGTAAGTTAGTACCGTACTGCGTTGATTTTGAGAGGACACGCGAGAAGTACCATTGCGTTGTAGCTCCCCGCCAATAGACAGCGACTGAAAAGCTGCGATCAAATGCTGAGGAGGCGGGGGGGCGACTCACGTTGTCGAGCTAAAGGTTTATACGGCGATGCTGGCAGATGGGGGGTACTTTGGCGGAAGGTATGAACGAAGGGGCTAATTTAGTTTCCAGGTCAGGGCAAGGACTCCTCCAAGCTTCCATGACGATACTCTCCTGATAAGATGCCGTTAACAGGGAAATCCCAGAACCAAGTATGCCAGAAGTTGTAACAGGATCAACAAGGTGAGCCGACACTGCCGAGACCAGCTGAACAAGCTCATGAAATCCGCCTCGACCTGGCGCGCCATTGCAGCGAGCAGCCAAGGCGTAAACACACGCAACCATGGGTATGGTGATTCAGGAGTCCAAGCTAGACGCGCGAGTCCCGATAAGTTGTTGGTACCGAGAAGGTGCTTGTGATCCAAGGGTGGCGACATCCTAAACTTCTCCCAAGCCGTACTAGCATATCAAGATCGTGCCAATTGTCGGGTCCGGCTGAGGATCTTGTTCCGACTCGTTTGATGGTGAATGATATACCACTTGGAACCTGTGACAGACGCAGACTGACATTCGTCCTTTTCGTGTGAAGCCGTGTACACACACGAAACAGGCGCGTCACCTTCCTTTCTAACCGGCGCTGAATTGCCTTCCGATACTATTGTAAAGAGAAATGAGGATGATATCACACTCGTTCTTGATTGAAAGAAACACCTACCCTTCCGATGCCAAAACGCCCACGGCTTCTGTGGATCTACCAGTGAGCGCACAAAGCGCATTCTGGCCAGTTGTCGGAAATTGGCCTGATCGATCAGTTGGTCCATCCTCTTACCTTGCGGCAATTCCTCATCTGAACCCTTCGTGGGTTGGAAGAGTTGATAAGGAATTTTGTCAAGGTAATGGTCCACCTTAGCGGAGTACCTTTCAGACATACTGCTCAAGTACCGACTGGAAGAGTAAACTGACATCGTTGGCGAGTATTTGTAAGGTTTTTTTAAGGCCTTCTCCATGTGCGAGTAGTCCCTTTTTCGTCCATTTACCCGCCATTTCTTTCGGCTTGTATCTGTTTGTAAGACTGTCGATGTTTTGGGCGCAGATTTCCAATTGGTACAGATCCTTCTGTTTCACAACGTCAAGCGAATCTTCCCCGTACTAGAATCGCAGAACTGACTGGCCGCTATCTCGCACGGTGTGAGCACAGTGGACCCGAAACCCCTCCGAATGCTTGTTAAGGCATCGTTGAAAATAACCTGAACGACTGGTTTTAGCAGCGGTATCGATCAAACCCTCTCGACCAGCCATGCAATGGAAGCAGTATTTTGGAGGTCTAATGCGGGTCATGAAACGGTTGGCGGCGTAACCACCGACTCTAGCGGAAGTATCAGACGGTTTGAAGGAAGGAGAAGTTCTGCCAGAAACCATAGTGGGTACATGTCGACCTTCCAGAGCCTGTTTATAATGATATTCTCTATGTACAACCCGTGACCGCCTGTAACCCGGTATGATGAGTAATCAAGATCTGTTATGCGATGCAATAACACCACCGCTGCTATAACACCACTGCTGCTATAACACCACCGCTGCTATAACACCACTGCTGTTGTAACACCACCTTAGAGCCTGAATAGTTTACTTAGTGTCTCCTAGATAACCCAATAAGTATATAAGAGCTATGCTCGTTTGCCACTGTCTTGTAATTCAGATAGGAGAAGGAGGGGGGCAATATAGGATTAATTAATCAATACTATAACTTCAGTAATAAGAAGTCGCGACCTTACGTCATCAAGACACTGAGTTCCATTGACAAGCAGTTGCTAAGACAGGTGAGTATTACATAACTACTGCGTAGCTCCGAGGCACTGGGAACCGTTAGGTAGCCGCTATTACATAAATACTCAGGTAAAGACTTCACAGCTTGGATCTTAGATCAAGCTGAAGTCTCCTTAGGGATAATAGCTTAGGCACTTGACACTGTTGATCAAGCAGAGTGAAGATCTGGGTTGCGGTCACCTTGGAACCCTTGGCTCCAGAGAGGGTCATGGTCTGCATGTTGTTATCGGGAAAGGGTTTGACGAAATGGGATGGGATAACGTCGTTGTTGATCTTGGACGTTTGAACGCAGCTTGCATAGCTGCCATCTTGTATCGTAAGCAATTTTTTTTTCCAAACGAATATTGAAGTTTCGAGCGGTGTTGGGATCGAAACTCTTTGAAACCTTCGGTCAGTCGACAATCTGCATATCAGCAGCAGCACCACTGTTGAACTGGACTTGGGCGCTTCAGCGCGATCGCGCTTAGCTTAGAAATCTTTCCCTCGCCGTAGAGTATATACGAACCTATCCGGTATCATTGTATCCTACTCACCTGGGAAGCCAAGGCATTCAGCGGTTGACCTTGGCTTAACAGGTGAGTACAGCTGTAGACAGTACGAAGGCATTCAGCGGTTGGCCTTGGCTTAACAACCACCCCCTACAGCAGCATCCAAAATTGACTTTTGGATGTCTCTACCCTTCACCCCTTACGCGCCTAAACCAGCGCTTTCTCGTAGGTAAAGTTACAGGATGCTAGACTCTGTAACAATATATATAGCTAGTAAAGTTATGACTTTGCTCTTGGTCGTGACACCTGTTAGTTCAGACATTCAATCTCTGAATCTAACAAGATTCGACACCTTCACGACACCGATTCCGAGCTTAGCAGGACTCGACGGCGACAATTCCTATCTCAAGTTCCAGCTGATTGTGCCATTCAGCTGGAAGGGCTGTTGGCAATGATCAAGACTGTCAATGCTAAGATGGAAACGTCTTCTACAAGGACTAAAGAAAACGGGGAGTCCGAAGATGATGGCGAAATGTTCATGGGTTTTAGTTGACCGGTTGTGAATTGATGAAATCAAATCGGTAGAACGTAATCATACTTATTGTTTCTTTTAATTAACACTATCTGATAGGTGAAGATACAACTTCCATATACGTCGCGCGAGTGTGACGGCTGGGAAGTCCAACAACGGTGAAGGCGATGATGGTAGTGGCGCCGAAGTGAAGGTGACAACGGCGAGTCTACTTCGTATTATGTGGTTCTTACCCTCCATACTATGTACCTGCGACCCTGTGTTTGAAAACCTGGAAGGTGTGCTAGTTCGCTACAACTGATAAAAATGCTGCATGATACATGCAATCACCAGGAATCGGGTGAACTGCATCGCTAGCCCTTGCCCTCATCTCGCTATTCCGATGTTATACGAGCTAAAGCTACAAAGTCACAAAAACTATACACATTCTGTGATCCGCTGACACAAGTGTTGTACAATCCAACGTGAGTTCGCAGTGGTTCTAGTAGTCAGTACAATGTTCAATGTGCCAGGAGTGGGCGGTGCGATCATTAGATGTTTCATATTACATGAGTTATAGCTTAAAGCGCTCCGAAAACCGGGAAAGGGAGGTTGAGGGGATGGAACGTCTAAGTTATTGAAAACTTGACGGAAATGTAATATTTTGGTATCGGCAGGAGCTAATCAACGAGCCCTCTCCCCTTTACTCAATAGTGACCCTTTATTATTACACAGCATCTTGAGAAAAGGACGTGAATGTACCATTGATCTACAACCTACCAGGTAATAACTTACTACACACCATGGCTGCGTGGTCATTCCGTCCTTTGCCTCTGTCCGCACAGGTTATCTCTTCAAGTGTTAGAGCAGGATTGTCTCTTGGCAATGTTCATACTGATTTCGTCATACTCAACGTTTTTCGCTGTCAATCCTGTGTAGGTGGTCGTACAACTTCAGCTAGACTTTATAGACACAACCGGTATGCGTTGGAGGCCTCCGAACCCTGTGGACTCGAACGGCTTAGCAGGGATTTCGTTTGGGAACCTCTTCTAAGCCGCTTGTTAGCTCGCTCATCCCCTTTACCAGGATCGACAGAGTATCGGTCTACAAAACACGGAAACTGAAAGTTTGGCTACAGATGTTTCGCATGCACAGTCAGGTAACGATTCTCGGTCAAGCACGAGCTAGTCATATACCAGGCCCCAACGGTGATTTCGCAGAGCGATCACTTTTCGGAGCTAAGCACGAAAAGGGCCCTAGTCTTGACTAGGGCCCTCCCAGCCGGACGAAACACTCGCGCGCCGATCACCCAAACGAAACACTTTTATCGCGTATCTGCTGGATAGCAAGAAAAAGATGAACGCTGGTCTTGCTACTTCCAGAACGTTTTATAGCTTGATTTTCTCATATCAGATATCTGCCTCGTCTCTACAATACCTACGAAGTCCATAATGCCCCGAGAAACCGGTCCACGCACCAAAACCGTTTCACAAGCTCTTCACGACCGCCTGAAGCTAGCTATCGAAGACTACAGCCGCAGATCTACAGCAGGAGAGAAGATCAGCCAGCGCAAGATTGCCAAGGAGCATCAGGTCAGTCATTTCACGTCATCGAAACGCCTTAGCGGAAAACATTCCTCAAGATTTGGGAAAGAGCCGACGCATAAGAAGCTCGACGAGGATATGGAAGAGGCGATGATTCAGTATTGTCAACGACTGGATTACATTGGCTACCCAGCGCGCTTCGACATGATTCGCACGGTAGCTATGCAGCTATTGAAATTAGAGGGGAAGAATGGACAGACTCGGGGTCGTCGAGTCGGACCAGCCACAGAAGACGGCGATTCGGGGAGTGACACTGTCGTTTCGAAGAAGCAACGCGAGATCGGAAAGAATTGGGTTCGTCGCTTCGTGCGATCTCATACCGAATTTAGAGTCAGGAAAACAACGCCTAAGGAACTCCAACGATTGGCGTCTACAGATCCCCAGACCTTTCAAAGGTATTTCGACAATCTCAAGAATCTAAGAGAACAATTTGCTATCGCAGACGGAGACGTATGGAACATGGACGAATGCGGTTTCCGAGTTGCAGTGGGTGGAAGCACTTGGGCAGTCACTCTTGAAGGACACAAACCAGCTTGGACTCCGACAGCAGGTAACCGCCAGTTAGTGACTGTTGTAGAATGCATCAGTGCTGGAGGTAATGTCATCCCCCCTTTCATCATCGTTCCAACTTCAAGGATTCTCGAGAAGTTTGTGGACAACAATCTGCCGTCCGGAGGGAAGATTGCTACAAGTGCTAGAGGTTACTCTAACGATGTGCTTGGCTTGAAGTGGCTCTTCCACTTCGACCAAACACGAAGAACAAGACAACGGGGACACATCGCCTGTTGCTACTGGATGGCCATGGAAGTCACCTTACGCGTGAATTTATCGAATACGCTGATGCAAATAAGATCGTGTTGCTCTGCCTCCCACCACATTCGACTCATGCGCTACAGCCTCTCGACGTTACTGTATTCGGTCCGATGAAGAACTGGCACAAAGATGCAGTCGACATCGCCTATCGTACGGGGTGTACCGATTTCAATAAGCTCGAGTTTTTAGCGAGTTTGACAAGCATACGCCGACATACCATGAAAGCCTAGACGATTCGAACTGCTTTTCGACTTACAGGCATCGTACCGTTCAATCCTGAACAGGTACTCAGTAAAATCGTCAAAGATCTCACAGCGACAGGCGGAGTCCATATAAGCCAAGCGAGCAAGAGCCTCCCCGTCATTGGCGTAGGATGTCCAAATGGGAGAAAGAATGATGGAAGAAGGATACAGATCCCTGGGCTTGGAAGGAATACGATGATCATCGAACCGGGTTTGCGCCGTGGGACAGATTGGAAGATGAGTCGACAACGTTCGGCAGTGGTGCGGACATGTTCTCCGATAGAGACGCCGGGAGCCCCTTTTGAGTCTCAGAAGAAGACAATGAAGGTAGAGCTGAAGGAAACACAACCGGAGAGCTGTCTGTGTGTACTCCAGGCCAGTCGTCAACCACACTAGCCAGGATTGGAAACAGACTGACCTTACACATGGTGCAGCAGAACGATCCTTTTTGGCACCTCCTATCGAGTCTTCTCCTCCCGAACTCCGACAACGTACAAGGAATTCAAACATTTCAGTGCCAAACTGATTCGACATCAGCATCAACGTGCCGGTCAACTCTCACCGACGCTGCAGAAGACTTTAAAAGGTGCTAATGGCAGGAGAACTCACAACACAATTCGCACATGAAAACGCAGCCTTGAGTCAAGAGCGAGAACGACGTCAGGCCATGCCAAACAGAGTGATTCAAACCGGGGGCGTCATCACTATTGCCGATGCTATTAGAATGAAGAGATCGAGAGAGGATGGAAAGGATGAAAAAGAAAAAAGAGCGGAGATGAGAAGGCAGAAAAAAAGGGACAAACTCATTGCGGAAGATAACACCCGTTTGCTTGCAGCTGGTCAAGAGCCTTCCCCAGATGAGGATCCCAACTTCAACCCGAACTATATGGATTGGAATTCTGCCAAAAAGACGGATCGCTTCAGGGAGTGGCATGACAGGTATCAACAGCTATGTCAAGAAGACTCCGCCACGAGACTCACAAGTGCAGGTGACTACCCGACAGATAACGATGAAGGTGATGACACAGTTAACTCGGAAGCGGAAGAGGATGAGATTGGGGGATTCTCAGACTACGGCTCTTTCTGAGCTCTGTCATGACTGAGAAGATTCATTTTATACAAAGGAGATATTTAGTGGTTGACGCGATGAAAGTGTTTCGTCTGGGTGATCGGCGCGCGAGTGTTTCGTTTGGATGGGAGGGCCCTAGTCTTGACTAAGACCCTTTTTGCGCTTAGCTCCGAAAAGTGATCGCTATGCGAAATCACCGTTGGGGCCTGGTAAGCTCAACAGAATTAAATATGTAAGATGTTCAGATGTCGAACGTGTACTCGTTGTGCTCGTTCAAGGACATTTCTGAAATGGTCCATATCGAATCGCTCCCTTACGACGATGATCTGCAACGGTGGTGGACATGAACGGGAAGGATGACAAGGTGATCGGATTTGAGTTTATGAGAGCATGGCAAGGAAAGAATCGAGACTTCATTCCATTATCGGGTGATCACAGTGATGGCAATGAAGAGTATGACGACGAGTAGCTACATCATACAATGAGAATAGTAACGCTTTCTGTTCGCGGCAGGAACGACGCAGTTGTGATGGAGGGGAATGAAGACGATCCCGGCCCCCGGTGCAGTCCAATAGATAGAGTGCGGTTCGCGCTGGCATCATGTACAGAAGAGAGTAACAACACACTACTCCTGGGCCTTCGTTCCTCTCTCATGTCCTCTTTAATGTCCGATAAGCCTGTGGTCGGCTGACATCAAAAGTATCAGCGATCACTCTTCAAACATCTGTTATTCGCAATCCGCGCATCGTGCGTCGTACGATTTTTTTTTCAAAGTAATCGGCTCCCCAGGCCACACTGAGCTCTGTCCTTTTCCGTTTACTATACATAGCGAACTTTCAGACTCTTTTCCCCTCGTCTTGTAATCCGTTTTGAACTTCGAGACAAGATCATATGTCAATACTATGGTCACGTGTTTTCAACTATAGCTTAGTGGTAGGAGCCCACTACCTTCTCATCAGTCTTAGCCCTAGTCCTGTTCTCCGTGGAGGTCGTTGACGCACCCATGTGTCGAGTCTTAACTCAACAGCCTCCCGCTCGTGACACTACTCAACTAAATGCCTTTAACGTCTTCGGCCCAAAGCGATGTGTTGCATTTGCTGGACCTTTGAAGACAGACACTTCAACTGTAGCAGGAAGCCTCTTTTGGTGATGACCCTTCGAGTTAAGTCATGCTCCTCGAAAATGGCGTACTTAAGCTAACGCATACAAAACAACAGGCGAGCGTTTGATCATCCTTCAGGTTCCCAGCAGCGATGGACTTGCCAAAGGAAACCAAACCTTCAAGTTTATCCAGCATCTTGGTAACTTCCTGGAAGCTCCCCATGGATGCAGTGTTTGTAGCGGTGACTGATTTGTTTCAAGTATGGCGTTCTGTCGGTTGGTATGACGTACAGCTGATACGGCATACGAACGACCATCTCTGACGAAGGGTACTTTCACACGGTTGATGCATTCTCTCCCAAATTCTCAACACCCGTCGACTCCTTCCAAGCGATGACGAATCGGATCACCGCGCACGTAAGGGCGATGGAGGAGATCATCGCGTATCGGGTGATCGTATGCCAAAGATACCAACTCTGCATTAGATTGAGTAACTAACAGTGGGCTGTGCACAGACAGGCCAAGACCTCTCTGGAAGGTATGAGCTGCAAGCCTTGATTTGGTTCTTGCTTAGTTCTTCCTTTGTGACTATGGCACCTTCCAACCTAAATGCTAACACCAACAAGGCTTCTCGCTGGCATTTCGGTTCTTTGCTTTCGAGTCCGATGCTTTGGCTACAACGGCTTTGGCTTCGTCCTCCTTGAGTGTGTCACCTGCATCATTGGACGTGGTAACTGCGTCCCCGCCATGGAATCCTAGTCGTTATGATCGGTATGGATCGAAGCCTTGAGGTTGGATGAGGTGATAAACGGATCGGAAGACTTGTTGGTCTGCAAAGTAGCGTATTGCTTGGGAGACTCTGAAGCAGAGGAACCGCAAAATCCTTGTCCGAAGGGAGGAGCATCTGAGTTAATGAGGTTGTTGAAGTATTTCTGGACCCTGTTGATATGTTTCTGTGCTTTTCCGCGCTCCTGTAAATTGATCGGCCACAGTTTTCCTTCATAACGGCCAGCTGACTGAATGTCTGTCTTATTGAACTTCGTGAATCTCCCGCCAAAGTTCCACAGCATCCGCACTCATAGGATCCAGTACGCCCGCCGAGAAAAGGGAGATGATGTTATCGTTGACGCATCGGATCAGAAAGGACCAGGCATCTAAGCGATCTTCGTCTGCGTGTGTATGAGTGGTATCAGTATCAATCGTAGTTGCAAGTCGACGTCGTTGGACCGAGGTGGACGTGCGAGGTACATTCACTTCCTTCACGGTATAATATTCTCTGCGTAATACCATTAACCTTCGGCATTAGATTTGATCCATGAAGACATTTCAAGGCCTTTTAGAACGGTCAGGTTCTCTACTGTAGTGACTTGTGGGGCACCAGTAGGCAGTTGAATGACAACCGTGATAGTGGTGTTTTCAGTGTCTGATAAGCTCATGATGACACTCGTACGAATTACATTCTCTTTGATCGCTTTTCAGATCTCTGGTCATTTGATAAGCAAGCGATCGCATACGATAGAAGACTAGATGAGTGTCCAATGATGTGTGTAGAGCGAATGCCCAGTACAAAGAGGGCATCACATTGGAGCTGATCATATAAATTATATAGTCAAGCGAGGAGTCCAAAGGAGTAGTTGAGTGATGAAGTGATGGCAAATTTTGGAGGCGATTGAGAGTTGGAAAATAACATATACTGTCATTCACAACAGTGAGACGGCGCAACACCGAATGGACGAAAAGGTGTGTTGACAGTGTGAGGCTCGTCGCCGTACCGAAAGATATTGAACTTTAAAATGGACAAAGATTTGGTTGATGCTATGGCTACATCGAAGGAGAACACTCATCTGACGGCCTAGAAGGTGCCTTAATCCTGAACCGGCGCTCATCGCACCAACCAGGCTTTTTGACAGCTTGATGGCGATCTCCTCTTTAGACGGCCAGCCAATGCTGCGCGACCAACCTGCTGACAAAAAGTCACGACAGAAACTGAAAAAAATGGAGCCATCAGGAGTCGAACCCGAGACCTCAACCAAGCTAAGCTATGAAAGCCAATGCTAAGATTGCGCGCTACCAACTGCGCCATAGCCCCCAGATGTGGCTCCTGTTGCAACGCAAAATATAACTCCAAAAAAGAAAAACCCCACTGATAAAACGTCTGATCTAACCGCTGTCTCTTAGAAGAAGTGAAAGTCAAAGACAATCAACTACATAATCGAGCGGGGCCAACGCAAGCCAGCTGTGCATCTGATGCATTCTAGAACCAGATGTACATTGAAGCGATTCCAAACAAGCCGCCAGACAAGAAAATCGAGCCGTCGTCCCCCGTCTTGTGTACCACGTGACCCTGTGTTTCTAATTACGTTCTGATTTACCTCCAATTCCGCAGTTCTCTGGCTAGCAAGCTCTTCAATGTGGTCAGTGGGATCCAAATCGACTGCCTTCCGCCATCAGCTTAGTGCAATGCGCAAGCAGGCTATATGATAGCTTGTATCGTTGTATTAAGAGATAGTATATATGATGTTATATAATACCAATCAACACAGTATAAGCTCTTAAGTGCGCCAGTCAAAAAGTATGATGCTTCACGACTGATTGTATAGTACAAGGTAAACTCTAACGACTGAATGTCACAAGGTAGACCGCTAAGTAAAGCGAGTCTCACTGTATTGCTCAGTTTTGTGTTAGTACAATCAAGGCGCTAGACAGGCGAAGTTAGGTAGGTCAAGCGTAATTCAATATAGCATGGTAGCGAATATTACAATTGGGTCTGGCTCTCTTACATAGGTGTTGTAGCTGGCTGGTGGTGAACCTTTCTCCAAGGGCGTCCTGGGGTCTATGTCAATTTGCGCCGGAAATAGCTTAACGAGACACAAAGGCGCATAGTGTCGGAAATGTGGAGGCCTTTCTGTCACTTATTGCTGTTTTTAGGGAAAAGTGACACAAGTAACTGAATAAGCCCAAATATAGTCGCATGTCACTTATTACTTAAATCAGCATTACTCGATGTAGAGAAAGGATAACGATCGTAAAGGCTACCAGCTCACAGCTATGTAGATAATAGCACAGGCTGACTAAACTAAGAGGCGAACAAGATACTGTTACAATAAGGCGAGGCCAGACTACATAGTACATACAATAGACTATAGCTATAACAGGTAGATGAGGCAAGAGACAAGAAAAACTACGGCTATTACAAGGGGGATATTGTCGTAGTTTTCGCGTCATGCCGCTGAATTTATTACATCGCCTTGCGCCTCTCTTCCACTAGAGTAGAAAGGATCCTCCTGAGAATCACCGCCCCATCTCCGCAGTTCCTCTTCGTCGGCATGCTCAATGTTCTTCGACTGACATTCGCCGACAAAATGTTGAGCGACGCGTCATTTCCGAATCTCATCGCCAGTAACCTTCCTTATCAAGCGTCTTATCTTTCGTCCTTATCTCAGTCTATTAACCATCCTTATCTAAGTCCCCTTTTGATGATTGTATATATAGGTGACTGCCGGTTGTTTTCCCTTTTGTAGACCTGGTGACCTCTTCACACGACTCATGGTGATAATTCATACGGTACGTTGTATTGTCTAGCACCCTATACAATCACACGATTCATTGTGATAATTCATCACAAAATCCCCTCTCTCTTCGTCTTCTTCCGGCCTGATCTGCGGGGTCTGATACCACTCTGATCATGCCGACCCAGTCTTGAATGCTGATTACGTTCACTAGCATGAACTGCAAAGGACGGGCTACTATGCTGGTTCATATCAAACCCAGCAACAAAGACCGGAAGAAGACGAAGAGTTAGACAACCTTGCGGGTTATTGACGGTCGAAGAGCAGCAACGAAGCGGAAGAGGACGAGCGGGGTAATTGGGAGGACGGTTCAGAAGAATATTCTTTTTACTGAGTCAAGTGAAGAGGCCAGAACGATATATAGAATCCACGTTATCAGCTTTCAATTATATAGCGAAACAGGTCGATTGCTCGTTGCACTGAGCTTGTTGATTGGCGCGTGTTGCACTGAGCTAGGAGGGCCCTAGTAAAATGTACTAGGGCCCCTTCGCGCGCTTGCGCTGCGAAAGTCAGTCGCATTGATGCGCAATCACGTTTGGGGCCTGGTACGATGTCTATGTCCGAAATAGAATCCCGCATACGCAAAGCCGTCAAATCCCCTACGTATCATGGAGCCATAAACCTTTCAAACATTCGACGCTGCAGCCATTTGGCGTGAAACTCTACTTCAGGGATCACACTGAGACCGACAAGTTAAAGCCGCGCTATCGTCAGGGCGTACTGTTTGGATGGCGCGAAGATAATTCATCCGTTGTTAGATACTGGGAATCGTTGAGGCAAACAGTGAGCTATTCGACGGACGTTGTTTATTCACCCCCAAGCGAATGGTACAGTTCGCGAGGCTGCGGATTCACAAACCACGACTACAAACGCGTGGAGTGCCAAAGATGCCACGAAATGGTTGCCTTCTGCAATCCCTCGTCAAACACAATGTGTCACTGAACCTCAAAATCTACCTATACAAGCAGTCGATAGCCTTCCGCGCCTCAGCATCAACTCCATTATAATTATGTGACCAGCACCTCGAGTTCCGAAGGTTTGCCTACACCGTCGTCGTCTCCCCGGATAGTCGCGCAATCATCAGTCAGCGACAGAGCTCATACTCCCGATCCGCTGAACGATTATAACTGTTAAGTGCCTGTGCTACTATCTATAAGAAAGCTGCAACTTGTCACAATATAAACAAGTTGTACAAGTCCTTACTTATTGTAACCAAGTCTACTTGACTAATCCTAGCGGCTCCAAGCTACCCAGTAGTTATGTAATACTCACCTGTCTTGGCGACTTATAGCCTGTCAATGATACTAAGTGTCTGATGACGTAAGGTCGCAACTCCTTATACTGATACTAAAGTGTTGCACTGATTACTAAATCCAATATTGGGTGTCATATCTAGCTGAATTTACAAGAGAGTGACAGACTAGCAGAGATTTTGTGAAGAGGTCGGTCGGCCTGATTTTCTACCAAGGGACGTGAACTAAACTGACGATATTGTTGTTAACCTGGTCTCGTAGGAAGTAATGTCGCAGTGAAATGTGCTTGGAGCGGTCATGGTGTACGAAATTCTTAAATAGAAGAATCGCACCCATATTGTCGTTGTAAATAGTGGTAGAGTCGTTTTGCGGAAAGCCAAGATCCTCGAGCAACGTTCTTGGCCAGATCGCTTGCTTTACGGCATTGGCTGAGGACACGTACTCTGCTTCGGCGGTCGATAGAGAGACGGTGGGTTGACGTCGGGCTCTCCAAGATGTTACGACTCCAAATCTCTTGAACACGTAGCCAGACGTTCTGGTGTCTTGACATCCTCCCCAATTTGCGTCAGCAAATCCAAGGAATATGCGTTTGCCTGCATTGGCGACGAAAGTCAAGCATAGGTTGGTCGTCCCCCTTAAATAACGGAGTAAGTGTTTGGCTGCTTTAAAATGTGCCATAGACCAACGACTGATGTATCTTGCCAAAACGCCTGCTGCATAAGAAATGTCGGGTCTCGTTATGGTTGATAGATAAAGGACGGATCCGGCGACCTTTGGAAACTCCAAGTGCTTTGCCTCTTCAACTTCGGTATCTGAAGCTGCTGTAGGCTTATATCCAGGTGGGAGCGGAGTCTTGACGGGATTACAAGAAGTCATGTCGAATTTTTCCAGCAACGCATCCGTATAGAACTCTTGACTAACGTAAAGCTTTCTCTGTTGTCGATCTCGATACACATTGAAACCCAGGAAATAATTGACTGGTCCATTGTCTGTGCATTCAAATCGGGCGTTCAGTTCTTTCTTGAATTGTTCGAGTGCAGGGCGCGAGTTTGAAGCTACCAATTGATCATCGACATGTACCGAAAGCAATATAGTCACTGCGTCACTGTTGCTGATATAAAGACATGGGTCGGCCCTAGACGCTGCAAAACCTTGTCCTTCTATCCACAGATCGAAAGCTTTGTTAAAGCAGCGTGGTGATTGCTTCAAACCATATAGCGATTTGCGAAGCTGTATTACAGAGCTCCTGTCGATATTGCTTCCCTCGGATGGTTCCATAAAGATAGTTTCTTCCAGTTCACCGTTTAAGAAAGCTGCCTTGATGTCGAGCTGGTCACATTCATAGTCAAGGTAGTTCACCAGGGCAAGCAGTACTCGAATGGAATCTTTATGTACTACTGATGCATGGATGTCGTTGAAATGCAAGCCTTCTATCTGTACGTATCCCTTGGCGACCCATCGTGCTTTGAAGGCTGAGACTTGTTCTGTATTACCGTCAATCTTTCTGGTGAAGACCCAGCGAGCTTTTAGAATGTGCATGTTGGATTTGCGGGGAATGATTTCGAAGACTTGGTACTTTTCCATCTTGTCGAGCTCTTCTTGAATTGCCTTTTGCCAATGCTCCCATTGTGCAGAATTCCTTGCTTCATTATAAGAATTCGGATTCCCAGAATCTGAGATGTAGGCGGCCGCTCGTGCGTGTCGACCAATCGCTAACTCATCCTCCGACGAGTCAGCGTCAACTGAAGCATTTCCATAACTCCCTAGAATGTCATCTGAGGGTACACGTCGCAACGGGGTGCCGTTGTTTCTCGGCGACGGGGATGGCGAAGTGCTTGTCGACGATGATGAATCTGGCTCAATAACAGCAAACCTCTGAGCCGTAGGAGTAAGTGGTATTGCATGTTGGGCACCGTGCGGAGTTGTAGGAATGTCTTTTATGCCTGACTTCGAGTTTGCAGTGGCAGTTGTGAGTTCGACAGTATCGTTTTTTGAAGATAAAGTATTGTCGATCTTTGATTGCGGCATGAATTGTTCAGGTGGCGAGTAAATGATATCTCTCGAATAATTGACGGATTTCTTTAAGGGGTCCCAATATCGAACATAGCTTTTGCTATCTGCCCGCCATCCTAATAGGATTCCTTCACGATACCGCGGCTGAAGTTTGTCGGACTGTGTGTGATCCCGGAAAAAGATTTGTGTACCAAATGGTTGAAGATTGGTATGGACGACTTCTTTGCCTGTCCAGGCGGTGTAAGGAATTTCCCTGGTCTGGCCATTGGGAACCCGGTTTCTGACGTGCATGGCGTAGTTTGCTGCTTCTGCCCAGAATTGTTTAGGGAGTTTAGAGTCTACCAGGCCCCAACGGTGATTTCGCAGAGCGATCACTTTTCGGAGCTAAGCGCGAAAAGGGCCCTAGTCACGACTATGGCCCTCCCAGCCAAACGCAACACTCGCGCGCCGATCACCCAAACGCAACGTTTGAGCCGCTATTGCGTTCATCGGTTGTGACAAATTCAAAATTGCTTTGCGGTTTTACGTATTGCATAGAGGTAGCCAGAAACTGCACCATCCAAATTTTCCGTTTGCGCTATATATCCAGCTTCAACTTGCGCCAATCCACCAAGCACAATGCCTCCCAGAACCTCCCGAACGAAAACCTCCTCAGAGCTGGTCGACGAGAAGTTAAAGAACGCTGTCAATGATTACCGGGAGAAAGTCAACGCTGGAGAGAAAGTGAGCCAACGAAAGATTGCTCAACACTGGAAAGTGGACCATACTACGTTATCCCGCCGACTGAATAAAAAGCACGGTCCCAGATTCGGTAAAAAGGCAACGCACAAGAAGTTGGACCACGATATGGAGGAGTCTATGATTCAGTATTGCCAAAGACTAGACTATATCGGGTATCCAGCGAGATTTGACATGATCAAATCTGCTGCAGCAATGTTACTGAAATTGGAAGGCAAGGAGGGCTGCATGATTGGAAGAAGACCTACACTGCGGGACGACGACTCAGAGGAGGAGACCGGTCGCAGAAAGCAGGCAGAGGTCGGCAAGAACTGGGTTCGCCGGTTTGTGCGTTCACACCCCGAGTTCAAAGTTCGGAAGACGACACCGAAGGATCTCAAAAGGCTCGCATCCACAGAGCCACAGGTATTCCAGGACTACTTCGACAATCTGAACAAAGTTCGCAAACAGCATGGAATTGTCGACAACGATATCTGGAACATGGACGAGTGTGGATTTCGAGTTGGTGTGGGTGGCAGCACATGGACTGTCACTCTGGAAGGTAGTAAGGCTGCATGGACCCCTACAGCTGGTAATCGCCAGCTAGTCACCGTTGTTGAATGTATCAGTGCTGACGGGGCAGTCATCCCGCCATTCATCATCGTACCTACTTCAAGGATCCTGGAGAAATTTGTGGACAACAATCTGCCTAAGGGAGGTAGAATAGCTGCCAGTGAGAGTGGCTATTCCAACGACAGATTAGGCTTAAAATGGCTGTTCCACTTCAACCAACATACACAGAACAAAACAACTGGCACTCATCGCTTGTTGCTGCTTGATGGCCACGGGAGTCATCTAACGAGGGAATTCATCGAATATGCAGATGCAAACAACATCGTACTTCTTTGTCTGCCACCGCATTCTACTCATGCTCTTCAACCTTTGGACGTCACAGCCTTCGGCCCCATGAAGATGTGGCATAAGAATGCGGTTGACATAGCCTATCGAACAGGTTGCACAGATTTCAACAAGGTAGAATTCTTAGCGAGCTTGACCAGTATCCGGCAAAACGCTCTAAAGCCGAAAACAATACGTAGTGCGTTTCGACTCACTGGCATTGTCCCATCAAACCCAGATCTCATTCTCGACAAGATCACAAAGGACCTTACTGCAACTGGCGGGATCCGTCCTCCGTACGAAGCAGCAAAACCGGACAAACCTCGCTACTGGAATGACATGTCGGTTTGGGAAAAAGAATGCTGGCAGATGGATCGTGATCCTTGGTGTTGGCCAGATTACGAAAATGCCAGGTCTGGCTTCGCCCCATGGGATCGACCTGAAGACGAGTCGACAACATTTGGCACTACCGACAACGATGATAGCGAAGGCGATTTTGAATGTACACCTCCGAGCAGACGATCAACTAACGGCTCGGTTATACCCCTGTCACTTTCTAGAGTCAACACTCCACGTGAGCTCTTTTATTCATTCGCAAATGCTCACAGATTGTGACGTTACCCGCTTTCGCAAGCTATGGGCTCTGAGACCGAATTCCCCTTCCATTTCTCTTCGCCTCCTCGTACACCTACAACCTATCAAGAGTTTAAACATTTCAGCGCCAAGATCATTCGTCATCAACGAGCGAAGAACGGCACCGTGTCTCCAACTGTAGAGAGGACCTTGAAAGGTGCTAAACGAATGTTAATGGCAGGAGAACTCACTACTCAATTCGCATACGAGAACGCCGCGTTAACTCAAGAAAGAGAGCGTCGGAAAGCCATGCCGAACAGAGCTGTCCAGACAGGAGGCGTAATCACGATAGCTGATGCCATACGCATGAAGAAATCTCGGGAGGATGGCGACGTTGAAAAGGAGAAAAAAGCAGAGATAAGACGACAGAAAAAAGGGATGCTCTGATCGCGAAAGCAAATGAACGCCTGGTCGCGCTAGGAGAAGAACCACCGTCAGATGTCGATCCTGCGCTCAACCCCGATTACATGGATTGGAACGAAGTGAAGAGATCAACTCACTATAGCGAATGGTATGACGGGTACCAACAGCAGGAACTGGAACATGCCGAAGGTAGTCGAAGGCTTGGGAATGTAGGATCCGACGCACGCAGCCGTTCGCCAGAGAGTGTGAATGAAGCGGACGATGAAGAGGATGCGATTGCTGGTTTTTTGGACGTTCACTATTGAGGAAGAAGCAGATATGTAACGAATATGAAGAAGAATGTGGAAGAGGAAGATGTCGCGAAACCGTTGCGTTTGGGTGATCGGCGCGCGAGTGTTGCGTTTGGCTGGGAGGGCCCTAGTCGTGACTAGGGCCCTTTCGCGCGCTTGCGCTCCGAAAGTTAGTCGCATTAATGCGTACTAACCGTTGGGGCCTGGTACTAGAAGAGTGCGAACTGAGTTTAGGATGCTGAGATGTTGGCGCTCGACCCGGCCATTTGGGGCATGGTCCTCTGGAGGAACTGGATTCGCCAAAATTCCATTGTTAGCAAGCAGGCGTTGGAAACGGTTAGAAGTGAATTCCCCTCCATTATCCATGCGAACTCGCTTGATGGTGGTCTGGCAATGGTTTTCGACCAAAGTAAGATAGTCGTTGAATGCCTGTAGTGCGTCTGACTTTTTCTTCAGAAAGTAAAGTCGTACATGTCTTGAGCGGTCGTCGTAACAGGTCAAGAAGTATTTGTTGCCACCGATTGATGGTGTTCTCGCTGGTCCCCAGATATCGATGTGGACCAAATCGTTGGGCTTTTGTACTCTTTCTGACTTGGGGCGAGTGTTAAGTCTTTTTTCTTTGCCTAAAACACAGCTTTCACAAAATGCATATGCCAAATCATGATTCGTTACACTTTTCCAGTCACCATCTAAAAGACCTTCACTGGCCATTCTAAAGACTTCCCGAAAATTGAGGTGACCCAATCTGAGATGCCATTGAGTGAGCAGATCAGTCTTAGAGACAACATGTGCTGAAGAAGGAGAATCGCTGACCTGCAAGGTGTAAAGGCCAGATCGGTGCGATGCATATGCGATTGGTATGCCTTGCTTCGAGATTGAGCAATCGTTGTGACCGAACGTGACGGAAAGACCCGATTGAATCATTTTTCGAACAGAGAGAAGATTGCACTCCAACTTGGGCACCAACAGAACATGGTGAAGGTCGAGCGTGTCATTGAGGCGAAGCGTGCCTTGATGAGTCGACCACAGAGACGTTCCACCACCGACGATGACTTCTCGTCGAAAGGGTGTAAGTTGGCAAAGTCGATCCTTAGAGCAAACCATGTGGTCGGTACCAGGCCCCAACGGTCAGTACGCATCAATGCGACTAACTTTCGGAGCGCAAGCGCGCGAAAGGGCCCTAGTCAACGAACTAGGGCCCTCCCGGCCGTGTGCAACGGCAGCCGATTTACCACCCGTGTGCAACGCGCGATCGGTCCTCTTTCTTACCTTGATTTACAATATGCATGAACTTTGAGCTTCTGTAACTATATAATTTCTTATCAAGGGTTTCTTATATGAACGGATCGTCTTCCTCGTCCCCAGCACCGAGTCCCAGCTCATCCCAGTCGTCGTCAGCCTCATCCTCGAACTCCCAATCACTCGCCAAACTAGCTTCCACTGCACCGTCTGGTGTATTCTGAGGTCTATCAGCATTGGTCCGATACCACTCCTCGTAATGGCTGGATTGCTGGAGTGTTTTCCAGTGGATATAGTCCGGGTTGAGAACCGGATCGATGTGATCAGGAATAGCTGGTAAGCCCTGTTGGTTTCGCTTCTCGTTATCGGCAGCGATGAGTTTATTCCGTTTTGCATGACGTCGTTTTTCTGCCTTTTCCTCCTTTTCAGCTTCTACTCCTTCCCTCGCTCGCTTCATCCTTTTCGCATCCTCGATGGTGATCACGCCTCCAGTCTGAATCACCTTGTTCGCCATAGCCTGTCGTTTCCTGCGTTCGGCGATGATGGGAGAGTTGTCATGCGCATTTTGAGCGATGAGGTCGCCGGCGAGGATGAGCTGTTTGCAGCCTTTCAATAGCCGTTCTGTAGTAGGTGATAGCTGCCCCGTGCGCTCTACCTCATGTCTTTTCACCTTGTCACTCATTCTCCTGAACTCGTTATAGTTGGTGGGCTCGAACGGATCAGAAGATGGGTGTTGGATTTCATCAGACTCATATGCTAGGACTGATGCAAGGGTAAGCATCTTTTTATATGACGTAAACGGCGAGCGTACCTTCATCATCTTTGTCATCCCCTTCTTCATGGTCAGAGCCATCTAGACTCTCGGCTTCTGGCCTGTCCCAAGGTGCCCAGCCACTTTTGTTTTGACCATTCAACAATCGAGTATTATCTTCCTTCCATGCACATTGTTCCATCCTGGTCATTCGCTTGCAGTACCTTGGCAAGGGTTGCGCAGCGGGTGTGTAAGGAGGAAGTACACCACCGGTAGTGGTCAGATCTTTCTTGATCTTTGCAATCACGAGGTCGGGATTGAATGGATGAATTCCTGTAAGTCGGAAAGCGCTCTTGATTGTGTTGCTTTTCATTGTCTTCTTTCGAATGTCATTCAAGCTGGCGAGAAATTCCACCTTATTGAAAGTGGTAGCGCCGCTGCGAGAGGCAAGGTCGACAGCACTTTTGTGATAGATCTTCATCGGCCCGAAGATGGTGACGTCGAGCGGTTGTAACGCATGTGTGGAATGCGGTGGCAAACATAGCAACAATATTCTGTTGGCATCCGCGTATTCGATGAATTCTCGAGTCAAGTGGCTGCCATGTCCGTCCATCAAGAGAAGGCGATGTGTACCACGAACCCTGTTGCCTTTTGTATTGAAATCAAAGTGATATAGCCACTTCAACGCCAATTCATCGTTGGAATAACCCGTTTTGCTCGTCGCAATTTTACCACCAGAAGGTAAATCATTGGCAACGAACTTCTCGAATATTCTACTGCCAGGCACTATGATGAAGGGCGGTAAACATGTGCCTCCAGCGCTGACGCACTCAATGACTGTAACCAGTTTACGATCGCCCGCCGTAGGTGCCCATGCTGGCTTGACACCTTCCAGAGTCACAATCCACTGACTACCACCGACCCCTACTCTAAAGCCGCATTCATCCATATTGTATATGTCGTGAGGGTCGACTCCATACTTGGTGATGAGGTTGCCCAAAGCTGTGAAGTATCTCTCGAAGATCTCGGGATTGCTTGAAGCAAGGCGCTTCAGTTCTTTTGGGGTTGTCTTCCGGACTTGGAATTCGGGATGGTCATTCAGGAAGCGCCCAGTCCAGTTCTTCCCAATATGAACGAATTCAGGCCTAGTCATTGTTTGCTTAGCTAGCAATTGTCTGGCGGCCTGGGTAATCATGTCTTTTCGCGCCGGCGATCCGATGAAGTCGAGACGTTGACAGTACAGGACGATCGCTTTCGATAGGTCGTCGTTCAGTCTACGATTGACAGGTTTTTGTGCAAACTTCGACCCCGTCTTTTCCTTCAGGCGTCTACAAAGAGTGCTGGGACTCACTCCGTACTTTCTGGCAATTGCTGATTTGCTAAACCTTTTTGTCACCAGCTTCCTCTCGTTCTCGGTATTCCGCAACTGCTTTATTCACTTTCTCATCGGTCAGTTGTGTGACGGTTTTTGTTCTGACGAGCTGACGTTTTCGCATGACGGGAGCGTGATAGCGACGAATGATATATCGATTTATGTTCTCTAACACTGCAAAGTTGAAGATATTAGAGTTCTTTGAAAACGACAAGTACAACTGCCAAGAGCGGCGAATGGAACCGATCGCGCGTTGCACACGGGTGGTAAATCGGCTGCCGTTGCACACGGCCGGGAGGGCCCTAGTTCGTTGACTAGTGCCCTTTCGCGCGCTTGCGCTCCGAAGGTCAGTCGCATTGATGCGTACTGACCGTTGGGGCCTGGTAGCCGCTTTATCCGGAGGCGTTAATGTGGTTGACATAGCGAGTGTTTCCAGCAACCCTTTCGTCATGCGGTGGGCAATGATGTTGCGCGACCATGACGAGTAGTTCTGCGTTCCTTTCAACTTCTGAATGCGAACGCTGGTCCTGGAAGTATTCTCGGTATCAAAGTCGGACATCGAGTGAGTGTATTCTGAATCTAGTTGCGGTAACTTCTCGCGAGTGCTGGGCCCATAACCTGTTAGATTCAGAGATAAAACGTCTCATAAGTATATATAGCTACAATACATTTAGTAGCTACTTACCTGTTAGATTCAGAGATAAAACGTCTGATCTAACAGGTGTTGTCGCCAAAGATATAAGGATGAATTCAGCTACCTATATATATTATTGCAGAGTGTCACAGAGTCCAGTATCCTGTGAAATTCTGCATCTTAGCCCTAAGAAAAGCGCTGCTCAAGCGCTTCCCAGTGACGTGGTACTTAAAGTCGTTCGACTTCCGACATAGATAGTGGTCGCTTCTTGCTGTGGATATCCCAAGTCTTCAAGTAAGGTGCGAAGCCATATTGCCTGTTTTGCGGCGTCGGCGGATGCCAAGTATTCTGCCTCTGCTGTAGACAAGGAGACAGTTGGTTGACGGCGCGCTCTCTAAGACGTGACACCTCCAAAGGTTTTAAAGACGAAACCAGAAGTGGAACGTCTGGTGTCTTGACAACCTCCCCAATCTGCGTCCGCAAAGCCTAACAGAATCCGACTTCCAGCGTTCGCATCGAAGGTTAAGCATAGGTCGGAGGTGCCTCGTATATATCGCAGCAGATGCTTGGCTGCTTTGAAATGAGCCAGAGAGCAGCGGCTGATATATCTAGCTAACACCCCTGCAGCATATGCAATATCCGGTCTGGTTATTGTTGAGAGGTAAAGAACCGAGCCCGCAATCTTCGGGTAGTCCAGGTATTTTGCTTCAAGCACTTCCTCGTCTGTAGCTGCGAAAGGCTTATATCCAGGGGGAAAGGGCGTCTTGACCGGATTGCATTGCACCATGTCGAAATTGTCGAGAAGAGCGTCGATATAGAATTCTTGACTCATATATAGCTTACGTGCTTTACGGTCTTTTGAAACGTTAAATCCGAGGAAATACTTTACTGGTCCGTTATCCGTGCATTCAAAGCGAGCATCCAGATCGTTTTTGGATTTATCAAGAGCGATGCGGGAGTTTGAAGCGACGAGTTGATCATCGACGTGGATGGAGAGTAAAAGCTGTCGAATTCGAACAACTTGAGCACCACGTCACCCCTTACGCGCCTAAACCAGCGCTTTCTTGTAGGTAAAGTTACAGGATGCTAGATCCTGTAACAATATATATAGCTAGTAAAGTTATGACTTTGCTCTTGGTCGTGATACCTGTTAATTAAGACAATCAATCTCTGAATTCAGCAGGTAAGGCATGACTCATTGTAGTCAGACTATATATACTTCTAAAGACATTCAATCTCTGAATCTAACAGAAAGGCCTTCCAAAAGTTTCTTACAATGCTCGTCATGTTGATACCCGTTTTCGATTATGTCTACGAAGTTCGGATCGATTGTGACGTGTGAAATACTGTTTCCCGTGGGGAGTGGCGCTCGTGATAGAGCGTCCGCATTCTGGTGTACCTTTCCTGCTCGGTACTTGATAATCATGAACTCTTTGTATGGTTGAAGATTCATCGACCAGCGAAGGAGTCTTTTATTCGTTCCAGAGAAGTTAAGGATTCACTGTAAAGCGGAGTGGTCGGTAATGATTTCGGACCTAGCGCCATCCAGATATGGATGCAACTTCTTCAGTGCCTATATGATGGCTAAACACTCCATCTCAGTGGACGAGTAGTTCTTTTCTGCAGGTGAGAGGGTGCGTGAGAGGAAAACGATGGGGTGTTCTTTGTTGTCTTCATCTTTCTGAGAGAGGACTACTCCCAAACCGGTAGTAGAAGCATCCGTGTGTACTATGAAAGGCTTCGTATAAGCAGGATGAGCAAGGAGGGGTGCGGTGGTGAGTTTCTCCTTGATCTCTTCCATGGCTTTCTGCTGTGGTTCCTTCCATTTCCATTCGGGAGCGGCGATACGTGCGAAGTTCTTTACAAATTTTCGATAGTATACAGCGAGCCCGAGAAATCGCTGTAAAGACTTGACATTGTGAGGTCGTGGATATTCTCTCACGGCCCGGACGGTTTCTTCTAGAGTACCAATACCGAGGTTGCTCACGGTGTGACCGAGGGCTTTGATACTATGGTGAGCTATATAGCTCTTCTTGAGGGATAAGGTAATCCCAGATTTTATGACAAGTTTCAAAACAGTGTCAACGTCTTGGGCGTGCTTTTCGAATGTTTTGCTATAGGGGATGATATCGTCGATGTGTACAAGAGCAATTTGCCACTTGTATCTTCCTAGAATCCTGTCGGTTAACCTTTGGAAGACACTCGGTCCTCTCTTTAGTCCAAAAGGCATCCGTCTGAACTGATGAAGCCCGACATGCGTGCGGAAGGCAGTCTTTTCCCTGTCCTTCTCGTCGACTTCGACATGGTGAAATCCTTTATTGGCATCGAAGGTCGTATAATATGCCATGCCGGAGAACTGTGTCAGTATATCGTCGACTCTTGGAATCGGATACTGATCAGCTTTCAAGACTGTGTCAATCTTACGATAGTCGATGCAGAATTGGTCTTTGCCTTTTTGATGTACAAGAATGGCGGGAGAGGCCCAAGGCGAGTCAAAGGTTTCTATGACGTTGTGGGAAAGGAGCTTTGCGATAGTTTTTCCAATGACTTTTCTACCGTGTGGTGAAGCATGATAAGGAGGCGAGGATATCGGCGGAGAGTCTCCAGTATCCAGCGTCATCTTCACCAAATCAGTTTGTCCGAGCTTTCGCGATCCGTAGGCGAACGCATGTCTGTTTTGGTACAAGACTTCTAGCATGTGGTCGTGTTCGGCATCGTCGAATCGCTCTAACATATTCTCTGTGTAGTGTTCCTGGGAGATCCAAAGGAGCCGCTTCTCCACGTCACGAATGACGTTAAACCCAAGAAAATAGTTCACGGAACCATGGTCCGTACACTCGAATTCGTTGTTAAGGTCTTTCTTGAGCTGACGTAGTGCTGACTCGTTATTGCTGGCGATTAGCTGGTCATCGACATGTACGGTAAGCATGATGGACACATCGTCCTTCCAGAAGGTATAGAGGCAAGGGTCGGCTGTCGCGGGAGTAAAGCCTTGAGATCGGAGCCATGCGTCGAGCTTGTCGTTGAAGCAGCGCGGGGATTGTCGTAAGCCGTATAGTGACTTGTTGAGTTTATACACAAGCCCGGGCGATGTGTCTGACCCTTCTGCGGGTTCCATATAGATGGTCTCTTCGAGATCGCCATTCAGGAAGGCAGCTTTGATGTCCACCTGGTCGCAAAAGAGTTTGTGGTAGTTGACAAGTGAAAGAAAGACACGGACGGTATCCTTGTGAGCAACCGACGCGAAAATTTCATCGAAATCGATTCCTTCCACCTCACGGTATCCCTTTGCCACCCATCTCGCTTTGTAGGCGCTCGGTTAGCAGCGCGAGTGCCGACGTGTCGATATTGGGCGAAGGGCGAGCGATGGAGCGCCGCGGAGGTAGAAAGTCCCCTGGTTGGAATTCCAGGGATGTCCCGCGGGCCTGTGTGGTTACCTCATGGTGTCCTCTCTTGAAATGTTTGCGCGCAGGAGGAATCATCATGGAGGCGGAGGTATCTGTGAGTGGGGTGATGTGTTCTGCCAATTCGCCTTCATCCTATCCCGGAGGCGGGATCTCGTTGGGGCTTTAAGGAGCCGCTTGTGTAGATACAGATGGCGCCGAAGTCGGCGGCAAGGTAGGGACGCTTGGAACCTGGGACTGAAACGTCATAGGTGTCCAATCGATGTCAATGTGACTGTCCTGATGCTCCGTGGTGACTTGGGGAATGTGTGCTGATTCCTGATTCCCCGCAGAGGAAAGAACTCGTTCGTCGGTTGTTTTCTTCCGCTCAAATTCGTAATTGCCGCTGAAGTTGAATGTTTTGGTCGGCTCACAAAGTATGTTCATATCTTTTGCTGGTACTTTGTCTTTCCACTCATCTCCAAGTTTTCCGCTTCTCTCTAGCTTCCACAGATCCAACCAGCTAAGATGGCCGCAACTGCGATGAAGGTAAAGGAGGGCTTCAGTACTGTGGCTTTGGGCGATGGAGGTAGTTGACAAGGTGCTTCCCTTAATCTTGTAGAGGCCGTTGTCGAGTTCGCATTCGAGAACGGTTGATCCGGAGGAATTCGCAATGGTGCATATTCCGCTTTCGAACCGAGTATGATATCCGATTTCACCCAGACGACGGACCAATATCAAGTTGAACCCGAGATCGGGGGCGTAAAGGGCGCCAGGTAGTCTTAAAGGACCGAGTTCGAGTGTACCTTGGTGAGTCGCTGTAACCCATCCGTTCCCGGCGGTTCGAAATCTTCGGGCACTGACTGGTCGAAAGTCGGCCATGTGCTATCGGTTGCGAACCATGTGCTCACTTGCGCCAGAATCCACTACGTAAGTGGAATTATCATGGAGTTGAGAGACCAGTGCGGTTGGGACAGCGGCTGACATGCCGAAGATGTCTTCATAGTCGTCTTGAACCGTTGCAATGGCCGCAGTGGCATTACCGGACTTGCGCTCGTACTCGTCGAGTTTTCGTCGGAGCAGAACGGTACAGTGTTCCGAGTCATGCGTGGTGGAGCTGGGATGCTCAATGCACTTCTTTTTGGGTTTAGCCGGTCTGTCGTTGTTGTAGACCCGGTCGAAGGATTTCGAGGTAGCACTGGGTTGGATCGCGAGTGCTGTAGCGGTGCTGTCCTCATCGTTGTTAACGTAGTGGAATTCACCAGGTGAGCCAATCCTCTCCCATTCCCTGATCATTTCAGTTAAACGTCTTGCGAAGTGAGGAAGGGGTTGCGATAAACGACGCCAGATACGGCGCTGTACCTTTCGGGAAGGCTTTCAAGCATTGCGAAGGCCAGCGTTTTGTCGGAAGGACCCTCACCCGCAACGGTGAGTCGTTCGTACATCGCTAACATTTTGTCATAATGTTGCTGAAGGTTGCCGTCCGGTTTAAGCTTCATGGTGAGTAGCTTAATCTGAAGCTTGCCGGCCGCCATGCCTGCTGTTTGGTCATATTTCTCGTGAAGCTTCTGCCATAGCAGTTTGGCATTTGTAGAGATGGGATCCTTTGCTGCGAACGAGAGGTGTGCCATGACATGGGTATGTATGGATCGTGTCAATTTACCCCATACCCATACGCGATCTGACTTCTCCTTTGCCGTTTCGGTGCGGGGAGTAGAAGGAGTCGGAGAAGGCTGAAGAGGAGTCTGGGCGGCATTATCTGCAAGTGCGGAGGGTGCTTGATGGGTCTCTGAACCAGCGTCGTTGAAAGTGGTAGAACGAAGGACGAGACGAGGTCGTCGACGAGAAGCGGAGGTGTATGGTACGTCCACAGTCTCCAGGATATAAAAGCGACCTGATCCGGCGATGGTTCCGATGCTGTCTTGTTTCCATACCGCGAAGTTTCGGGTGCCATCCAGCTCAACTTTGGAAGCTGCTGGAGCAGATACAGTTTCGGTATCGGACATGGTACGTGTTTTGAGAGTGCTAGTTCTCTGGGCCCATAACCTGTTGTAACCTGGAATGTGCCGCACCGTAACTATCAGTAGACCATAAAGAAATTGATAATGGTGGGCTAACATTCCAGGACACAAAGGTGGCATTATGCCATGAGTGGTGGCTATATTCATGTCCAACCACAATTGGAGACGAGAGAGAAAGAAGTCGAACAATAGGGCGCGGACAAAAGGTTATTGAGATGGAGTTTTGGCGTAGCGGCTTGGCGTAGCGACTAAGTGGAGTGGCGAGGATTCGCGTAAAAGTATGTATCAGGTTTCTTAATTTACGACAATATCAGTCTTGACATTTGAGCTCCCTATAAGGAGCAAAAGGGGAATACAACTGAGTGGCGAATCCATTCAGGAAGCTTGCCTTATATAAGTATCTGAGTTGTTAGGGAGCCCTAGGGTTCACTGGGGTCCTAGTCAGGACTCGGTGGGGAAAGTGGAGGCTCCGCTGTTCGTCCCGTGTGCTGTCCACGCACCGCGCTGTTGACGCACAGTGCTAGGTAATACAGCTTCGTATGACTGGGTCTGACTGGCTCTTTGTCTTCGGTCAAGGTTGTGGTCGAAGCTTGGGTCAAAGCGTTCGTCGAGGCGTTGGTCGAAGTGTGAACCAAGAGCGTGGAAAAGATTGATCAATCAGAGGCGGGGATCGAAGGTAACAAGTCCATATAAGCTAAAGTGGAGACTACAACGAAATTATCCTGTCATGTTCATGACAGTACAGATGTTGGGTACAACAGAAACGCCCCTTGATCAACGTGCGGCATAGTACAATGGAGAGCTCAGCCGCTAGCGCAGGGCACAGCTGCAACCCTCGGCGATCATTCAGTACTAAGAAGCGCCACGCACCCAATTGTATTGTCCATTATATCCGTAAGCAGCCGGTGCATCCTTTCCTTTACTAGCCTTGGTAATAGGATATGTGTTTCCTCCACCCGCTGCTTGTGTTTTGCTGTAGGCTTGAAAGCCTCTAGGGACAGAGTTTCTAGACCCTGAGCCGTATACTAAGGCAGTGCTGGCAGCATTGATGAAATTTACATAAGGTAGGCGCCGCTGGGAGGCTCGCTCTCTACACTGACGATTGATTCTGTGAAGGCGTTATGTACTGCGCTACTGATGGTACTGCTAGCCGAGAACGCAAATGTCATTGAGGGAGCCACTGGAGGTCTGAGTCGGCCGTAAGCAGACGCTGAAATTTTGCGGGATCGTCCAGCTGCTCTGTTCGTTTCCGCCCGGAGATTGGCTTCGACTTAGGATGTATTCTGGGCGATCACGGATTGCCTCTCTGGAGTGAGGGCAGGCAGTTGAGCAGTGGGTTGTTGACCGCCATTCATCGTGATTATACATGCGATATTGCCTTGACTAAGCAAACTGTCTAGTTGAGTTGGGTATCAGGAATGCTCTAATATTGACATCTTTACAGTTCTTGAATTGTGTGTCAGGCAAGTGCTTTTCAGACGGCATGATGCGCTTCATCTCCAGCTGTCCTTCAACCTATTGGTGGTGGATATCAATGTTTGAAGTACACAATAGCTCCAAACAGGAAACATCGAGCTTTTAAGGGGTCAATTGGGAGAACAATAATATGTGATTGACCAACTCGAGGGGTGGCAGAAGGAACGGGGGGGATGGCAATAAGAACTGGAGGGGGCGGCAGCGGGACTGGAGGGGGTGGCAGTATGTCCGAAAAATGGATGGTACTCGTACTGCTCATAATGTTTCGGTAGTCGGTCGAATTCAGCTTCCACGCAACCAAATATACCAGGTTCTTTTCGTGTTTCTGATGCTATGTGTCAACTATAGATGCATATTTCATCCACTTCCACTTATCCAATCATGCGGTACCGATACATGTTGAGTCCTACGAGCCGGAGAGGTGTCATTGCTCTGCGAAACGATGTAAAATGGACATATTTCGCCATATCAGAGCGGTTCAAACGTCCTACAGCGACAATTCAGAGCATATGCAGATGTTACGACGAAAGGGGCAACGTATACTGTCGCCACTCATCGGGAAGACCCCTCAAACTGAACCTCGCGGCTGAAGCTCGCCTGATCCGCGCCTTACGTCCAGATCCGAAGAAGCCTGCGGGTTTCTGGGCCCCACGAGTCGGACTCTCCGACAGCAAACATGCCGTGTCCTGCGCAAATATCAGATGAAATACCGCATGTGCCGCCGGAAACCCTTCATCAGCTCAGCAGCTGCTCTCAAGAGACTGGTCTGGGCTGAGGGAGACGAAAGAACGGATTGGAGGGAGGTTATGTTCAAGGATGAGTGCTGTTTGAAGATCGGGGAGACTTCGGGGCAGGAGCATTGTTGGCGTTTGGACGGTGAAGCTTATGATCCCGACAACATTTCGGTCCGATTTCGCCTTGGAACCGCCATTTACATATGGGGAGCAATTCGCTACCACAAGAAGCTCCCCCTCAAGCGTTTCACACTGGCACCGTCCCGCACCGTCCGTGGAGTCTGGCAGAAGGGGGAAACTATAACTTCTTCTGTGTACTGTACGCAGATTCTATGCGGTCCCTTTATGCGCTACTTCATGCAGGCGAGAGAGGACGGGGTGAACATGGTCGACAACAAATGAGCAGTACGAGTAGAAGGCCGAATAAAACGGGGTGGCCGAAACACAAAGCTGTGAAATGTGCGCCCCATAGAAAGGGTGTCAATTTAGGACGGCTCCTTTGTTGCTTCCGCGGGTGACTAACCGCCCGAGATGATGTCGGCCTCTTGTTCAGCCCAACGCCGCCACAACTCATCATCGTACCACAACGACATCACCAAACCACATGCCTCTCACTACGCGGCATGGCCCACTTCGCAAACCTCGGTGACGGCTCCACGTAAGCCCACCCCGCCCCGCCCCAAGTGTCAGGCTAACCCCCGCCCACAGACTCCATCAGGCATGGGAGAACGCCCTCACCACCGCCGTGCACGAATTCAAGCACCTCGTGGCCTCCTCCGGCTCCAAGTCATGGAAACTCGTCACTTCGGGGTCCACGTCCGGAACGACCACGCCCACACCCACTGTCGCCGTCGGGAAATCCCCTTCTTCCGTCGGGTATCCCTTCCCCGATCAATCAAACCCCACATCTCCTCGTCCGAGCGACGTGGTCGTGCATCGGCGAAGCAGTAAATCCGGAGGCGGGGACACGTATCGCGCCACGCTCGAGCTTCCGTTGCGTTATTTTGGCGAGGATGGGGTTTGTATCGATACATTTGCTCGCGCTATCAACACCCCGGAAGCATGGACGCAATGTGAGCAGCACACCGAACCAGACAGATTCGACGGATGATGCTAGTCTATCCTGCATACATGCTGATTGCAACGCCTCTTCTGTGATATAGGGCAGCGAATGGTCCAGGACGCAAGCACCCTAGATCTGCTGGACGTGCACACGCGCATCAATTCGGTACGCTTCAAGCTTGGATGGCCGTCAAGGTACGTCTGTCTGTCTCTTGCCACTCGCTACTCCCTTGCTCACTACCTTACCCCCCTCGCCTACTGCCCACACCTTCAGTCCTCGAGATGCAATTACCATAGCGCGAACATACACTGACTCCGCCTCTCTAATCGACATCGCTACCTCCCTCCCGCGGATGGCAGATGAGCCAGCATACCTCCGTCCCGCACCGCCGTACGTCCGGTCCACTATCCATCTTCTCGCGTGGTGCGTGCAGATACAGAAAACGACTGATTCGTCCACCAAGCCTTCCGACACGTCGTCGACCGCGGCGGCGACGACGACGGATATCATCAAAATCACCTGTTTCTGGAACTGGAACCCGCAGGGCACGTGGGCGGTCGGCGCCCGCGTTCCTGCTCACCTCCCAGCCCTCGTATCCTCCCTCGTTCACTTCGTCGCATTCCCCGACAAGGCTAGCGCGATTCCCGCTCTGACAGGGTACGGACGGCAGATCTCGATTTATGGTGCGCGGTATGATCCGGTGAGAGGGAGGCTGGAGGTGGATTATGCGGTTGTTCCGGAAACGTATGAGGTGGCTGCCGATGACCCAGCTGAGACGGGAGCGCAGAAGGGGGAATTTACGGTGCGTTCCGAGACGACGATGACGATAGCGGCGGAGGAGAATCAAAAGACCCTGGTGATAGAGATGAGTGGGCGTCATAGTTGGGATATCCAGCTGCAACATCGATCAAATCCTACCACCGAACAACCAGCACCTTCGTCATTGCTGCCCGATTGGGTTTCGACCTTCTCCTATTCCCGGCGTGACTCGTCCTCGTCGAAGATGCTTCACCTACAACTGACGCACCGCGAGCCGAGGCACCGGAACGACCTGATAAGGATGCATGTCACCATCGAGCGCACGTCCGGCAACCCGGGAGATGTCCGGCTAAATGGAGAGTTGGTGGTGATACGGGACGAACATCTCGCGCTGCCGTCGCTTTTGGGAAACAATCACGATTGCCACCCTGCCCCCGCCGTGGTAGGGGACCACCTGTCGCCCAAGCAAATCGAGGATACGGCGGCCAGCATCTTCAGCAGCAGTGAATTCAGCCTCGACTCTTCCCTAGTGGCGCCGGATTCCCCTGCCGCGGGCTTCACAACCCGCTCACGATCCACCACGCTGCGTTCTTTCTCCGGAATGGATGTGGCGCTGCATACGCAGCCGTCCCGTGTGCTCGTCCGGGGTCAGCAGAGGAAGCGGGTGACTGGGAGAAGTCCGGCGCAGGAGAAGTCTATTGGAGCGTTAATTCGACGGAATTATATCTGTACGTAAAACGAAATCCCCGAGCAACCCGTGTGCAATAGATGTAATACGTGTAGTAACCCGGATGTTTCTGTTCGTCTGACCTCCGCAACCGACGACACTAGATTTCACCTCGTTCCTGCAAGAACCCGATGCGAAATGGCGTCAAATCACGGAAACTCGTGGGGTGACGATGTACCACTTGAACTCGATTGACCCTACCCTGCTCGTCTACCGCGCCGAAGCAGTGTTCGTAGGCGTCAGCTTGTGGGACTTGTGGGCAATTCTCGACAACTGGGGCAGTCGCTCGGTGTGGGATAAAAGCTTTGAGCGGGCTGATTTACTGGAACACGTGAATGAGATGAGCGAGTTGTGGCATGTAATCCATCGGGCGGGAAAGTCCACCGCGTGAGTCTAGGGTGGACATCGTGTCTGAATGCCACTAACGATCTAGCCCGCTAGTGCAAGGGACGCCGTCCTCCTCCGGACAACGTACAAGAGCCCGGACTGTATTCACATCTTCGGGTTATCGGTAGACGACAAAATCCTTTTCCCGGACCTGCCTGCATCCGACGAGCCTCACTCGATCCGTCAGACTATCGCGCTGCAGGGCTGGTCGCTGGAGAAGCTTTCCCCGACCACGGTGCATGTCACGTTGATCGAACAGGTGGACCCGCGCGGGTGGTCTACGAAAGCCGCGGTGCAGCAGGCGATGATCGCCGCTGTTGGAGGGTTAGGGGAACATGCTATCAAGATTGGCGCACCGCCGGCGGTGGTTAGGCTGGAAGGAGCGCAGCTAATTTATTCTCGTTTGACGGCCGAGAATCAGCAGTTGAAAGTGACGTACGAGCCCGCTACCGCTTGGACAGCGATATCCACGTCCAAGAAACCTGGCTCACTTCCCACCTACTTGGAGGAAGGCGTGGCTTCTGGTGCTTCAACGCCCGGTATCGACGCCGCAGGGGAGCCCCCCGTCTTAGCGATCGAGGACAAGTCGCAGAGTATAGAATCCAACGTCCGTTGCGATACCGACAAGTACTGGACATCAGGTATCGATATCGTGGTGGATCCGCCTCCACGTACGGTGACGGCTTTGCATCGCCATAAATTGGCAGAATCCGGAGGTGGGCTATGGGTTACGATCAGTCACGACAAGGTCTCTACGGGGTCCGAATCCATTTCCGTGACCTTGCGAGCTAAATCCGGGGATGATAAGCGGGATCGCTTTCCGCTCTATGTTAACGGTGCACTCGTGAAGGTGGATACTGAAGAACTTGCGGATTCGGAGATACAGTCGATGAAGAAGCAGAAGCGATCAAAGCTTACTCGTCGGCCTTTGGATCAACCTCCGGCTCTGCCCATTCTCCGAAGACAGGCAACTCAGGGCAGTCTCCGAGATAACTCTGGATCCACAGATTTGGGGCATGGACAACCGCCGCAACTCACGCCAATGGTGGCGTCCAACGTCTGGTCGCGTTTCTCTAGCCCCTTGACCAGCATCTATAGCAGCGCAGCACAGTCTTCCAAAAACCTGTTCTTGGCCAAACCACTATCGCTCGCACAGAATGATCTCATGCGGAAAACGCCGATTGATGCTCTCGGACATGCATTCGAACAGCTGTTCCGCATTCACGTTGACCGGTTTAGTGAGACGACAAGCAGCGATGCACAGTGGCAGCAGATCTCCAAGGGTCCAGCCGGAATCGTAGAGAGTAAGACGCTACCGTTCGTATCCAACGATATCCCTGTCTATCGATCCAGCCGCATCATTCAAAATTTTAATGCCGATGATATTTCATCCGTGATCACTAGCTGGAGTCATCGCAAAGTTTGGGATACCAAACTGATGCAGTCCACAACGCTACAAAGCTACGGTGAAGGAGTTACCGTAGACTGGATGTCGCAGAGTATGGCGTTTCCGCTAAGACCCAGGGGCTTTGTCGTGGGTAATATGACTGTCAAAGGGGATGATGTCGGGACCAAATCGCCTCTCGGTTCTACCTCGGCGCCTTCAAACGCAAGCCTTACGTTCCATGTATCGACCTCGAGCTTTGACCGAACTCTTCTGATGAAACGCGCAGATCGATTTAATCCACAGGGTTATACGGTGGGGAATGTAATCTTGGAAGGTTGGATCCTGGAGACCTTGGATCCGTATTCTCACGATCACTACCCGGTGCCGAGCACCCGCTGCATGTATGTCACCGCTGTTGATTTTGGCTACTTGCCACTGGCAGCGAACAACCTCGCAAACGCAGCATTGCCGCAGAGGCTGAATTCCTTGGAGAAGCTACTTCGACATAACGCCTATTCTCTTCCGTTGTTGAAGGTCCCAAAAGATAGGCTTCTAGTAGACAAGGAAATGCTGCATGCCCGTCAACAGTCGTCTCGCGGTAACTATACTATACAGCATATAGCGGCCGAGTCGATTTTACTTCAATCGCAATGTTCAATCGATGGCAGCTTCGAGTGTGACATTTACATGCGACCGGGGAGGACATCTGACACTAATGGCCCCAAATTCCCCCAAGAGTGGTATCAACAAGAAGCATCCGAGACTCAGGAAGCGGAAGATCCCTCGTTGTTCTCCAAAGGCGTAGTCGGCTCTACGCCACTGGACGTGGACCCAGGGATCCCGCCTCTAAAGCGTTTCGGAAGCAGACTACTATCGAGCGCGTCAGGATCTCTACCTCGAGTCAGCTCTCCGCTTTCCACCAAGCCCCTTGTAAAGTCACGTCATCCGACACCGCTAGGTACTCCGACTGTTTGCGAACTTGTGTTTGAACGATGTGACGGCGCTTCCTTTGACATTAGCTTGGTTTGCATGACTTTGGAGGTGGAAAATGCCCATACTCCAATC
Source organism: Naganishia cerealis (assembly GCA_030039265.1). Classification (NCBI taxonomy): domain Eukaryota; kingdom Fungi; phylum Basidiomycota; class Tremellomycetes; order Filobasidiales; family Filobasidiaceae; genus Naganishia; species Naganishia cerealis. The sequence goes on along the minus strand of JASBWR010000036.1, from coordinate 82,317 downwards.
ACGCTTCCACCCGACCTCGCTCATGCCAAAAGACGATCTCTAGAGCTACAAATTGAGAAGGCCCCAGCCCCGGTACTCCGAAGCGCGATGAACGAAAACGACGTCTACTCGATCAGGGTTTCGGATCCATGCCAAGACCGTTCCTCCGGACATCCCCTTAGCGACAAGACGGAAGATTCTTCAGAAACAAGTGAGGCGAGCATGTTGCCATCGCTCGTGCAAATAACGCTCAAACGGCTCGAGGTTCCTGAAGACCATCCGTTCATGATGAACGGCCATCCGGTAGAAGTAAGGGAGATCGGCCACGCTCCCGTGTCTCCAAAACCTTTCATAGTAGAATGGCCGCGACTTCATCGGTAAGCAAGCAATTTTCTATAACTAGAAGCTTTTTCACTAAAGTAAATTGTACGGATTTCCAAGTGTTTCTGACAATGAGAAGGATAGCAGCTGCAGAGTATTGGCTTGCGATACTTCCATCTCGGATCTCGATAGTATGTTAGCGTTTTCGAAAAGCAATGGCGAGCAGGCTGTCGCTGCTATCCCGGATACGAAGGCGTCCCCAGGGCCCATTATTTCCGATCCTGCGTCTTCTGTAAGTATAACTCGATGTCTTGCCCTCCCATCTTGTGTTAGGCAACTTAGCACCCCATGGATTTGCCTTCTGGACAGGTTCCAACAAAGTCTCCGCCAATGCCAGCTAGACCCGTTCGGATGAACTCGATATATCGTTATCTCGTACAACCCGTCAATCTGAATCGTTTTAGTTGGCCCATCTCGGGATTCCCATCTCCTATCGTCAAGCCCCAAGACCCTCCTTTCCAGACACTTGATGTCGTCCCGCAAGAACAACAGGGACACAGTGATGACACTGGAGGCACATCCGCATCACTGATTCCCGGCAGTGAGCTCGCGTTGCCCGAGACCGCAGGCTCTAAACCTCTGCTCAGTACTGCCATGCTTCTGATGCTCGCCATCGTCTTATCGTTCGTGCTAGGGTTCATGTCTCATACGCTTATCATGCATCCGGAAGGCGTTACCACGCTTGCACCATTCGCCAATTTTCCTGATGGTCAGCTCGAAGACTGGCGCCGTCTGCTGGATGCCACCGTTTTCGGGCGTCACTTCGTTCTTGGAATGGCTACTGACCGCACCGCGTAGGCATGTGTACCTTGTACATGAAGGTTGGCAGTTGTATTAGAGATCACGCACCTCAGATGGTGACAACTGAGGACCACAATTATCACGCCGGTACAATACTTGTCGCGCGCGCGTTGCGGCAATTGTTAAGGGTCCTCTGTTGCGGTATTTCAATTATTTCCCATGAATTGTCCGCTTGTTCTTTCCGCAAAGACCGCATCTCCCCATGTTTGGCCAGCATTTTGGAGCTAGGCAGGACCAGCATCCCTATCCTGAGCTGGATCCAGGACACCAGAAGGAGAACCACAGCCAGCTGCGACAGGGAACCGTACAGGTGCGCATTCTCTAGTCTTCTTGCGCGTTTCTCCAGCGATATTCGTATGTTGACGATTCCCGCGGCCAATGCAGCAGCAGCAGATTTCCCAAGTCTCTCATCAACATCAACTGTCCCCTCACCAACCAGGCAGCCATCGCTTCCCCGCGTCACCTGTTCCCAGTCATTTCGCCCAGCCTCCCACAGCTGCTTCTTCAACGACTTTTGCGCAACCGAGTGCAACGCCGTCCTCGTCCACACACAATGCCATTTCCGCCTCCAGCCAACACTCGCTGCGACCAGCATCAGCAGCGCAGCAGACCTTATCGTCCGGTCAAACGCAGAACGAAGACCAATCCGTGACCGCAGGTTCGCGGAATTCGCCAACTTCAACAAACGGCCAAACTTTTTCCACGACCGCCGCGTCCCACATAATGCCCGCACAGCCCTCCTCCGAGGTTTCTTCACAGCATATTCCCCTTCCGTCGCAAGGAACCGACGCCGCCAGCTTGGCATCTCAATCGAAACGCAACAGAGGCAGACCGAGAAAGTGGGCATCTGAAGCTGATCGGAGAGCAGCTGAAGCTCAACGACGTCGGGATACAGCATTCGCGAAAAAGCATGGTCTCTCGCTGCCACCCAGGGCAAGCGGTACCTTTCGAGCTTCTCCTTCCGAGGAATCAGAGGCTGAGCGGACAAGCGGGCGAGCACCTTCCACACGCAATCCCTACATTTACTTTGATAGAGATTTTGGTCATCACACACCTGGCACGGAAGATGCAATATCCGCGAGAGATCTGATTGTTAATTGGTTGGCAAGCGGCGACAACTACAAAGCATTCACTGCATGGAGTGTTCCCGAGAGAGATGCTGCATGTAGGCAGCTCAAAGCGGAGATGGAAAGTCACGGCATGAGCGAGAGAGAGGTACTTTCCATTAGGCAGCAGGTACGCCGACAATGCGTCTAGACGAGTCTAAGTGTATTCTCAAGCGTAACAACGTCTCAATCATGTGTGTGCAGATCACCTTTATCCAGCGGGGAGCGCGGGAAGCGAGACGATTTGAACTTGCTCATGAATATGACGAAATGTCTCCAAACGACCTTCGTAAAGTAGCCCCTCTGCTCGACGCCAATACAACGCCAAAGCAAGGCAAGTCGTCCATCATGACCTGTCGAAATTTTGCCAATACTAATCTCATCACGCTTACAGCCATGATCAAGCGACGTTGGCCATATTATGAAAAACTCAAGGAACATGTTATCGCCGAAATTCTTCTGCAACCCATTGAAGGCCAGAGCCAACCGAATGGACAATTTCAGGATGAAATTGGCAACATCGGCGTGGATTTATCCGCGGATGGAATGGATCAACGTTCTTTGACACCTTCGACGCTCTTGATATCTGGATTAGCCGACACCACTTTAGCCCAAGCGCTACGCGGTGTAGGACAGTGGAGAGGAACAAATGACCCTTCTGAACTAGACATCGCGGCTGTGACTTCACGTGCCAATCAAATAATACATACGGCCGGTGCGGGGGATGATCGTCCTCCTGGTAGTCGGACGACGACGACGATTCAACAGTCAAATCATCGGTTTCCCGTTCCCGTTGTCCAGCCTCCCGCCTCAAAGGCGAGCTCCAGGCGTGAAGCGGAAGCCTGGGATCTTGAAAAGCAGCAAATTCGGCAAAAGTTGGAGCTGGAGAAGGAGGATAGAAGAGCCAAAGATAGGATAACGGAACGCGAACTACATCTTCAGAGTATCAAAGCATTCAGAGAGCTGCTTCGCGACGGGCTGACGAGAAATCAAGCAGGTAGAGTGGTATGGCAGAACTCGTGGCCTGCGATGAAGAAGTCGGTGAGTTCTCAATCTCGATGGAGCCGGATCTCGATATTTACTGTATTTGACCCGCAGATGGACGAAGAAGATGAATAGGCTGGCTACATGGCTTTCGGAAGGATTCCGAATTCGCGGACGGTGAGATTTGGGAGGTGGGATCAAGTGAGGCCCCTGACGGGCGAATGCTCATTATGCATTGTTGTACCGTGACATACTCTTCGTTGTATATATCATTATAATCATCAGAGGAAGACGAACGTAAGGTTACAATCCAGCTGGCTAGCAAGGAAACAGTAGAGACTTGAAGCTTTGCGTGACAAAAACGCATAAAACCATGTCAGTCGGGACAGGTGCACGCTCGTGCGCAACAAAGGATCTTGAAGACACAAGACGAGCGGCAAAAGTTTCGAATAGACCATCCTACTCCATATTACGAAAGGAGCTGCACATAATTGGATGGACAGACTGTGCAATTCAACAGAATAGCGTTAGTATAAACTGCCCGCGAAGGGGATGCGTTCCCACACTCACTTCCGATCTGCCCGTTCTGGTTCCTGCACTGCCACCATTTGCCCGATGCATCCATGATATCAAGAATCTCGCCTTTGACAAATGAGATTTCGTTGGGATCGTCCGGAGACGCAGTATATGCATAGAGTGCTCTTGAGAAAAGAAGAATGAATTCGAGCACAACAAAGGTCAGACCACACCTTACGACTGATCAAGTCGTGAGTACGTACTTTGCTCGTAACTTGTACTGTCCGTCGCTGGCCATTGACTGTGCATGACCGACGCTTGTTCCACCTTGAGGCCCAACTGACACTGTTGTGCTGGCGATCCCAGCTCCACCAGGTCCTGCTCCACCAGTCGTGTACTCCCTGTCCCTGGTAGCGACCCTGACCGGTGTCCCAGGCGGGGCTGGGTGATACCCATTCATTCCCGAGCCAGCTGGGGGGTATGATGTTCCGGCGGCGTATGGGTCATCGTGTCTTTCCATTCCGGCTCCAAACAATGACGTACGGCCATCGGTATACGGCCGACTTCCCGCTGCTGGGGCACGGGTGATAGCCATTGGAGAGTTGAAAATGGTTCGATGCAAGAAGGTATCCTCCTCGGAGCTGAGCCACAAGAGCCACAAGATCTGTGAGAAGCGAGATGATTTGTCAGGTCTTCTGGATCGATTCATTCAACGGCCCTGGTACCTACATCAACGATGGCAAGCATCAACCATCCTGCTCCAACAGCCTTCAAACTTCCCGAGTTGTCTAAACCAGCACGTGCTCGGGATTGTCCTTGATAGATGTACTCGACTCCGTTCACTGCAAACACAACAAGAATGGCTAGGATGAAACATAGCTGGAGGCGATGAGCAGGAAGGGAGGAACGCGCAATTGAGAGTCTAGGAGAGAGAGGAGTTAAGAGCACATAGCTGAAACTCTATAAGAATGCGTCTTACGTCAGAAGGATAATGACAGCTGCCTGGAAGATAATAGCGAACCACAGCGTTCCCATTGCTGGTCCCCCAGTTGCGGAGTCTAGGGAGAGAGCGGTGTCAGCACTTGGGTGGTCAAAGGTACCAACATGGTCAGAAACACTAGACAGTGATAGCTGATCGCAGGCTTGAAATCCTTCTTGCGGGTCTCTCTGTGTGCACAGACCTTAATCAAAGCCTCTTCTCGCCACCACTCTCGTAACAATTCCGGGTCGCATAAAGTCCTCTCGGAGCAACCAGAAGACGGCAGCAGGATAGCCCACGAATTAGGAGCCAGAAACGCAAAAATAAGGGTACTCACTCAACCCAGCCTCCGCCACGCACATAGCTATTGCAGCTACCCAGAAACCGACAAAGGCCACCAGCCACACTGCCCACATCCAAAGAGCCATGGCTCGCAATCCGGAGCTTGGAGTTGAAGCGCCAAACCTTGCGTCGTTCCGTGCACCAGCATATCCCTGTCCGCTGGGCGTAGAGGCAACGAGGCCGGTGTTGGGCGCGAGAGCTGATCCGGGGCGTTTCTTGAACAGGCCCATTGGTGGCATAGAGTTGTGGGGTGGCAGGGGAAAGATGGTTGGCAGGAAGGGAAACGAAGGAAAGGGTACATGATGTTGGTGCAAATTCTAGCTGGCTGCCTTTGACTCGGATTCTGATTTGGCGCGCACCGGGAGATAATTACGTAAGCTGGCTGTGTACAGGGGCGCTGTTCATGCTTTCGGCACCGCAGCGGCCATTTCCCAGGCTTAGTCAGCATGGTTCTCCTAGATTGGAGCCTTGCCATATCTCGTAACAGCTAGTTCATGATTGTAGAGACAAGCCATTCACCGCTGTTGCTGCCTCTCTGCTCTTGTACAACGCTCCAGGCCAATGTTTCGTCTGCGTTTCGGATGCCATCCATGCATATATTCCATTCTCTATAGATTCTATTTGGGCTCTGTTTTTTTGGCTATATGGGCTATCTTTTGGCTATCACCATTTGGCTCTATCCGGGGTCCTGGCGTGACTGGCGATCTCATGTGATGAAAGTCTGCCAACTGATAAGCTTATCTGATAACAAGTCCGCTTTCTTGGCACCTTTCTTGGCGGAAGTTTGCAGGTGATCAGCTAGGTGATCTCAACCCTGGGCCTCGCTGGCCTGTCTCAGTATATATAGAACCGACTCGGTTAAAAAACCACATTGCTCTTGCTTTGGACTCCGTGAGCTCCCTTTAACTTGAGAGCAGAAGCGATTCCAACAATAATGGTCAGCGTTCCATCCCGGTGGTGTTTTGCAGCACCCTCTCTGACCGTTGCCCTACTAATATAGTGCAGCTCTTCATCCCCGGAGCCGGTTACCTTTGCACCAAAGCACTAATGAGCGTAGGCGTCCCTGAGGAGGTGGCTCGTCCCCTTGGGTTCTTCGTGCGCTTTGTAAGTACGATATCGTTGGTATGTTCTTCCTATGTGCAGTTCGGGATGCAGTTCAGTTCAACGCATCTTTCTGCAGATCCTGACGTCTTCGACATCTTCCTCGATTCTCCCTCCACTGGCAGCGGCCTAGCTGATGTCACTACAGGTGATTCGGAGGGAAGCCACGGTGAGCTCACACTTCCCGCATTAATGAACAACGGTAAGAATTGGGATTGCGCGTGCAGAACCTCGGTTCGCCGGGGCCAGAGGCTGTTTCTGTGGATGTGGCAGCTTCATGGGACTCGGTGAGCAGGTAGGCACATGCACCATGGCTAGCTTTGAACCCTTGACGACAGGATCATCTCTAGTGCAACAACTGCGGCCATAATTATTGGTCCCACTAGGAACCCTTCTTTCCTGACGGGCATTCTCTACAATGGCCTTATTCCTCGTGGCTATTTTCTGGGCCTGTAAAGCTTGCTTTCGTACTTGAGCGGGTATGGTTTCTATACATTGTCTGGTATGTGCAATGGTGGTCTAACTATGCTGCAATTTGACTGTATGGGCTTTGTATGACTATTATGTTGTAACTGTATTAGTTGTTTACCTATGAAGTCAAGATATACCGTACTGTTGTTTACTACCGTCTATGCAATAATGCAGCAAGATAAATAGCGGGTGTACTTGTCATACTAGTTTCCCTTCTGCTCATCTTTGTTCACCAAACCATCTCCTTTCTCGCTGTCTGCCCTTTTGACTCTGAATTCTGTTTTGGCGCGCACCGGAGGATCATTACGTAAGCCTAGCTATGTACAACCGCGCCCTCCTCCACCCACCATCCGCCGCCCCCGCCTTCGTCGTCCGTCAACTCGTCGTCGTCGTCCCCAACAACCACGCCCTCGGCCGCTCCGTCGCCCCGCAGGGCCGCAGCGTGCAAAGGGTAAAGCCATCCTGCCGATGCGGGAGGATACCGCGCGGGTACGAGGAGGGTCCAGTACGGTCTGAAAGCAAAGAGCACGAGGGGTGTCAACGTCCGCCAGCTCGCTGCTTCAGGTCACAGGACCTACAGTCTTCCGCGTCCCACATTGAAGCACAGCTTCAGGTTGGTTTTCCAGCCGCAGTCATACGGATTGATGTATCTCTATCAACGCCGCGGAAAGGCACAGCGAGATCACATTAGCTAAAGCCGTGCCTTTGCGTCACTTTGACCTCACCAGTCCCTCCTTCTTTGCCTTTTTCGTAAAGTAGTCATTGTCATGCGACTCTATCGAGGTCTCCCCACGCGCCACGAGATAGAGATGCCACGTCAAGAGTATTGGCACGGCGAGACCTAGCATGATGCAATTCGCAGCATAAGTCCCCCGATGGTCACTGGCAGAGAGGAGCAACGTACCAATAGCGGCGCTGAGAATATAAATTAGCGTGAAGACGATGGGTGGCGTCCAAGCGGGCCACTGTGGCAAATGCACATGACAGGGGGTCAACACCTGATCGTCGTGAATGCTCTCGACGTCGGTTCGTGGCGTACCTCTGTCCGATGTTTCATGCTTGTCCAAAACATATCATACCCGACAGCCGCGTTGACCCAGCAAGCGATAGAGAGCCATGCCCTGTACGATATTAGCGTGTAAGCAATGAGCTCGTTCATTCGGGATAGGGGATACGTACATGAACAGAAGAAAATACCGCAGATTGTAGAGTCCGACCTATAGTTGGCATCGTCACTGGTTTGAGCTAGAGCAATAATACATCAATGAACGAAACAACGCACACATTGATTGATCCCTTGCTGGTCGTAAAGGTAAACCGTCTCAGTTATAAGATCAATGTAAAGAACCCAACAGCAGACTTACAGGGGCAATGGTGGTCCATAAGCAAAACGCACCGCTTACATACGGAACAGTGATGCGTTCGCTGGAGTACGAGGGACAATTAGCATCCCTGACCTCGAGCATCATCCCAAGCCACTAGCACGTACCACCGGCTTCGGTCCGCGACATTTGCGACATGCTTTGATGCATTTCATTTCGCGTGCCATGACCCGCGCATTGCCCGTCCCACTCGGCGCTTGGTGACCGCTCAGCATCCACGGGGCCTTGTCCCTCACTTCGTGTAGTATAGAATGAGGGTCACCGGGGTCGACGGTGACCACATAATAGTAGTTTCCGTAGAGGTTGTACGCGATGAGCCCTGCAAAAGGAAAGAAGAGTATTCGGGCCAAACTGAAGGGTTGATGAATGAAGAGCACATCAACTGATCCGAAACGATGCGGCGATGAGTATCCTATCCTGACAGCCGACAAGGCAAGACGTACAAAATGCAATTCCCCCGGTTACCGTCAATGCCCAACAGATGCAGACGAACCAAAACCCGGCGGCGCCGGTCAGCCAGTCCGCAAACGCTTCGACTCCCTTGAAGCAGCGGATGACCAGTGCTGAACACACGCGGATGCCCGGCATGATAGGGCTGTAGCGGATGGACGGTGGGATTGGACAACGTGTGGGTAATAACAGGATGGGCGACAACTTGTTCTCGCCGGCTCTCGATCGCATCCTCCCTGCCACCGAGCGTTACTTTGGCAAGTCCACGATTCACTTTCCGCCTATCCCACTTGCAGCACCATCCACAATGAAGGTCATCATCACCGGAGCATCTGGCGTTCTCGGCAGAGCAACCACCCGCTACTTCCACTCCAAGGGCGACACCGTCGTCCCTCTCTCCTTCACTCGTTCCGGTCCATCCGACTCGTTATCCCTTCCGGCCTACCAGAAACTCGACCTCCTCGACTTTGAGGCTACCCGCGAGTTCTTTCAAGCTCAGAACAGCGAGAGCCATGTCGATGTCATCGTCCACTGTGCAGCTGAACGGAGGCCCGATGTCGCCGAGCAGGATCCCGAACGAGCGGAAAAACTGAACAAAGACGTCGTCAAGCTGGTGGCTGAGTTGGCTGAACAGTTGGAATGCCTGATGATCTACGTCTCCACAGACTACGTGTTTGACGGGAAGAAGTAAGTCAAGACGCCTTCTCCGGGAGTTCGCCAGGGATTGCTCACGAAACAATCCCACCTCATAGCCCTCCATACAAACCTGCAGACAAACCCAACCCCTTGAATCTGTACGGCCATCTCAAAGAAGCAGGTGAGCAAGCTGTACTGTCTTCTCGACAAACCTCGAAGCACCCGGATCAAGTAGGCAAAGGCTCGATCGTCCTCCGAGTACCACTTCTGTATGCTCCATCTCGGTCATGTTACTCGGGAGAACCCTGAATCTAGCTAATAGCCTCAATACTATGCAGCTACGGCGAAGTAGAATACAACTCGGAAACGGCGGTGAACATCTTTGTAGATGTAATCCAAGACCAGTCTGGCAAGACGTACAAGAGTAAGTGATGGTTCCTTCCCGTCTGCAGCACAAAGGCGAGGCGGGCAGACTGAAACTCTCGAACGTTTATCTTTTACCCATAGTGGATCACTTTGCAGTACGATTCCCCACTTGCGTTGAAGACGTTGCTCGAGTCATGTATGATCTTTCTCGTCAGTATCATTTCTTCTTTCTGCACAGCAGTACATCCGTTGCTGACTATTTCCCGCGGTCCAATCTACCTTCTGCTCGTGTAGACCATTCAAAGCCTCTCCCGCCCATCGTCCACTTCTCTTCGCAAAAGGGCTACACCAAATACGAAATGACTCGATTGATCGCCTCTTTCATGAACTTGCCTATCGATCACGTCATACCGGACACGACGGATCCCTCAACGCTGCCCAATCAGACCGTGCAAAGGCCGGGAAACACACAGCTGAGCGTGGAAGCATTGGAGAACGACGTTGGGATCAGTGCAAAAGAGGACAAGGGGTTTGAGAGATGGTGGAAGGAATGGGCTGAGAAGCATTCAGCGAATAAAGCCTAAGGTACACAGAGTCACGAATTCAAATTTAGACGGGCCCATGATCAGCATCCTTGTTGTAGATCTTGCCGAAAGTATCCCCTCAGATAATGCGCCATCTGGGAAATGGAAAAGTTGAATCAAATTGCTTTAATCAAGACTAGTGATACATATCAACTGCACATTTTCGAGTACACACTTTCCAGGTAAACAAAAGTCTTTTTTTTCTTCTCGGACCTATAAGAGACTGGCGAGGCTTCCTGACTTGAATCAACATACGCTGCTAGTTTTACAAATGACCTGCAGTAGGGCGAGCGGGTACTACCAAACTGTGTACGGCCTTGACTCGGATTTGGGCCTGACACCATTGCATGCAACGGGTAACGAGTTTATGGGCAGGCTCAACTCGTCCTCGGAAATCGACATCCTGTATGGCCATCGACACTGGCTCCAAGGCGATCATGAACGAGTTCATTGTCCTACGAGAAGGTAAAAGACCAGAGGGCCTTGTCAGTCAGTACCCTCGAGAACGCCAGCGTGTGTTTGTGGCTGTATCTTACCCAAACATGGCATAAACACCATGGAGGTCCATCAGCAACTCGAATCCACCCTTGCCGCTTCGGGTCGCAGGGAAAAAGCCAGTGGTGATGGCTTCCGTGTCCCGTCGGGCACCTTTTGTATTAGAACCATATTTCTTCGAAACAGGCTTCATCTAGATTAAAGGCATCGACGCCGCCTATCAGTAAATTTTTCTCCAGCAACAACGCTTAAAGCCTGCTCACCAAATCAACGGCTTCACGCAGGTAGTCCCGAAGGATCATCAGCCCAGCCGAGATTTCAGCACTAAGGAAGGCAACAAAGTATCAGCAGGAGCGAGAGAATGAGTGCAAAGAAGGTTCAGATTACGTACTCTCCCTTGAGACGATTCACCAGTTCCCCAAGGATCTTATCCGTACTTCCGCTAAAGTCGTCCCAGAGTCCAAGGTAGTCTTTACATCCAAGAAACCGGCCGAGTGTTAGTGGCACTGGGATGATATGCGCCGAAACTCAACCAATATGCTCACCCTCCAAGTGGCGTTCGCGGTTGGAGAAATCATCTTCAGCTTGTGCCTTGGTGTAAGAAGGGTTTTCGAGAGAAGCGATAGCTGGACCTTGTCCAGAAAGTACCTCGGGTTTACCGCTAGTAATTTTCGTAAGCTTGACTCCTGCAGTCTAAACACCAGACCCGCTGTATCAGCAAATGATCAGTAAACGACCACCGAAACAATTTACCTTGAAAATCGGTTGCTTTGAAATAGAATCCCAGTTGGGTACAGTTAGCTCGTTGGCAGCAACAGCTCGACCATTCATGTGATCGTGTCCGCCTTGCGTGTGAGCTCCCCAGTGGAAAGGTATAAAGACTTGACCTTTTTCGATTTTGCCGATTTTCGCTGGCAACTCGGCCTTTCCGTTTCGGGTTTCGACTTTTACAAAGTCTCCATCCTGAAAGGATTTGCCCATCTTCAGCGTAACATTCGGGAATATATGGCAAACCGGAGTCACTTGCCTTGATATCGAGTGCCTTGGCATCTTCTTCATGGATTTGCACGTACGGGTCGTGGTCTGCATGCCTCAATCGCTTAGATCGGCCCGTCTTCGTTCGCGTATGGAAGTGTAGATGATTTCGGCCAGTGGCAAGGGAGAACGGATACTCTTCGCACACATCGTCTACAGCAGCACGGTACTGGCAGCCCTTCAGGATGGCCTTGCCATTGGGATTCATCTTTGCGTAATCAGCTGGACTGATGGGAGTTCCTGGTGATGCGAAGCCGGATATCAGAGAGCGTTGACAACTGATCATTAGAGCGGAAGCTTACCGAGTTCCAAGTCATGGCCGAAGCTCTCCGCGTCTTCTGGTTTGGTGAAAAATTTGCCATCATGGTACTATTGCGTAGAGTCAGTCAGTGTTGGATATGTCAAAGTGTTGCCATCTAGATTTCACCTACCAGACGCGGTCTTCCGTTTGGCCACTCCTCATTACAAGGCCACTGAATACCTGAACCGCCAGTAAGCTTGGCATAGCTCATTCCGGTATAATCACAGGGTCGACCTTTGGTAGAACGAGCCCAGTGGTTAAAAGCCTCTTCGGTTGTTCTGAATGGAAGTAAGTTTTCTCCGTCTTTGTTCTTGAATCCCATTCTTTTGGCATAATCGACGAAAATATCAAAGTCAGACTTGGCCTCTCCAGGAGGATCGACTGCCTTGTGACTGATGTGACAAGTTCTACAAAAGCGTAGTCACAGCGTGTTGTGAGTTAAAAAGAAATCGGTGACGGTGATTATTAATATTCCTCACTCACCGATCAACGTTTGTGAAGACACCGGTCTTTTCTCCCCACATAGCTGCGGGTAAGACGACGTCTGCCAATTGAGTGGTCTCAGTCTCAAAGATATCTTGAGCGATCACCTACGGTCATCGAACGGCTGTTAACACAGATTAAAACCACATGTTCTGCGAGCCAATGCGACTCACGAAAAGTCCTGGATCAGTCAGAATATCTCGAACCCTGGCCAGTTTGGGCAACGAGACTGCTGGATTGGTACCGTTCACCCACATCATCTTGATCGTTCCCGCTTCCATCATTTGAAGCATGGACATGATATGAATGGGATCAGACCATGATGGGATCTTGGACACATCGACATTCCAATAGTCGGCGAGTTCCTTCATATGTGCAGGATTGTTGTTGTTTCGAAACCCAGGGAATTCACCATCACATCCCGTTTCTCGGTTGTTTTGCGCAGTGGGTTGGCCATTCATCTAATGAGAACGATTTAGTGCCATTCGCTATTCACAGGGCAAAAGTCCACGTACCTGGTAGATGCCACCACCAGGAATACCAATATTGCCACTAAATCATCGAACAGGACTAGTAAGCTTTGTGGCGCAAAGAGTCGTTCATGCTGTCTTCCCACTCACGTCAAGAGTTGGATATTGTTCAACGCGCAAGCACTTGCGACAGCCTGGTTGGATTGATAGACACCTTGCAAAGCCGTGGCGAGAACCGTCTTGGCTTGACCGATAATGTCGACTGCCGCTTCCAAATCCTTCGGCGGCACGCCGGTGATTTCTTCAACTCTCTCCGGGGTGTATTCCATAACATGTCCCTTCAAATCGTCAAAACCGATTGTATTCTTGTTGACATAGTCCATTTTGACGTAACCTTTGAGGATCAACATCCTCTGCATGCCATTCAACAGAGCGAGGTTTGTGCCGATTCGAGGTCGTAGATGAACGGTAGCATGTTCCGCAGTGAGAGACAGTCGAGGATCGACGACGACGCACTTGGGCGGATTGGGACCCGCCATCCGGTCGAGCATTCGAGACCACAACACGGTTTGGGTGGCCGCAACGTTGTGACCGAATAGGAACAGGCAGTCAGTGACATCTACGTCATCGTAGGAACCTAATTGCGGGAGTTTTACTTTAGTCTCCAGAGAAACATATTGGGATCAGAAAGAGTGCAGGCTTACCAGGTTGCCCATCACTACCAAACGTCTGTAACCGTCAGAAAGTCCTTAGTTATGAGATCTACATCCGGCTTTTTCCTATAACCTACCTCTCGCATCGCAGCAGCAGCACCGGCAGTACAAAGTCTGGTGTTTCCGTCCATGGTGAGCGTGCCCAAACCCGCCTTTCCAACCATCGCTAAATCGTTTCAAGCTTCAGCAAGCCGCACATGTCACGGCGACCTCTTAGCGTAACCTACCTAATGCATGGTACTCTTCGGCGAACAATTGACCAGAAGTCTATGGGTGCAGAGCGTTATTGTATGCCATCTGGCCATACCAAACTTCGGACGCACATAGAACGAGATTGCGTGAGGAGTCAACTTTTCGATAATTTCTTTGCTCTTCTTTACGATCAAGTCCATGGCTTCGTCCCAAGTAGCCCGTTCGAGTTTCCCGTTCTTTCGAATTTGCTGTTAATGGTATGAGGTGTATGCACCGTGAGTTTCCTGACTGAATGAGACATCGACACCTAGACTTACTGGGTAAGTCAACCGATCTGGATGACCATTATATTCCCAACTGCAAAGACCTTTGGGACCGAGCCGACCCTTGTTGATACGGTCAACCGCGCGCCCTCGAATACCCACGATCTTATCATCTTTGCTGACTCCAATATCGGCGCTGTGTGCGATTAAGTGTTTCTTAGCATTATCGCTGGTATTCCCTATAAAGAGGAGCCTACCCGCAACCTGAACAGTAACGGAAGAGAATAATGAATATAGTCTCTGTGAGCGCGCACGAAGTGGCCATTGCTTACCGTTACTGCACATCACACAAGCCGATTGGACCCAGTGGTCCACTGGTTCGTGGATATGTTCATCGACTCGGACTGGCCAGTTGCCCTCACCATGATATCCCATACGGGGACCCTATGGGAAGATGGACATGGGGTATGAGCCTGAATGCTCGAAAACTCTACTCGCAGGAGAACATACCCAAACATCCTCAATGGGATCTCGCGTTTCCCGAGGGTACTTAGTGCTAGATCCCTCATGGGCCTTGTCCTGCTCTTGAGCTGTCGCAGCCATCTTGAGCGGTTGCGAAATGCGTGGAGATGACTTTGGCGCTGGCAGACGGCAGCGCAAAAAATATATAGGCAGGAGAGGTGACGGCCCGTTACAACAGGGTCCCAGCGCTACCCGTTACCATATGCCATGGCAGTGATTAGTTGCAGGAATCAGCTATTCCTACGTCAGCGGTTCCGGATGCTACAAGTAGCAGTCGGCAGCAATATGTACAAAGCGTTTTCAAATAAACGGAGAACGCCTAAAATAATAAAGGGAACGCCGGCCGGGACGGCTACAGGTTACAAAATAGAACCCACGTGGCCGAGCCGGTGACGCAGCTGGTGACGTATAATATTCGAGCAAGTTGCCACGACGATTTCACCTTGAAGCAGTTATTCTAGCTACAGTATTTGCTATGTGTTGGCAAACTGCTCACACTCCGGGCAAGCTCCTGCACTTGAAAGTAGTCTGTAGCACCCGTGAATGGTATAATCGATCAGATTATATTTGCGGAGGCAAGTTACCCCTGGAGACCTTTGAAGCTGAAGAGACTGTACTGTAAGGACAATGTTTCAGGATTCGACACCCCTCTAGCCACTTGATA
Source organism: Naganishia cerealis (assembly GCA_030039265.1). Classification (NCBI taxonomy): domain Eukaryota; kingdom Fungi; phylum Basidiomycota; class Tremellomycetes; order Filobasidiales; family Filobasidiaceae; genus Naganishia; species Naganishia cerealis. The sequence continues at coordinate 67,101 of JASBWR010000036.1, read as the reverse complement.
CACCGAAAAGGATTTACGAGTCAAGCACTGTTCGTCCACGAATTATGCAACATAACAGCTCGTTCATTCATTGCCTTCCAAACATAAACCCAGGCCATATATGTGCTGAAGGTAGTCAATAAATATATTGTATATAGTCATTCAGAGGCAGAAGAGTCATAAAATTAGTTCAGCATGGCACCCAGCTCTGATCAACCGAAAAGTCCATACATCGACTTCGATATTTAGTGGCTGAGGGTGCCTCTCAGGAAGGAAACGAGATAGCTTGCAAGCTACGAACCTACGTCCACATCCTCGAACAAGCATGGTACAAGGTCCAAATGTAAACGGGAGCAGACAAACAGCTCATGAAACGCAGAAGGTAGTAACCTTGAGACCGTTGCGCACCCCTTGGGATCATTATCCAAGGAAGTAGTTTCATCCTTTCAGTCCAGATGAGTGTTGTCGAGCCGCGCAGTTAGTCCAACTGTGGAACAGATCATCCCTTTGAGCGTGTCACCCAGTATTATATTTACAAGGCGGAACGGAACGAACACCGTTTCACAGAAGACCGGCTCCTGTACTAGTAGCGAGAACACAGCTGCGGTGGATTCTCCCAGCTTCTCTTGAGTAGCTTCTGCCGTCTACACAACGCTCACTTCGGCCACGCTCATCATGCGACTATTTCACAGTCGCCTGACCTTGTGCGTACTGGTTACGCTGGGTGTTGTCTACTACGGAGCATCCGCTACTCCGCTTAAATCTCACAACCACACGAAAGAGGGCATAAGCCAACGAGCCACACTTCGGCATGAACCCAACTGGTATGGAAGGGGACGAATGGATGATTTTGGAAACTGCGTAGCTGCTCGACATCGCGGAGAAGGCAAGGATGGGCCGCGCAGGAAAGTACGCATTCGCCCCGATAACAAGCAACATACAGCGACGACGCCTCCTTCTCAGAATTCAGCTCAGAAACACACATCAGATAAGGAAATAGAGCAACCTGTACAAGCAGAAAAGACGAGCAATCCGATTACTTCGACGATCCAGGAGGAAACCAAAGAAGAGTCGCCTTCCTCTGCAGCCACCACCTCGACTTCCACTATCGAAAGTGCTGCTCCGTCAACCCAGACAACCGATTCTGGTGGTTCACATAACAACGTCCCCGAGGTATCAGCACCTTCGCTGAAGAGTGACCAGGTAGGTATTCCCGTGGGCGGCAACATGGTCTCTCAAGACATGCAAAATGAATTAGTCAGGCTGCACAATGCCCTTCGAGGGGCAAACGGCCAAGGAGACGTACAATGGGACGATAAACTGGCTCGATATTCTGCGGGATGGATGAACAAGTGTCGCTGGGAACATTCCGGAGGGTAAAGGCTTTGATTACCCCAAGTAGTTTCTGCTACTTCACGTTACTCATTGCATCATGTCACCTGTTCTTGTTCTCAATGCTCTCGATATTCACGTACAGATATAAGGACAAGAATATTAAAGATGGGTATGGTGAGTCCTTCTAGTCGTCTGTAGACCCATTCCTCGTAGTCTAAATCCTCCGCTAATAACTTTCTATGCTACTGGCCGTGGCATGCATAGGGGAAAATTTAGGAATGACTTCTGACAGTAAACTCCAGTCCGCCCGGGATATGGTCACCGGATGGGCACATGAGCAGTGTGCGTTGATGATCCGCTTGTCTGGTTGAGGAGTTTCCCACCGACTTCTGCTTTAACACACTTTTTACGCTGTTTCTCTCGCTTCCCAACGCAGCCAAATATCATTGCAGGCAGGCGTCGTCCGACAAGGAGTTCATGGGGTTTGGGCATTATACAGCAGTAAACCGTCTCCATATTACATTTCGCCGCGATACATGCCACTAAATGTATTTTGCATATATTCTCTTTGAAAGATGATGTGGAAAGAAGTTGAATACATAGGTTGCAGTCTGCAAAGCTGTTCAAGCATTTCAAATGACGATTTCGGCTTCGGCAAGGTAGGTCAAGGACTTGAACGGCGGCGCGTTCATATAAGGTGTCGCTCTGAAGAATTCAAATTTTCGCGATGCTAGGGCGGCTGGATTTGGTCTTGCAATTACTGGCCTGTGTAAGTGGTTAAACAGTTCGAGCACCCAACTTGTAAGCCATACGGGTTCCTCAGCTAATGTTAATGATTTTCTTCGACATTCCTTGGTTTTTAGCCCCAATAGTATGTTCATGCCCCTTTATTCCTCTAATCGACTTTGGATGGATATATATATATATATATATTCTAAGTCGTCGCATCGTTTTATAGTGGGTTTAACTGACGTCGACAACTACAAGATCAACGTTCCTTGCTCTAAAGTAATGCCTCACGAGTTGCAGGCTGAGTAGCGTGGTCGACAACCAGGGAATCGAGCTGGACTCGCATTTTATACCAACAAATACTTGACTTCGCTTATCTTTCGTTGTACGCTCTAACTAATGTTGTTTGTCCCTTTTGAGTTTTATTGATCTTCTTTCTTGTGGGTTTGCCTGTTCTTGCCCTGCTTGTTGGCATTTTTAGATTTGGAAGGCGCATGGTGCGTACGGTAATGCCTTTTCCATTGTGGCTGCTCTAAGAGTGGTGATGCAGGATACCCACCTGGAGTGCCCAAACCGCATTTCTTCTTTTCGGCGCTCGGAATCACTTGAAAGGTAGAAGAAGTATTGACTGTATCAGGGCAACTGTTCGAATTTTAAAAAAAACGAATACAATTGAACTCACACCAAGGCGTATGTACGAATTGACGATCTACTTGCCCAAGCTCTGGTATCCACGTCATAACGTACTCCGCATCAGGGTCATAGTCGTTGGCTTGCTTGATCTGGTTGAATTGTCTGGAGGACCGAGGATCATTGCCGACTCCAGCTTGATACTGCCAATTGCCCCAATTGCTTAAGGCATGGTATCATCTCATATCAGCGGAAACCTTCTGCTTCTGTAAAGATCTACAGCGACTTACCTACACACATCGTAATCTATCAGATGTGTCTCGAAAATCTCGGCTCCGACCCTCCAATCCACATATAGGTCTGTACCCCAGAAGCTCGCGACGTTTTGCCTTCCTCGATTCGACATGAATCCTGTAGTGCCCAGTTCCCTCATACACGCATCTAATAACGGAATCCCCGTATTCCCTTCCATCAGCCTTCGAATAGGATCTTTTGGGTCGTCCAGGTTGAAACCCTTCCAGTCACCCAATGTCTTCTGACTTTCCGCTGGTCGGAGAACCTCTTTCCACCCACCCAGATTGAAAAGACTGGACGCCGTACCCGCCTCTCCTGGCAAGGCTTCGTCGGATGGCTGACTCTTGTTCTTTCGCTGATTATTCTTTCTGGCACTGAAGGAGGGTTGATGGCTGAAACGTTCGCAAGTCCAGTAGAAAAAGTCTCTCCATAGCAGCTCGAAGCTGATCCAGTATACGTTGCCCTGAACATGCTTATTGAGTGCACCTTCTTCCCTCAAACTAGACCAGAGACAATTTACGTCAGTCGACTACGAACGAGGGCAAAGAGCGTGGAACTCACCGATCTTGGAGTTGCCGGACTCTCCAGCCAATATATCTCCCGCTTAAACTTCCGTTTGCTAGCCACCCAGAAAACTTTGTGCTGAACGCCTCTCCTACCATACCATTGCGGGTGTCCTTATATGTCATGGCCTTTGAGCCTCCTTGCCCTTTCCCATTTTTTCCGCCGGTGATAGTGCCAAGGTAATCGTCCAGGCGGGCGAGACCGGTGGATTCTCCGCCAATAAACGGATGAGCCGAACGAGGATCGAGTGGCGGGATAGCATAATCGCGCCATTCTTCTTCTGTTTGCGGGATTGGTCGAGGTTGCAGTGCATCTCCAAACTGAGGCTCTGCTATTAAAGGCGCCAAAATATAGGGCAAGATCTTCTCGATAATCAAAAGCTCTGTAGGAAGGAGAAAAACATCCTTGCCTATTGTCTCTGGAAGTTCGGGAAGAGGTTTGACCTTTTCAACCATGGGAAGTGGATCTCGCACCATGTCATCACCAAGAGCCTCCACCAACTGTTGGAATCAAGCGCCCGGTTCGTTAGTACTACAAGGTGAAACTAAGCGGCCTAACACTTGCCTTTCTAAAACTAGTAAACACGCTGGGAATATCTTGGATTTTGAAAGGCAAGTCGGATGGATCGATCATCGGTTTCGAGTCCGCCAGATGTAAATCGACTCCAGACCGCTCCAGACCACCCCGCAGACGGCGCAAAAGTGTTACTTCCTCTGTGGTGACCTAGAATAGTTCAATGGATATGAGTCGGGCTTGAAGCAAGACATGTGTGCTTCGAAAGTTCCCTCGCACCTCTTTCTGAGTCCAAACACCTTCCACCCTTTTACCACTCCTCACTAAAGCCTCCACAACCTTGATCGTGACGTCTTCTGGCTTTCCACATGCAATTATCAAACCCCCTCCTTTACTCTCGTACGTCTTCTTCAGGTCAAACACCGTCTCTACCAAGAATCTTGCCCTGTGTCTTCCTACCCGCCAGAAGTTCCCTAGTCTGGATCTGGGCCCCACTCGCCCCGCCGAATGATGATCTCGATCTTGCGTTGCCGGTTGATTTGTAGTAGTCCGGGACGGCTGCTCTTCCTGTCCTAGTGGTTTAATATCCTCTTCCGTCTCCTCACTTTCCTCTCTTGATGCGCCTGTATCTGTCTTTTTCTGAATATCTTTGGTTTCGCGACTGGCAGTATATCCGGGAATGCAGTCCAGCGGCAAGATCCGTTCGTCAAACACATAAATCGGGAGGAAGTGAGTAACATGTTTCTTGCCCTGCGAGTGCGCCAACGAAAGAACCGGAGAGTCAATAGTTCGGAGGTCGTTGATATGTAATTGGACGATGACGGATTCGTTTGGACCATCCTTGCTCGAGGTGGACATGCTTGCGTGGTTAGGGCTGCTCACACCGGCGGGCCGATTCAACAGACGCAGGGCAGAAGGGAAAGCAGTTACGCGAGTGACGGTCGATCTTCTTATGGACTGCGCGACCAGTGACATGTGTATGTGAAGACTGCCAACATGAGTGCGCCAGGTGTATGATGTCTTGCGATGATAACCCAAGACCACTTGCTGGGCTGCTTCCATACTGGGATCGCCGATGCGATGTTCATGTGAGACATTATTCTTCAGGACGCTCGCGTGCGCGGGACATCGCCCGATCGCCGGACATGACGCCATAACGGTGGTCAACTCGCGGGGTATAATGAATCGTCATAAAGTCGAGAACAAACGGCAATACACAACGAGCGTTGCTCTCAGTACAAAGCAGGCATCTGGGGCGTACAGTTGGGTAGGCCATATAACGATAGAACCACTCGATGCGCGCTGCTACGTCAACACGACGCTTCCCTGGAAGTCAAGGGAATGATATATAGAGACCGTATAATCAAGTTCAATCGCCAGGCGTGTATGTCCATATAAGGCAATGTTTGAAGAAAGTTGATCGACATATCCAGGAGAATGGTGCAGACTGAAGGCAGAAACGTCGGGAAAATGTCCGATATAGAAAGATCGACGGAAAGAAAAGTTGAGGTTGGTCGTCACTGGTCGTCAAGAGTCTTCTAGCGGAGTATTGATACGAGATTAAGTCTGGAAACAAGAGATAGTGCTACATTTTTCGAAAGGCGTGGCAAGGCGTCCATGTCGTTGACGAATTGTTGTGTTTACACATGTCGATTGAACGGGGCTCTCTAGTATTGTCGGCCATACTGGGCAGGCGCCTATTACAGGGTAACAATAGATCAGTCATTCACTCTCTCGGCACAAACCTGTTTTAAGACAACTCACTGCTCCAGGAGGCAAATTAGATGTAGCAGTGCTCGGGGAACCCACACCCCGATAAGTCTGTTGGGGCTGAGATTGATATCCACTTTGAGAGAAAGACGCTCGCTTGCTGGATGATCGAGGAACCCTTCGAACGACGGGCTCCGCAAAATCTGTCGGCCCATCATCGCGAAGTGAAACCCGACGATTGCCGCTCGTAGGTGGTGGTGATCGAGACGAGCCCACACCGAAACCGTCATTGCTCTGTTCAAAGCCGGGTTGGCGCCGAGGCACTTGAGCATACGACTGTGGCGACGATATCGCTTGATTGAAAGCTGGCAAGATGGGCTGCTCCTCATCCAAATGTCCACTCAGACCGCCACTTTCGTAGCCGTAACTGACGTATCCACCATTTTCGTGGTCGTCAGAAGATCCAGGGGATGCATCTCTTCCACCGTTGCCTCGGAAAGGTCCGCCGGCGTAGAGTGTATTGAATTCGGGGCTTTGGGTTTGATTACTCATGGAACCAAAGCTTTGGCTGTGTTTGTAAAGACCAACATCAGATGACGCTCCGCCACTCAGGTACGTCTCGTTTGTAGAAACGACCGAGTACCTGTCACGACCGAATCCATCCCGGCTGTGTAAGGTAAAGTCAGCTGGGCGTTCCCATGGATGACGATGATTCCTTTAACCAACTCACCTCTTGGGAGAAGACGACCGTTGAATGACATCGTAATAAGAATCCCTTGATTGGGTGCCACTCTTCCATCTTCGCTCGCGTTCAAACTCGACCCAACGCTTCATCACGATCTGAGTCGAGTCGAATTCACCTTCCTTGTCGCCGTGACCAGCCGATTTACCAGTCTCACCTTCAACTTGTCTGCAGTGCGGGGAAGAAACAGTCAGCCGCGCACATCAGTGAGCGTCGCGTATACTGGAACTCACCGGACGAGACCCCATGAAAAGTCATCCATGTGCCAGAAAGCGTATGCTGGCAGGACGAAATTCCAGATCGGGAGGGAGACCAGATAGATCAACATCCATCCAACATAAGCAACCTTTCTTGAGGTAATGACGATAAGCAGACCGGGAAGACCGAGAATAAACGCCAACAAGATCAGGGAGATGATGGGCTTTGAGGATCCTGGAATGATAGCGAGGATGATGATGTACAGGGTGAAAGCGATGGCGGCAGGCAAGACAAGTGTTCCGACCAATTCCATAAAGACGACGAATTGCATCGAGAAACAGAACGTTCCACAGAGATCTCGGACAAGCATGAGCTCTGCCAAGTTGTGAATGGTTGAATTGATCCATCGGCGCCGCTGCGAAAGCAGAACACGGAATGTATCGGGTACGACCGTCTTGCAGACAGCTTGAGGGCAGAAAAGCATCTTTCGCTTAGGGAACGTCTTGAGCATGAGCGTTGTCAAGAACCGATCTTCACCGAGGAGTAACAAGTTCTTCTTGTGAAGGGTGTCGACAATGTTCTCAGAGTAGTGTTCGACGATATCCGGATTGGCCAGAATCGGTACCCAATAGCCTGTCTCGCCCTTTGGCGCCTTGATCCGGTACATTGAGAAACAACCGGGAAGACAGGTGACGCCGCCAAACATCGATTCAAAGGCTTTTGTCAAGTGATGCGAGATGTAATATTCAAAGACTAGAGAGCCGGCGACTTGTGTGAGCGGTGGTTTTGTTGTCATGTCCAGTAGAAGACTTACCCTGAATCATAGTCACCCATGTCTCGGCCTTGTTGGCGATCTTGGTCTCACCGCACAATCCCATGATTTCCTCATCATGAACAAGGCAGGCAATCATTCTTGTCATGGAATCTGGGAAAACCTTGGTGTCTGCATCGACACATAGTACTGCTTCATACCGATCCGGACTGACGCCCGTAACCCGCCATATCGAATTGAAAAACTCGTACTCAAACGTGGTCATACGTTCGTCAAACATGACTTTTTGCAAAAAGGCCATGAGGACGATTTGCGAGTCTCGTTTACCTCGGTTACCGGGTTTAGCGTCGTTTACTTCGAGCGGGTTACCACATTTAGCGACGAGAACGATAGGGACTTTTTGCTGCTTTGAAAGTTCAACGGTATCATTGTCGTATTCGTAGAAACCGGCGTAAACTTTCGCCATGTTGTGTCGTTTGTGACCGTCGGCGATGGCAACGTACGAGTGCGGTTCGACTTGGTCGGACGGAATGATCAGGTCCTTCATCATGCCGAGAACGATATCGGGTGTTGTCTGTTTCGAGCCAGAACCCTTGACGGTACCATCGGCAATAACCAAGATTAGCTTGTGACTGTTGGGATAATCCGTCGTGGCGAGTGAATCCAAGGTGGTTCGTAGACCTTCAATGGATTCCGAATACGCAGTGACGAGACAGATGGTGTGCATGAGCGGGAAATTAAAAGGTTCGTAGTCTGGAGGCGGCTGAGGGATCACGTTGTTGAGCGGGAAAGGACAAGCCGACTGTGACGCCGCGTTATAATTGGCGGCGTCTGCGAGGTTCATTCGCGAATCGTCTCGACCATAGGGCAATGAGGTGGAGCTTCTACTGCTGCGCAACATGGGCGAACCCGGGGGCGTACTATGGACGGCAGCGGCAGCGGCGGCCTTGTTCATGCCATACATACTGGCTTGTCTCGATCTTCCTCCATATCCGTTATTGTACGCGAGGTGATCCACATTGCCATACGCGGTCGAGGGGCGAGAACCAGAGACGAGCATGGGTTCGGCTTTACTAAACCGACTGGTGGTGGGCAAGAACGCGCCGCTCTTCTTTGTGCCCGGGCCACCTGGACCACCCTTGTTCTGGGGCACAGAAGGACGATAACGCGAAGGAGCAGGCCGATAAATATCGTCTGTCCAATTTTCGATTTCCTGTGCGCGAGCCATTCGTTGTTGATAGCTTTCGCCCTTGAAGTTTCCGAGTCTCCACGACAAGAACCAACCAAAGATGACGGCCATGGCGAACTTGATACCGACGACACCGAGAATGAAGACGAGCGAGACGTAGAGGACAACGTCGGAAGCGACACAGCCGATACTCTTGGTATCCACGAATCCTACCCTCGCGATATCCTCAAGACACTTGCCCATTTCCTGCATTCCTGCTCGATACATCATCATGGTGATATCCTTGCCCTGGAAAGTGGCATTGGGCGTCTTGATTTGGTCGAAAATGGCCGGATAGGAGACTTGACTGCTTTGCAACCACTGCAACAAGCTCAAATCCAGTACGCTCGATTCGTAGACGGCCAGATTCCTGGACGAGTTTTGAACCTGATTCCAGGACCAGTAGATCTCACCTTGAGGTTTCAATGCGTAAAAGTCATTCCGTGCGGTGGTCGAGGTATGGCAGTTTGTGGAATCGGTGTAACCGGTCAAGTTGACTGCCGAGGTACCGTTCTGATCGTGCAGATTACAAGGAAAGTACCATGCCATTCGATTGCCGTCCTTGGGGATAGCCGAGCTGTTGGAAGGCGTCAAGATGTTGAGACAGTTTTCATTGACTTTTTGGAATAAGAAACTGGCATCCTTGCCGCCTGCCATCCAGTTGTCCATGAACAGTGGGTTTTGGGATCCGTTGAACTGCGAACCGACAGCCGGGTGATTCCAGTTGCCCAAGTCGTAGGCGTAACCATTGATGATCAACGACGCGTTACTCGCCGTGCCGCCCTGGATCCTTACGCCCGTGCTAGAACAAACGGTCTGTGTGAAACCGAAAGTGATGAAACCGACGGCGGCCATCAAGAACGCATTGATAGATACCAGCCCGATCTTTTCCCGCCACGCCCTTTGTGCTTCCGGGGTCGATTTGCCTCCGACGTTTTTGAGCACAAAGTTGGGGATGCAGATGGTGAGTAGGTAACAATAGACCATCCACCAGTTTTTCGGGCCCGGTACAAAGTTTCCGAGACAGGCGACACCTTCGTCGTGCTTTGAGTGCGAATAATCCTTTGTCGCCGAGCGGCCTGTTCCTGCGCTTGTCGCTGTCGGACCACGCGACGAGGCGTATTCTTTATTCGCGGTCGCCGCCGTCGTCGCCGTCGTCGATTTTCTACGCAACGTCGCACCCCGCTTCAGAAAGTTGAGACCGGATTCCGAGGCACTCTCATTCGGTTCACGCGCGAGAATGGATTTGCCTCGTCGGAGACCGGGCGGCGCGTTTCCCGTCGTGGACGGCAAGACGGAAACGTTTCCCCTGAGTCCGCCTCCAGCGGCTGCTTGTTGTGATTGCTGAGGATACGCGCCTTGAGATAGCGGTTGTTGCTGTTGCTGGGGATATCCGCCTGGTGGACCGCCTTCAGCAGCAGCGACCGCATGTTCACGATAATGCCACAAGCGATGATTCGGATCGATCCTCTCCCGATCGGGCCGGACCAGACTCTTCTTCCGCCTCATATCTGCCGCACCACCACCGGGACCTCCCGGTTGTCCGATGCCCAACAAACCTCCCAGTCCGCCGCCCGGGGCGGGATTCGGCGCCAAATGGGGCTGTGTTGCGTATCCCAGTTCACTGGCGGGAATGCTGCCGGAGGACGACTGGGTTGGGAATGGTGGCTTGCCGCCATACGCTGCCTTGGAGGCCGAGGAGGCGGTGTATACGGTCGACGAGGACGGTTGTTGTACGTAGCGAGGGTGTTGTTGCGAGTCAAAGGAGATGTGTTGACCTCCCGGCTGGGGACGGGTCGGTTGGGACATGATGGCTGGTGGGGGGAGGGGGAGGGAGGGAGGGTCAGAGATACTCTCGCACGCACGTGGAAGCAGCTTACGAGCCGGCCGTCTGTGTTGACGTATGCACTCGCGCTCTCCGGGGAGGAGCGGAACAAAGGAAGCGAGGGTGGACCGCCTTTGCGCGGGGATTGATGCGCGGAGGGATGCGCGGCAGCAGGCTGTCCTGTAGGAATACACCCAGGCTGTCCTGGCAAACCCTGATACACCCTGTCCCGCCCAGGCCAATCAGGGAAACTCGCCCACGCGCCCGAGCAAAACACTGCTCAGGGCAATTGCTTCCGGCGCTGACCCCGACGCGCAGAGACACGTCATTTGCAACGGGCACAGGGTCATGTACATCATCTATTCATAGATCATTTCCGCGCGGTACAGCCGTCATCCTCCCACCTAGTCCACTCTGCCAGTACCATGCAGAAGACCATGCCCCTTGTTGGCGTAGCGATCGCCAGACACGGGCATCTACACGCCCCCGGAGACCTGGCATGAGTGATTACCCCTGAGGCACGCGCGCGCGGTCCATAAACCCACCTTTTTCAGAATCGCATCAATCTCATCCCGCTCCTGCTGAGTGACCCTCACCCCTGCCGCCGCGATATTCTCCACCGTCCTCGCGGAACTGCTGGATCCCGGAATAGGGATAACCTACCAGCCCCGGATGGGCGATGAGAACGCGCGTCACGTCAACGATATGAACAGAACACGGGACCCCGCGCGCGCGTCCCCACTCACCTTGTCCGACATGCCCATGATATACGCCAAAGCGAGCTGAGCGGGTGTCACTCCCTTTCGCTGTGCAATCTCGTTCTGATCCGGGCGAGAAAAGCGATGCAGGACGATCAACATCACTGACGTTGCCGGGTGCTCGGGGACTCACGACCGCATCGACGACCTTGAGGTTGAGGTAAAAGCTCTCCCCCTGGAACCTGGGCTGCATCTTGCGCATATCACCTTCCTTTAAATCATCCGGGCTCCTATACCTTCCCGCCAAGAACCCCCTTCCGAGCGGCCTGTTCGCGGAGGCGCCGCCGATGAGTCGATGATCACACAGCGAATCGTGAAACAAGAGGACGTACGAGTAGGCGATAAGCGTGATATCCAACTCCTCGCATGCCTCGAGGACGTCGAGCGCTTCCGGCTCAAGTGCGAACAGGGACAACTCGATCTCTACCGCCGCCACCGGATGCCTCTATAACCACGACACGACGCGCTGTGAGAACTGGTGGCATGCGCGCGCGCGCGCGTTGAGAGAGAGCCGGCTTACAGCATGAGCTTTGCGGAGCGCGGACGCTGCGATTTCGGAAAGACTGATATGCTGTGCCCCGTGACGTGGTATCGTCAGGCTACGAGGCACCAAGATCGCCTCCTTGGACCTACGTTAAAGTACCCCTCGTTCTTGAGGATCACGAGATTGTCCATAGCCTCCTCGATACTAAGTTTCGGATCCACCCTCGCTGGCTAGACATCGAGAGCCATATCAGCGCGCGCGCGCGACCCAGACGGCAGGGGCGGGGAGCGGCACACACCTCGTACAGATCGACTTTCTTGTGCGGGCCCAAGGCTTCCCTAATTCTCTCCAAATCCTCCCTCAAGTTGTCGAGACTATCCACGCATGAGCAAGCGACCGATCAGCGCCGCGCCTTGTATTCCGTTGCGGAATGACGCCCCCACATCCTGCCTACCTAGAATCAGGCCCCTGCATCAGCTTACCACCCTTCATCCCGCCCTTGACGCTCAACACCACGCGATCCACGTATTCCGGATACTCGGCGAAGAACCGGTTGAGGAGACGCAAGTTGTCAAGCCCTCCGTCTGGCGAGTTGCCATAAAACGCACCCGAGTTGATGAATGTTGCTCCGGCGTCGATGGCGGCTCTGCGAACGAACGAACGACAGGCAAACAATCAGGTCTCCCGCAATCGGGAACAACAAGGAAAAACACCCACTTGATCGCTGCGAATGCGTCCGGATCCTTTGCGACGTTCTCCGGCGCTGTCCAGGTCAGCATCATTGCCCTGTCACGAACGCAGCCGAACCATGCATCAACCGATCAGTCACAGGAAGCGAGAGTAACAAGGGATCGATCGTTACCCGTATCCGACGGCGCCGACCTTCAGATGCGAGGCATCACCTCCGAGGGCTCGTTGTGCGATCGGCGACGACATGGTGGGTGGGGTGCGGGTGAGGATGGGTCGAGATGGATGGAGCGGGGATCCCGAGTTGTATCCCCCTGGCTTCCGATGCCGAGTCGAGGATATATACTCCCTGGCGCGTATTATTAGCAATGCCGGCCGCGGATGCAAATGACACCAGCAGGCGGTCATCTGTGCTGGCCGTCGTAGGGACCTGCTTTCCGCCACTCCTACCCTATCACACAGCACGCCATGGACCCCCTCCAGGTTCTCGCCACCGAGCTCGTCCTCGACATCCTGCGCTACGTGTCCCTCCCCGACCTCGCCTCCGTCCAGCGCCTCAACAAGGCATGGCACGAGCTGTTCACCTCGAACCAGCACGCCATATTCAAGGACACCGCGCTCAACACGCTGCACGTCCAGCCTCCGTGTGATCATCCCGATGCCAAACATGACGGCTGGAAACAAGTATGTACGTCTACCTTTCCCCCTCTACTGCGCTTTCCCGCTTCTTCCCTCTCACCCGGCCGCTCTCCATAGGCCAATGTGACGTCAGCTCCCACCTCATGCGCAAACACAAAATCATCACAGTCGACCATGTTCCCTATTCAACCGACTTTCATCCATGGAGGATCAAAATCGACCGCCCGCACCAGCTATTGTTCGCCTCCACTGCTGACCTGCCATCCGACTTCCTCCCCGATCCAACGAGACCGATGGACCTGCCATGTATGTCCCGTCCCTTGCCTTACTGCCCACGAAAGAGATCGTGCAACATGCTGAGACTGTGCTCGTGCAAATTTACAGACCCGCATGGCCTCACCGTCGTCGACCTCCGAACGAAGCGCGTCATCCAGACCATTCCCGAAGTCAAGCAATACGCGCATCTAGAGTACGACTCTGGATACTTGGTGACTACAGGTAACGGTACGAGGGCCCTCTTCACCTCTCCCCCACACAACCATGTGCTGAGAGAAGTGTCCATTCTAGGGGATACCATGTCCATCTATCGCACACCCTGGGCCGTTCAACCCACCACCACCACCACCCCGGCGTCTCCTCAATCTGCTCGTCCGGAAACGGAACCCCCTCCGACAAACGACGAATCAGATGCCGCGCGTGATGAACATCCTCTCTCCGTTCATGGTACCATCACTTCACGAGGGTACCGTGCGTTGCGCATGATGGGGAGGACATTAGCCACGGCCAGTGACACGCGTATCCAGATTTTTGGTAAATCGATCATCACCCGCGGTACTTGTTTCAGCAACACTGTTATTGATACCACCCTGTGGGCATTATAGATGTGCCTACTTTACAGCTCGTCAAGACGATCGAGATACCGAGGCGGCAGATTGCGATGATCATGGCAAGTCAAGATTTCCACGCTTGAAGCGTAGTCGAAGCATCGTTCAATAACCGTTCTACCACCATGTCCCCGCTATCCAGTATATAGAGCTCGACGACGAATACGTATTCCTCTGCGGATCAGGATACGGTATGTTCCTGTTCTTCATGCAGCGTTAAAATCCCCCAATATCGCTGAAACAGCCGCCTGTACCTATGGAGAACAGCCGCACCATTACCACCTCTGCGCGCCGAAACGTACCTCAACATCCCCCCTCCAGAACCACACCTCTACGTATACCACCGCAACCCGACGTCCTCCTCCTCCGACGCCGCTGCCTACTTCACTATTCCCCTTGGCGGAGCAGCAGGCGAACGACCGCCGTACTCATCCATCGATACCCAGATCCCCGGCCCAGATCCCAGTCTGCTGGCGAGAGATCCTCGGTTCAATGTTCATGTACACGCGGGGAAAGGGTGCGTGGCTGCGGAGATTGCACCGTTTGAGCTGAAAAGTCGGGTGAATGGTAGGGATGTGGTCATTCCGTTTCTTCCGGACGTACCTGTAGCGTAAGTAATGGACTTCCCCAAGATCATTTGGGGAATAGATGGTTCTGACGGTTTTTGTTTGGCCCAATAGATGTCACTACGGCTCGCAACATCTTGTGGTTCTATGTAGGAACGGATCGCTTCTGCTCGTGCAAGATTATAAAACAACGTTCAGTCTCCCTCAATCGGAACGAGTGAATAAAATATTTAGTCTCAGTATGCCCTCGGACGGTCCGGAATACTGGAATCTTGCGGTCCAGGATGACGTTGCTTATATCACCTCTGTAAGTCCACCGCGGGTCGTCGCCCTTAGACTCCCACATTTACCTTTCAATTCTCTTGTACAACGGCAGTACCAAGACAGGTTATTCGACCCCTGGGCAATACTGATCGCGATCGACCTGACCACGCTCCAGGCCTTCTCTTCCCCCAGCGACTCGCCCAACAATGACTCCCCGTACCCTGGCGTCGCTACACGGCAAATCGACCTCCGATCATGGGATATCCCGCTACCCTGTCAACTGGCCAGCACGCACAGCCTTCAAGCCACATCAGAGGGCGTGTACATGCCCGTCAGGATCGTCGCGATGGAGGAACATCATCCGGAGGATTCGGACTTTGCCGGACTCGATGATATGTGGTTGCCGCCGGATTATGGTGTGTTCAACTGACGGGGCAAATGCGTTCCCCCTGATGCAGAGCCTAGTTGACTGAATCGATGGTTTTTTTTTCTTTCCGCCGTTGATAGATTACAACGTGCGCTCACGAACGGATGTGCTTTGTTTACGGTACTCTCGACATTGATAGGAGGGCGGCTGAACTGCAACGACAGCGTGACAAGGGTTGGGATACAATGTGCCTTCAGATAAAGCTGAAAGGCATGTTGATGGTAGTAGAAAACCAAGAATTGCTGGAGGAATTGCTTTATTGTCCAGGCCTGAGGCCTGGGAACTAATGGGAAGGCTTCAAGCTACGTCGCCACAATATACACATGTGATGAACGAACAAGTTACCTAGGTTTGTCACGCTCCAATTGTATTCGGCCTTTGAAAATCTACCACTGTAGCCAGCGCAACAGCAACAACCAGTAGTGCCAAGAAAAGATTTGCATGATCGACATAGGCGTTATCAGATAGCTAAAACATGCTGTACCAATCAGACGAGTAGCTGGGCCCCTTTAACCAGTGATTTCCACCGTAGCATGAAACGCTCTTCCTCCGTACCCATCATCCGCAATCCTGACCTCTTGCCGTAGCGTTCACAGGAATCTAGCGGCTGACTCTGTAGGTGAGGAGAGCTAGCTGGAGGGCTGGGAGCGTTGTGGACAACTGGTGTCGCGAATGACAAGGTCAGAGCGAGCATGAAGAAGCTCGTCATGTCACCACCAGGAGAACCGTGGGCGATGGTAGTAGCGGAGACGGAGCAGCTATCGGAGCCCGGAGTTTGGAGCGCCGTCGATCTGCGTGACTAGCCGTAAGTCGCGACATGTACACTTTTCAGGCCACCCCCATCTCCTTGAGATCGTTCAGCTGCAGCTCCAGCTGCCGCCCACGGCTCCTGTAGCTCCTTGCTTGCGGACCCTTCTTAAACAGAAAAGACTTTGCGTGCCCAAAGGGGCGAAGCATCAACAAATTTCCCCAGGAAGAGCCGTACGACACATGAAAGCAAGCGCTTATAGCGGACTTTAGGCTGCTTATTTTCATGCTCCTAGGCAAACGCTCGGCGCGGCGAAGAGGCGGGCAAGTCAGCGGATGCGTTTTTCAAAATTTATGTCTCACAGGCATCGGACGTGCGGCTTTAGCGAGTTGGCAACAGGCTGGCTATTGCCTGAGCTATTACCAACCTCACTCCAGCCTCGTCAGCTGATCCCCTTGGAGCGTTTTCGGGTCAAACAGGGTTAACAACCGTACACTGGAAGCCACCCGGAGCTCTTGCACCACCCGAAATGCAGCACTGACCGGAAAAAAATCTTAGGGCCACGCTACACAGTCCGGTGTGTTGTATGAGCAGCTACTGCAGCTACCACTTATGGATACTTGAGCTCATTGCCACAGATCTTGCCAAGACGATCTGATCATTTAAGTAGATACGACTCGCTTCTGTAGTTGCCACCGCTACGTCTCGAAACTGTTTCATAGCTACATTCTGTCTCAGTCACTCGAGTCGCCATCTGTCAATCTTGCTGAAACCTCACCAAAGTCATCCAACAAGAACATCGAGAACACAACCATGCAAGCGGACAACGCTTCAACAATAGATTCGATTAGAAAGGAGAAGAGGGGGCTGGATGCCGATGATGTAGATGCCACCGTCAGAGGTGCTTCTCCAACTGGCGTCAAGGACATCGAGGATGCTGTCTTTGGTGCGATTGGTGAAGACGGGCCCAACTACCGCAACGTGAGTCCTATCGTGTCCTAGAAACATATGCCGCCAGCGCTCATCGCCATTCACTTCCAGTTGGGCTGGACCGGTGCGTGCATCGTCATGGTCAAAGTGCAAGTCGGTCTCGGTGTCCTTTCCATCCCTGCAACACTGCATACTCTTGGTATTGTGCCCGGTGTGATCATCATGTTGGTTGTATGCGCTATGAACACCTGTAAGTTTACCTGTTGGAAGTTGGGTAATTTGAGATACTTATTGCAGAATCGCCTCACAGGGTCGGACTGGGTCGTAGGAGCGTTCAAACGACGTCATCCGGAAGTTTGTAAGTTGAACCTGCCTATTTTCAAGCAGCAATAGTGAATTGACCTATGGTTTCCGCCGACTCTAGACAGTGTCGCCGATGTTGGATACATGTTTGCTGGACCTATTGGCCGAGAGGTGATGGGTGTGATTTACTGGATTTTCATGGTTGCCGTTGTTGGTTCCAGTCTACTTTCAATCAGGTATGTCATGCTCTTCCGGATGCCATAAGGAGCGTTGGACTTATCAGTTTTCCCGTCCCAGTATCGCCTTGAATGCTATGAGGTACGAGCCTCTGTTACAGTCATCTACAAGTAGGAAAACGTCTCATCCTGATTTCTTTGTAGTATGCACGCTGTCTGCACGGCAGTCTTCGTCGCTGTCGCCCTGGTGGTCACCTTCATCTTCGCCTCTATCCAGACGCTGGATAAAATTGCGTGGCTCACTTGGTCGGCGGTGTTTGGCTTGGTCGCAGCTTGTAAGTGGCATCATTATTCTCCAGTTCCACACCCGCAGACATTAACCAAGCACGTTACCTTTCGTTTCCAGTGCTTGTTGTAACAATTGGTGTCGGGATCCAAGACCGACCCGCCGACGCTCCTGCCACTGGTCCTTGGGACAAGGATCTGCAGGTCTTTGGGAAACCGAGTTTCCTTGCTGCGATGAGCGCTGTCAGTCAGCTAGTCACCGCTTTCGCTGGTGCTCCGGCATTGTAAGTTTGCAACAGCCATATCTTTCCTAGTGCGAACGCTGATATCGCTTCTCTTGACCACTAGCTTCTCCATTGCCGCTGAGATGCGAGACGTCCGACTATTCACTCGGTCCCTCTTCTGTGCGCAGACTTTCATGATTTCGCTCTACTTGGTAAGTCCTTGTGAGATCGCACTTGCACTTGATGTCTAGTCCTAATTCTTGGTTGCATTTAGTCTATCGGAATTACTGTCTACTATTACTCCGGACAATACGTCGCATCACCTGCCTTGGGAAGCGCCGGTGTGCTACTCAAGCGCGTAGCTTACGGTGTAAGTCTCAAAACGATTCGCGAAAATACCCCACGTACTGACAAAATCCCTGCTCATCACCTCAGGTCGCCCTTCCGGCCTTGATTGTTACCGCCGTAATCTACGCACACTTGCCAGCGAAATGGATGTTTGTCCGAGCGCTGCAAGGAACAGCAGATCTCACCAGGAACACTGTCAAGCACTGGGTCTACTGGCTCGGATCTGTCTTCATTGTGGTTATTGTCGCCTACATTATCGCCAGTGCGGTACCAGTTTTCTCGGGACTTCTCGGCGTGATAGGAGCTCTGTTTTGCACCTTTTTATGTCTGCAGCTGGAGGGTGCGATGTGGTTTTACGACCACTGGCAGGACAGGAAAACCAACAAGTCCTGGAAATACCGTGCTCTTGTCGCTTGGAACGTTTTCCAAATCGTTGGTGGCACTTTTATCATGATTGCAGGGGTAAGCACTCTCTGGGAATATCATATTGCTATCTCGTCACATTACTTATCTCTTCGTTCACCTGCACAGACCTGGGGAAGCGTCATCGAGATTCGGGATGCGTACAAGGCCAATGGCGGGCAGAAGCCTTTCGGATGCGACGACAACAGTAACTCTGTGCCAAGTAAATAGACAGTTACAGGTTATCCAACATTCCCTTCTATACAGACTAGAACTATTGATCCAGCATTAGACGAGAACAGCACAATCACAGCACGGGCTTTGGAGAGTCTTTGCATCTAGATGATTTTCGGGCATACAGCATTTTGCATAGCATACAGCAACATTTGTACCATTATAGCATGGCATCATGATTAGCATATATTTCTGTGATAAAACGCTAGGACAGAGTGGTGCCTCATCGTCAAGCAGTCCTTGTTTCTCCTTCGCTATACACAGGTCACTGTAAGGGAGCTTGGTAGGAAGGAAGCCGAGAAAGTGGTGGCGATTCCGCGCGGGGCGATGACGTCCCCGGTGGCCGGAGTAAGACATGACCTTCCACTTCTTCCACCTGGAGCTCACTGCCATTTCGAGAAAAAAGTAAAAGGCAAATGACATATGGAACCATCTTGAGCTATCTTCCATTCGACCTTGCCAGTCCGACGAGATTCCACATCCTGTCATTATGCGGTCAGACCGACCTGAAAAAGTCCTGCTTACCAGCATCAAGACTCTCACCTTTCACAAAGATGGCGTCACCAAGGCTCGACGAGTGTCCCCGATCTGTAAGTACTCGAGCACTCGCGATATAGCAGTTGCGATTCTGATCGTGTTCCTACACAACAGCCCAATTAACCTGTAAAGGCAAAGCTTGCAACAGTTTCCAGCCTGATGTTGTCCAATGCAGTAACACGGGAGACGACGGTCTTGGTAATGTGCAATGGAAGGTGGGTACCGAGATCATCTGTCTAGATTTGTAGTGCTTAACAGTCTGCATCTTACTGCAGTGTGAAGCGGATATGCCATCGAATTTTCGTTTTGGGCCTGTTGAGGTCTCTTGTGAAGGATACAATCGACCTGGAGATCGATATGTGCTGCAGGGTGAGGATAATCAGATTTATGGATACAGAGCTCCTGACAACTAACCTCCATGTCTGCTTCTTCCGTGCCTCATCCAGGATCATGCGGTCTCGAGTACAACTTGATGCGCGTGGACTCTGGCTTCGAGTCGGGGAAGATGCCATTTGTTCCCGGTAAAGGAGTCAACTGGGGTAAGGATTTATCTCCTGTTTATTTTATACGCATTTCATACGCATTTCATACGCGTTTTCTGATATTTGCCTTTATACGCATTTATAGCTTCTCTCTTGTTCTCTATAGCTTTCTTTGGGATGCTCTTCCTCATCCTGTACTCATTTCTGCGGTCGTGTATTAGGAGATTCTCGCCTAGACACACACCACCTTCCGCAAGCCGTTTCTGGCCCTTCTCTGGTGGCGGAGGTAGCGGCGGCGGTGGTGGTCCTGGCTTTGGTGGAGGACTATCCGGCGCTCCACCTCCGCCATACAGCAAATATCAAAGCAGTAGCAATACATCCGTCCCGGCCTCGACACCAGACCCAGCAGCACAAGCCGGAGCTGGTCGCCCCGGGTTCTGGACTGGTCTAGGGTTAGGCGGCGTAGCAGCTTATCTTGCCGCCAACGCCGCCGCCACACGGGAGAGAAATCGTATACGTGAGCGAGAGCTTGAACGCTCTGCATGGCTCGGCGGCGGCAGCAGCGGTCTCGGGTACAACTCAATGACCGACGGTACGGGTGTCTTTGGTGGGGGCGCGAGGCGCAGAGCATGGGAAGATTCTAGATGGGGTGGGGATTTAGCGTCTGGCAGTCGGCGTAGCAGTAGTAGGGAGATGGGAGAAATGAGAAGATCCACAGGATTTGGTGGCACGAATGTGAGATGAGTGGAACATGTATTCGCAGAGCAGTCTTCTAGCTAGGCGAAATTCGCTGTAAAATCAATATTGTTCCTTCTCCGCCACTTCTCTTGCGATCCCTCCTGCTGCACGCTGGGCACATCGATCACGCCTGCAAAGCTGTCAAAAAAGGTTGTGATGAAACACATGTACAGGCTCGTCGAGATTCTTTTCTGTACTAGCGCTGAGATAATTATATTTGGTATAGATACACACCTTCTTTAACGATACGAGACTCCGGCAGATCCTGGGGCGGGGGGCTAGATCTACCTATCGAGAGCGCAAAATAGGTCAAACAGTAATCTTGCAGGTTGTTGCTTTACTACAGTACGCGTCCTTCTTTACGACACCTGTGCCTCACACTACGGAAGTCAGCTTGTCGAAATAGGGGACCATTTTCTTGATCATTAAAATAGCGCCCGTTGGGGGTGGCCTAACTATAGAACATGTTTGGTCGGCATTTGTCCAATAGTTCATGACCAATGCGAGGGTTTGACATTTGCGTACAGAATGAGAAGCGCGGTGTCAAACCGATATTCGGTCATCTTGGTCGTGTTGCTCGGTTAGGTGGGGGGACCATACAATCGAGTACGTACGGAATTCTGTACCGGGATCTACCCCAGAAGGGAAGGCGTTATAATCCCATGACTTGGCTCCAGTCTTAGCAAAGGCACAAGACACCGCGTAAGTCTGTTCGACCGCGAAGCGTAGATGAAACAATGCGAGCGGGTCCCTGCCAGGGGCTGTACTACTTAAATCCTCCAAAGTGATTGTTGTACAGCACCGGCCCGAAAATCAGTTCAAGTTCACCTTTTCATTCCAATACCAATCCCAGCGAAAAGTAAAATCTCTGGGAGATCGCTTGGTTTCCCCAGAACTCCACGAGCAACAGCCCGCAAGGCACTCAGATTCGTTTCAACCGAAAAATCGGTCGTGATTCAAGCGCATCGAAAGTTCCCTTCTGCCAATTCATCCGTCTTCGTCTTTAACATCTGGATGAATGGAGAATCTGCTTGGCCTGGTGATCCTCCATCCCAGGATGCTGTCGTGTACTTAAAAAGGTTAGTCGCCTATTGTGAGAAGATAGAGCGGCTCTTTACAGGCAGTGGAGTTTCCAAGAAGACGTGCGACCGTGCAAAGGCATGTCGAAGGACGCGCACGATTGGTCACTGAAGAAATTCGGTATCGAGGGATGATTGTCACTTTCTCTTTCTCTTCCTTCCGCTTCCTTTCGCATCTCCTCTAGATCCCGTTCTCCGGCGCAATGCTTTGGCAATCAGTTATAGCGAGTTGCATATCAATGTATGTCGACTTTGCTTGGGTGTCTACCTGTCAAAACGGATGTTAAGCTGGGCTCATTGTACAAAAGATTACACCAAGGCACGGCAGTTGACTAAGAGCACGTCCTGAGACAAAATGTGGAATCAAGTCTTATGCTTGAGGTGGCGGGGGTAACACGATCAGGCGGTTCGAATTTTGCACATGATCGAGCACAAACTCCATCCGAATAGAAGACTGCAGAAGATATGTCAACCGGTTGGATCTGCTAGTTGTGGAACTGAAAGATCATCAATCCAGAGAGCCCTAGAAGAAGATATTCCCTGTAGGTATGCCCTATTAATAGCACAGTTTTCCGAGGTGGCAGGGCAGGGAAACGCAGAATTAAGTGCCTTCCTTCAGAAATTCATGCAAGGCGTCAGCTGCAAAGCCATAGAAGAAACGGTTCAAATTCCCAAAGAAGTTCATGGCATCAATTCAAGGAGGCCTGGAAGGCCGCTTACAGGGCAGAGGGCATCAACAAGCCATATAGGCACCCGCCTGAGCATCATCATCATGCTGATCATCACGGTATTATGCCGCGTTTCACGGTTTCTCACACTTTTCGGCCAATGCCGTTTCGCCAATCAATAACTCTCGTTCAACCCATGTGTCTCTAGGCGGGTACGTCTTATAGGGTCCCCGAGTCCCTACCGTCAAGGATCGCCGCTTCTATGACTTTGTGTGCACGGGTTCGAGAAGTCTTCGAGCATGAAAGAAGCTCAAAGCGGCAGATGTCTGAGCGATTTTTTCGCTTTGTGTAAAAGCAAACGGTCATGAAACAATGAAGGTCAAGGACGAGAGCGTAGACTGGACAAGGTGCCGTTGGTAATAGTGCACCGGTTCGTGCTACAGTGACAATGAATATTAGTCTTCAACGAAAGTGGATCCTGATGATGATACGTCCTATATCCCTAACGCGGGCGACCTTCCAGATACAGCCTCCCCAGTCACTTTGTTGTTCCATGTCGGATCGCCAATCAGTGATGGAAGTGCTTGATGTTGATGGTGATGGTTGGCGACTGAGTCGCTAGACCTCAGCACGTGCGCACGTAAGGTCTGTCATGAAGCATTCAGGACACGAACATCGCGCCTTTGCAAACATCTTTGCTATGTTGGTCTTTCGTATACCTTTACTGAGTCATGATTCCTAAGCTGGGAGCTGTCCACCTACATTACTGCCATCATCCCATTCCTATTTTCCGTTCCCATCTGTTCAATGATTTGCCTATCATTATCATACCCGCCTTGCCATGAATAGATCAATGATTTTTTTTCAAACCTTGGCTTGTTACAGGCCCCCAGGGCCAATCGCTCAGTCGCACTGCCGCCATCACCATCAGCAACTTCCATCACTGCGGATCATCAAAGCATGGCAGACTTAGGACAAAGTCTGGTAGGATTGGGAGGTCGTGGAGGACACCAATGCGATGCGACCGATGAGCTGGGGGATGGCAAGGCCTTACGTATATAAATGGGATTCGTGATGGAGACCCCCTTTTGTTAGCCCTCACGATAATGTTCATTGTCACTGTAGTACTAGCCGTTGCACTACTACTGACGACACCTCACCCAGCCTTCCCCCTCGTCCTGGAGCTTCGTTGATTGATGACAAGCCACGTCTGCTGCGCCACAACATTGATTGTTCCCACCACACTCCTTCTACACGACACGGCCTTCCACTTTCTTCCCTCCAGTCATCTTTGAAGAATCCCCCAGTCATGCTCACGAAGCTAGCTACCGTCACAGCGGCTCTGGTGTGCCTCAGCCAAATCCAGCTCGTTCTAGGTGCTTACGTGCCGTACCAAAAGCGCGCGAACGGGACTTGTTGCGGTTACGTCGTCACCAACCGAAATGATGGATACTTCCGATACAAACACGCGATTGACTTCTCCGCCTTGACGTCCTTGAACGAAGTTTACCAGGCGGGATGGGAGATTGGCGATGGATGGCAAGCCGTCCCAACCAACGATGTTACTGGACAAGTTCCTTGGGCTGCCGAGAGCAACGTGGAACTGATCAAAGGCGAAGGTTTACGTTTGAAAGTCCCTAGTAGGTATTTGAAACGTCTCCATTCCCGAATCACTATTGATCATTCACATTCTTCCGTCGAAAGAGCAAGACGCAAACGCCGCCCAGCTGACAATGGCCGAGGTCAAATTTCCCGAAAGGTTCCTAGGCGAGTCAGGGCCCTACGTCTTGTGCGGAGACATTGGCTGACCCTCTGTACTCCGAACACTAGGCGGCGTTTTCGAAATCGAAGCAAAGGTGACCACCGTACCTGGTACTTGTATGGGAATGTTTACGTCACACGCCGACGCCGATCTCCCAGAGCCATTGGGATGGCAAGATATGCAGGATATCGAGATGTTGAGCGCTTCCATACTGCAGGCTACCTCGCTTCAACCTGCGGGAATCCAGATGATAAACTATGACCCCACGTGAGTTTATGTATCTCCCAAAACACGGCGACACAATCCTGATATTACTTACCCACTTTGAATAGAACCGGTGAGCAGGCTTCCACAAGTCAGGCTTTCCCTGCTGGCGTGGACCCTAGCAAAAGCTTCCATACCTACTCGATCGCTTGGTACCCCACCACGTCGGACAGCAATACTGCACGACGAACCGAGATGCGACTGGACGGCAACCTCCTGAACGCACCGCGGAGATTTCCATCCAGAAATCCTTCCGTATTGTTCTTGAACCATTGGACCAACGCCGATGAGCTATGGTCCGCCGGTCCTCCCGCTCAGGACGCCTACATGACCATTAAAAAGGTCACCGCTTACTACGACAAACCTGCGAAGATGGAGACCGGCACGGGGATCTTGAAGCAGGGAATCTGTAGTCGAGCACTCGCCTGCCAGGTGACCGTTTAGATTTCGTTGGCGGGCCATTGCAACGTTAGATCTTATATGGCCCTGGTCGCCTTCCACTCGCTTGAACCTCCTGCTCTCGTGGCATGCGTTATTTGGACTGAATTCCATATGCCTTTGATTAGATTCCGCCCTAGTTGTATAGTCTATTATCGCTGACCTGATGCGTCCTGAATTTGTGATTGTCAGTACATAGTTGCAGGGTTATCTTATTCCTGAATTGATGACGGACCTTAGGAAGCTATTGATCGCCATACAGCCAGTTCAACGCACCCCGAACTTGACGAAACTCGGCTGGTGGACGTGGACTATACCCGGCCATGGTATTCCTCCAGGAAATCGAAGCCATACTGGCCGATCCGAAAAGGAGTAAGAGAGTTGGCGAGCTCGGTGGGCGAAAGGCCAGAACGTTGGCAGCTGTAGAGCCTTGGTATATTTTTGCTGCGAGTCAAGCGAAATTAACATATAGCCTTCGGCAGGGGGAATAACTTGCAGCATCCGGTTGCTTCTTCAGATCCGACGGAGCCGTGAGCGAGTTTCGACCCCTTTGGGACGTCATAATCGTCTTGACATCTCCCTATGCAGCCCGCCGTTTTTCCATTTGCCGCGCATTTTCAGCTGGCACATTATCATAACCTGAATTGAGCGTTCAGTGGCGACATTGCCTTGCAAGTCGCTCGAGACTGAAAGAGTGCTTGCCGAGCCCACAACGCGGCTTGAGGAGCTGGCGAGACCCGTCCCGAGATCACTTTCCGAACTTCCTGACAAAGTCACGGGTCTCGCAGACCGAGGGGAGGCGACATAACTGGAGACGTGCGCAATGAACAACTATAGGTAGGACGAATACTATTGTCAGCAAATATCGCGACCCCGCTTCCGAGACACCCCGGCCTACGCCGGCCGATGATCCGCATGGTTGGTTGTACACAGGGCTGAAGCTTTGGCTGTGAATTAATATAGCTTCTGTCGCGGTCAGACACCCATCGTGCTGGATCATACCGTTCAGTGGGGCAGACATGAACTACCCCTTCCTGCTATCGACGCTTCTGCTCGGAGGTCGGGCGCTTGCCTTGCCCCATTCCGACGGCTCAGTTAACAAGGATATCCTGCTTATCACCCAATCAGCGCCTTCATCCGGGCTACCACCGTGTCTCCGCGACAGCTACTATGGGGCATACGGATCAGTCGCCGATTCCGACCACGTCTACATCACGGACGAGGATTGCATCAGTAACAATGGAGAAATCCTGGCAAGTGGGTTTGCGAGCGGCAGTATTGCAGCGTTGGATGGCCGGGTGGATGGGCAAGTTCTAATCTGGATCGGTGAGGCCGGCGTCGAGGCATCAGAGGCCACAGTGATGGCTACTACCGACTCGGTATACGAGAAGATCCTTTCGAATCTCGAGGTCTTGGAGGATCTGCCCCATCGGGAAGAAGAAACGCTGCTACGCGCCGATACCCAGCGATTTATGGGCACTGATGCTCTACCATTCGAAAGGCCAACATTGTATCACCAAAGCCGACATTCAATGATCCTTGGCGTCTCAGAAAAGACGCTGAGCGTCATCGATAGGATTGTTCCCGGGCATTTTTCGCTCGTCGCCCTACCGGCCCAGGCATACCCCCTCGCATTCGGGTCGTCCAGTTACGGCCCACCTGTACCAGCACACTTGATCGACAACCTCGTCAATATCACTTCCCATCTCCAGTACTCTTCCAAGCTTGATAAAGTCTTGGATGCGTTGGACTATAGGGAGTTGGTCAGGAACGTCCGCTTCCTGACTGGCGAGAGCGGCTCAGGGATCGTTTCCCGGCATAGTTTTGCTCCGGGGTCTCGTATTGCTGCCAAGTGGATCAAAGGTAAAATAACGTTCAATCAGTTAGGGGATAAATATCGTGTACTAATGCAAGCCTTTCCCCACATTTTTCAGAAAAGGTGCAAGCGACAGGGGCGGAGTGTAACCTCTCCCCTTTCCTGCCAGGATTCGCACCCAACGTCATCTGCCAATATCCCTCCCTCACTCAAAACGACACTTCCCTTACCATTCTCTCCGC
This sequence comes from Naganishia cerealis, assembly GCA_030039265.1. NCBI lineage: Eukaryota > Fungi > Basidiomycota > Tremellomycetes > Filobasidiales > Filobasidiaceae > Naganishia > Naganishia cerealis. The sequence goes on along the minus strand of JASBWR010000036.1, from coordinate 40,197 downwards.
TCATTACGACTCTCGAGGTAGCTTCGGTCGATGGGGAGCGCCCGGTGCAGATGACGATGCGTCGGGCTCCGGTCATTTGCTTGCTATTGCTGAAGCGATCAAGAGTACCGGAGTGAGGTTTAAGAAGGGAGTGGTATTGGCGTTCTTTGCTGGTGAGGAGCAGGGTCTGCTGGGTAGTGCGGCGTATGCTAGTACGTTTGATGTATAACTTTTCTCAGGAACCACCAGCTGACTTCGAATCGATCAGGATCTTTGCACAATGCCAACACGACGGTGCTTTTGCAAACCCAGGCAGATATGCTGGGTTACCATGATGTGAGCTTCTCCTCCCTCCTACAATGTGGCCGCTCAAAGTTTATCGCACTGATATGTCGCTCGTCACAGCCTCTCGAGCCTCTCCAGCTAGCGTTCCCCGCTTCGATCGGCACTCCGGAAGCGGCTTACTTGCTCGGCAACCTATCACGAATCGTAAGTGGTCGCTTTCCGTCATTCTTCGGCAGTACTGACATTCAATGGGACCTTTTTCGTAGTACGCGCCTGAACTTGTCATCGGCACGACGTAAGTCTACTCTCAGATGAGACGTGCTTCCCCAAGGAACGCTCATTTACGTCTTCCCACCCCTCCAGCCCTGCCTGTTGCAGCGATCATCAAAGCTTTCTTCCTTATGCCTTCCCTGCAACCCAAGTTTTCGGTGAGCCACTGTGTAATTCCGACCTTTAAGGATATGGCTGACCGTGCTTATCATCCGAATCTCTAGAGCGAAATGGGCCCATTACTGATCGTAAGTCATATTCTCACCCGTCCTCTTGGAATGGAACAGCAATCGAAACTGAACTGTTAACTCGGGACAGCCTGCTATCACAACATTTGTGATGTTTCGATGCGACCTGGCTACGATTTCGACCAGATCCTCAGTATTGCCAAGGTCACGTTTGCAGGCCTTTTATCCGTTGCGGGATACGAGCTCTGAGCGCTGGAAGAAAAGATTCTTGGTAACTGGAAGGCCATCGAAAGCGGTCAAGAGCATTCTTTCGATAAGATATACCATGTCAAACGTTTAGTCACTTGTCTCTGGCGCAAAGCTGTATTTGAGAGTTGCTTGCACTTCGTAATCTTTTTATGATCGAGGATTTCCCCGCTTCGAATCCATATCGGCTGCTTCTATGTGACCTGCGACTAAAAAAGCAACATCAGACTCTTAACTAATGGAGGGACCTCTTTGAATTGGGCATCAATCGAAGGTCGCAGGGTGATGAACACGATCGCTACGTCGGTATCATGCATATGCGCTGGACTTGCCATCAAAATAACGGATGTCAACCATGATGGAATGTAATGTTGTTTGTCAGAGATCTTCTCTTATGACATGTGTAATCTATTTCTAGTACTATGTGCCCTTGAGAATCCACTACGGATTCTTCACCCTTTCAACGACCCTACTACCCGGTATACCCCGTAGTAGCTATTAATGACTCATATGAGCGACTACTACTACCGCTACAGCGAAAACGAAGACTCAAGGAGCCGAATAAGGTCCGAGGATTAATACTCCCCGCAGCTCGCTTCCTCATCGCATTTGCAGAACAAGGGTGCTTGGTAGCTTTCGATCCAATTGAGGAAAGTGAACGACCGAGGGGCTGAGGGAGTGGCACTTTTTCATTGTTTGAGCTTCACCAGGCATATTCAGTTGATCAGGACAAGTCCCATAATCGAAGAATGAAGTTTCGTTTGTCTAACCCCTTCTTGAAGTCCCCTCTTGATCGACAGGCGCCGGGCCCCATGAAGTAAAAGCCACCCGGGTCATTCAGCAGCGGCGAGAAAAAAAACAGGCCGAGGTAGAGAAAAAGAGACAGGCACAGCTGCTTGCATAGTTGCTTGCAATAAACATGCGCTTTCCAGCCCGCCACTACTAACAGGCCGCCTGTCAAAATGACAGGCCACAGTACATGTATACCCGAGTATAACCATTTCCACTATCAAAATTAGCTACTAGGGATATTTGCGGCTGGTTATGCAGCATAAGAGGAAGATGTAAAGCCGGATACCGTCATCGTATCCCCTCCCCCGGCTGCATTAAGTTACATCAGATAATATGAATTTTCGGTGCTCTCCTCCTTTCGACAGGTGAGGTTTCAACTACAGGGTAAAGAAAGCACTCCCGCCTCTAATGAACATCGAGGTGAGGGCATCAACGCATGTTCACTGCGAAGTCACGCCACTTACTGCTCAGGAACTACATATTAACCGTGACTGAACGACGATGATAATCAAGGCAGATCGTTCGCTGGGTGAGGTGGGTCGAGGCGTCTTTTTTCCTGATCTTTTCTTTTCTGAAGTTCATGAGCTTTCCTCTGTAAGGGTATCCAGCTATCTTCTTGGACTGTTACTAATATAGATATATGGAATATTCAAACCAGTCTGTCTCTTAACCCCCTTTCGAAAAAAGCAGCTCTCATAGCTAGCTGTAGCCTGGTGGTGCTACCAGTGTGCTGCAGCTGTATCCCGTCAGGTAACGAGAGTGGGCCGTACGCGCTCTGCGTGACGAACGCGTTTGATCTGAGCTGTTTCATTCATGTTCAGTCATCTTCCTCGCGCTCATCTCTCGTGTCCACTACCACATATTCCAGACGCTGATCAGATATCACGACAGAGTCATACGCCAAGGTCTTCACGGCCTGTTAACACCTCCAGCCTATCTCAGACCGTCAAGATGCCTCTCAAGCGGCTGGAGTTGTGTGATTTCAAGTCCTATCGCGGAGAGCAGGTATGTCGCTCGTGTCACTTGTCCCGCTTCCTTCTACTGATTATCGTACCTTCCAAATTTCTCAGGTGATCGACTTTGGGCCTTCTTATTTCACCTGTATCATTGGTCCCAATGGATCCGGTAAATCCAACTTGATGGACGCGATCTCGTTCGTCCTCGGAGTAAAGTCGAATCAGCTGCGAAGTAACATCCTCAAAGACCTAATCTATCGAGGACGCGAGGCAGCGCAAGGCCAGGAGGGGGACCTTGGTGGAGGTGGGGATGGAAATGGAGGTGGAACAGGAGCGAGGAAACCAAAGGCAACAAAGAAGAAGGATGCCAAGGAAGCAAAGACCCGAAAGCGAAAACAGCGGGAAGATGACCCCGATGCTTCCGATGAAGACGAGGAGATGGACGACGACGATGGCGACGACGATGGAGAAGAGGAAGAGGAAGGTGCAGATGAAGACGAGGAATCGGAGGAGGAGGAACGGGAAGCAGGAGCAACCCGGACGGGAGAAAATGATGCGAAAACAGCCTGGGTAATGGCGGTCTACGAAGACGCGGATGCCAAAGAGTTCAAGTACAAGCGCTCGATCAATAGCAAAGGGACTTCAACCTATAGCCTGAATGGCCGAACCGTCACGCACACGACATATAATCAATCCCTCGAGAAACACAACATTTTGGTAAAAGCGAAAAACTTCTTGGTGTTCCAGGGTGATGTAGAAGCGGTCGCGCAACAAAACCCTAAAGAGCTTTCCCGCCTGATTGATCAAATTAGTGGGTCCCTCGATTATGCCGAAGAATATAACACGGCGAAAGCGACACAAGAGCGGATCACCGAGACGGCAACCTTGAATTATTCCAAGAAACGGGGGATAACCAGCGAAGCTCGACATTATAGGGAACAAAAAGAGGAAGTGACGCGTTGGGAAACGTTGAGAGAGGAGCGAGAAGAGTTGATCGTTCAGCATACGTTGTGGCGCTTGTTTCATATCAAGGGCGAGATCGATGTTTGCCAAGCCAAGATTGATGAGGCGGAAGACAGAATGAAGGGCCTCAAGCGGGATCAAGTGAGTTGATTTTCATCAGTGCGTATCATCGTGTACGCTGACTCGAACTTCTTCCCTAAGACTGCACAAGAACGCAAAACGCAAGCCGCTAAACAAGCTCAAGCCAAAGCAGCTCTCGAATTGAAGAAACATCAGGCAGAAATCAAGCAAGCTGAGCGTGCATTGGAAGAGAAGAAGCCGAATTTGTTGACGATAGAGACGCAGATTGAGCATTCCAAAAAGAAGATATCGACGTCGGAGAAGCTGATCAAGGATGTAGAGAGGGATGAAGCAAGGCAAGATACGACGGTGCGCAACCTGCAAAAGGACTTGGATGACACGAGAAAGGCCTCTGATGCCGCTACTGGTGAGTTGTCATTGGCGATGTTGCGCTATTACGGGAACTAAGCACCTCGTCAACCCCGGCAGAACGTCAACGAGAAGCTGCTAGAAGAAAAGGCACAGCGTTGAGTGCTGATGATCTGGATGAGTACCGCAAACTGTACGTATCACGAGGGTGTTAGCGAGCATAAAGAGTGTCGCTAAACAACCCTATCTTGTGAAACAGTAAAGCTTCGGCTTCGTCTCAAGCTGTGGAGGAGCGAAAGGAGCTCGAAGCGCGAAAACGGGAACTGAAGAAGCTCAGGGATACGTTGAATACAGCGAAAGAGAACTTGGCCGCGACAGAAACCCAACAAAGTAAACTGCAGGATGAAGTGTCCATTCTACAGGAACGTCAAACTTCGGTACGTATCTGTCATCGTCTGCTACGAGGGTCTTGGCGACTCACTTACTACCGTTTCTAGCTTGAAGCGCAAGCAGAAGACGCAAGGCGAAACATGCAGCAGAAAAGAACGGACCTGGACCAAATTCAAAGAGATGTGTCCCGGATCAAGTAAGTTGATTCAACGCATTCCACATTTACGACATGCTCTTAACTAGTATTCTGCGAATAATAGCCGATTGGAGACCGAAGCGAACGAACGCTTGCAAGAAGCTTTGAACCAGCTCTTGGCGGCTGGAGTACACAAGAGAGAGAATGACTCCAAGGCCAAGCTCCGAGAGACCGTTTCCAGCTTGAAACGGATTTTCCCTGGTACGTGAATGCTACTTTGAGATCTGTTCCATACTCGTCTGATATCCCGGATTAATGCGTTCTAGGTGTGCACGGTCGTCTTGCCGATCTATGCCAACCAACGGAAAATAGATTCCAGATCGCCATAGGCACCGTCTTGGGCCGAAACAATGACGCCATCGTCGTCGATATGGAAGAAACGGGTATTGCGTGTATCGAGGTACGAAATTCTTCCAACATCTACCTACAGAGGGAAGTATCTGATACCTTGACTTTCTCTAGTATATGCGAAATCAACGAGCTGGTCAAGCCACGTTCATCCCGCTTGACACCATTCAGGTTAAACCTATCAACGACAAGCTTCGAAGTTTGGGCTTGGGATCCCGTCTGGCGATCGACGTCATCAAGTATGATCCAACACTGGAAAGAGCTTTCCAGCATGCCTGCGGAAGCGCACTTGTCTGTGATACTATGGACATTGCCAAAGATCGAGCATATAACAAGGGGGTCCAGGTCAAAAGTGGGTTTTGGAATGGTTCTAGTGAAAAGATCTACGGGTTAACAAACGACTTTCTTTCGCGCCAACAGCTGTCACATTGCAAGGATCCATCTTGCACAAGAGCGGGTTGATTACTGGTGGTCAGGTCCCCCGACAAGATAGAGAAACTTTCGCAGAGCAGGATATTCAGGGTAAGCCATCTCGTCTTTTGGGTAATGTTACAACTTTTCAATGCTGACTGATTCACATGATGAACTCACAGCCTTGCAGAAAACGCGTGATGCCATGTTAAATCAGCTTTCGGAACATGCAAAGCGAAAACCCAAGGCTTCTGACATCGCCAGGTTAGAAAATGAATTGCGGGAAGCGGAAGCGAATCACAGAGTGCTCTCCGATCAGTTGGTAAGCTCTGTGCTAGATCTCTGGCTGCCGTAGGCTTATCGTGTATTTGCTCGCACGAAAGACGGCTGCAAATCAACGTCTGGACAGTGCCAGAAGGGAGCTTAATCACGCCAATGAATCTATCGGCAGGCAGAGAAAAGACGTGAACAAGGTATGTTTGCGGTTCATAAATTGATATCTATAAACATCTGACTGATAACAATGGTATATCAGGCCCAGGATGCTGTTAACAACCAGAATGCTAAAGTAGAAGAGCTCGCAAGCCAGGTCAACGCGGTTGATGATGGAATATTTGTGGATTTCTGTAGAAGGATCCGAGTTGCAAATATTCGGGAGTATGAAAACGAGCAACTCAAAGTAGCGCAGGAGCAAAACGACGCATTACTGAAGTTCCGTAGCCAAATTGCAAGACTAGAGCATCAGTAAGTTTCGTGCTTTGTGCAGAATCGGTATCGAGCTGATACTCTGCACGAACTCCTAGACTCAAGTTCGAGACAGCCCAGTTGGATGGAACCCGAGAGCGACTTCAGCGACTACGCGCTACGGTCGAGCGCGAGAGACAGAATCTGGACGAAAAGTTGCAAGCGGACCTTGCGAATCTGCAGAATGAGATTGAAGAAGCAGAAGGGGAGATAGAAGAATTACACTCGAGGCTTGAAGACTTTGAATCCGATCTGAATGACAAGAATGCCGCCTTTGACGCAGCCAGAAAAGCATTGAATCGAGCAACTCGCGCATTAGATGAAGTATCTAAAGACGTGTCAGGATGGGTAAGCACGCTCTCGGTCAAGGCAATTATCATGGTCGAGCTGAAACGTTACCATATTGACCTTACAGAAAGACGAAATCGAAAGCCTTTCGTCCGAACGATATTCTATCTACCGAAAATGCAGATTGGAAGACATAAACATCCCGCTTACGAAGAGGAGTCGTGGAACCTTAAAAGATGTGCCCATTACCGAGGTAGGTATTGTCAGCTCAGGGTGTCACAGGCTCGTCATTAAATGGTTGGTTCCCGCTCGACTAGGATAAGGACGACAATGACATGGATGTTGACGAAGGCGAGACCCCACTCCGTTTGCGAGACTTTGACATCGAGGTAGACTTTGACGACCTCGAGGAAGAAGAACGAACCAATGGTAATCCGGAACACGGCCAAGACATTGAGGAACGTATCGCCAACATCGCCGCTGAAATCGAAAAAATGGCTCCGAATTTGAAATCTAGACAAAAGTAATTGGACTTTCCAGGATCTTGCTCCACGAGCGTAGTTACTGACCACCTTGTGCATGTTGCAGACTCAACGACGTCGAGGCGAGGTTGAGGGAGGTGGAACGAGAGGGCGGTGACATCCGGGAGCAAACCAAGGCTGCTCGAGATGCCTTTTTGGCTGTCAAGAAGAGAAGGTGTGTTCCGCTGCGATCGCTAATTACATTCGTAAGATGCTGAACTGATATGCAACCTATGATCTCTAGGTGTGACTTGTTCAACAAAGCATTCAACCATATTGCCGAACGAATTGACGAAGTCTACAAGGAGCTCACCAAAGGCAAGGCTTCACCCATAGGCGGTGTCGCTTATCTATCTCTAGAAGACAGCGAGGTGAGGCATCTATCTGGTCGAACCGTTCTTACGGATCAGCTAATGGACTTGTTTTGTACGCAGGAACCATACCTCAGCGGAATCAAGTATCACGCCATGCCTCCGATGAAGCGGTTCCGAGATATGGATCAATTATCCGGTGGTGAGAAGACGATGGCCGCGTTGGCTTTACTCTTCGCAATCCATAGTTATCAGCCATCTCCGTTCTTCGTACTTGACGAGGTTGATGCTGCTCTTGACAACACCAACGTAGGCAGAATCGCCAATTATATTAGGCAACATTCTTCTGCTGCTTTCCAATTTATTGTGATCAGTCTCAAAAATTCACTGTTCGTGTCTCTCTCACAGTTGCTGCAACTCAGGTTTACGGAGTGCACTAAGCGTCTTTCCCTATATTGTAGCTACGAGCAGTCGGATTGTCTTGTTGGCGTACATCGAAACCAAGATGTCAACAGCTCAAAGACCTTGACTCTGGATCTTCGCCAAGTGAGTAGACAGTAATGTTGAAACGTCTGGCTGGAAATTGGCGATACTGAGCAGTACTGTCTTCTAGTATGCGGAATGAACAGCGCCTGTAGGCTGCATCTCGAAGAATTAATCGTGCTCAAGAATTCTAGTTGTATAGACCCAAAAACAGAAATCAGTCGGAACTAATTGTGACAAGGGAGACTTTGGATATTTATATTGATTGGCTTGGTGCCTCTATACTTGTGACGATGGTTGACCTTACTGACCCCCAACCTGACGCGCATTATCATAGCAGCCGAAAGAATCGCAGGAGGGCTATCGAAATGGGCAACCTCCTGTCAACTGTGCGCATGTAAGAGTCTGGTGAGTTGTTCCTCGACTGCATTGCTGGTACAGCACAACAATGACGATGGCTTGAACTGGATAAAGCATCAACATCGTGGCAGTAGTTGTCGTATTCTAGACCCAAGGGAGCTGGGAGGAACAACTAGCTAGGCAGCTGCAGGGATAGCCCACACAACAGTGGCTTTCGCAATCGGTGCGTTTCAGGTGTCTCTCGGCTCCAGCTCCTGACAAAACTTCTCACATCACGTCGTCGGACCCCTATAGATGTCCCAAATACAGCTCCCGATACCCCAGATCATTGCCCCAGGAGTCTCGGAGGACAACAGGAAAGGATCCCAGGAGACGACATACTGGTTGGCGATGTCACTCTTTTATGGTTTGCAGTCTCTTTCCATGCAAACAACTTGCTCCCACCGTGGTGGAAGCTGTTTCAAGTTGTCCTTTGAGGAATACTAGGGGAATTACATACGGCATTTATAAAGAAATATAACTGATTATCTCTCTTTTCTCGTAAGTCAGCTGTTCAACTAGGACTGGCTACCTCTTTCGCCTTGCCCTGCAAAAGACGTCGCTCTTTCTCCTCCTCGAACATCGTGCGCCTCCATCGCTTGCGTTGACTACAATGTTTTCCTTGAAAGCACTCCACCTGGTCGCACTCGTAGCCTTTTGTATATGGGATCTGCCGACCGTTTTGGCAGTTTCTGTCAACATCACCACCCGAGAAGCAACCAATTGTTGCGGATACGTCATCACGAACCGGAACAATGCCTACTTCCGATACCGTGATGTCTATGATTTCTCCGCCATGTCTTCTATCACCGAGGTCACGAACAAAGGATGGGTCGTGGCTGATGGGTGGCAGTGTGGAGGAACAAATCCCAAAACTGGCCAAGTCCCCATCGGGAGCGCGAAGAATGTCGCTATGGTCAAAGGCAAAGGACTTGTCTTGACTGTGCCCCGTGAGTTTAGGAGCCCATAGGGTAGTGACGCAGTTGCTGATCAACTTGTAACTTCAGGTCAAAGCTCTACCGCGAAGATTCTCTCTGTGGCCGAAGTGCAGTTCCCCCAAGCGATGCTCGGAGGCGTTCTAGAGGTTGAAGCCCAACTCACCGCCGTTCCCGGTACCTGTATGGGTATCTTCACCAGCCATGCCGATTCCGGTTTAGATCAACCGTTGGGATGGCAAGATGAGCATGACATCGAAATGCTTAGCACCTCGTTATTCAAGCAGGTGGGCGGTCAACCTGCAGGTATATCAATGGTCTTCTACGAACCCAAGTACGTGCAGATTGGTTTAGTTCTCGAGCGCTATCTCGTTGGAGGCCTGTCCTTACTGACCATGTTTGATGTTCGATCCGACAGTGACGGCAGGAAATCCTATACCAATCAAGGTTTTCCTGCTGGAGTCGACCCCACGAAAGGTTTTCACACTTACTCGATTTCATGGTTCCCCACCACCTCCAACAGTAACCCCGCACGAATGACCGAGATCCGATTCGACGGCAAGCTCCAAAATGCGCCCAAGATCTTCTCGTCAATCCATCCATCTTCGCTTGTTCTCAATCACTGGACGAACGCAGACTCTGCCTGGTCCGGAGGACCACCTACGGAGAACTCCGCCTTGATTATGAAGAGGGTGGTGGCGTACTATGATCGCTCGGTGTCGATTGCGGCTGGAGCACAGGTTTCGAAGAATACGGCATGCACTCGAGCCAAAGCGTGCCAGATCACTATCTGATCATTGATTCACTGGTTCTTCTTTTACTTCTATATGGACATCATTCTTCGCTCTGACTGCTTGTCTTAGGCTCTCCTTGTATCCTGTGTCGCTTGTGTCATGAACAAGCAAAATGACTAGGATAAGTGATTCGGTCAGCATTCCGCGGTACAGCTTGGACTCCGTCCTCGATGGCCCGCCACGCTCGAAACTGGCGTCCTCGTCTGAACCTGTTCAACTCTGGAAGTGATCGCTAGACCGAGTTGTGACTAGAGATAATGGGGAAGCAAAGGATAAAGCCATCTGATCCCGAAAGCATCCACCATCGACATTCCGAAGGATCCCCAGTAGAAAGGCGGAGCCCAGCAGACCTCGCTTCGAAGCAAACTGAAGAGGATGCGTGTCAGCTGTCAGTCATGCTACACTGCCACAGTCGATGAAGCTTTAGTCGAGGTTTCGGGTGAAATAACCGTGGTCACCGGTAGGTAGAAAGGCGGAGCAAGCAAAAGATTAATGTCCAAGGACACTCAGTCACGGTCTACTGGGTGACCGGCATAGCAATAAATGGTCGCGGAGAAGCTTGTGGAAAGATCAACTGCGACTGTCACTTCGATTGTCGTTCTGCTGTGTCAAGTTGACTCCCCAATCTTCGTAACGCGAGGGGCGAAAGGCGATGAACCTGCTTTCTTGAGGTATCAATGGGAACACCAGCTAAACAACCTCTATAGTTCCCTACTCTAAATGGAATGCATCTGAAATATATATATATATATATATATATATATATATAAAGAACGGACTCCGTCGATTTACTCGAGTCCGCCTATACAATGATCTATTTGCCTATTCTCAGCTTCCCTCGCCTACATTTTACACTTGTCATACGGACCCATGGAATAATCCGCTAGGTTGGGCAGACGAGCAAAATATCGAAATGCGTGGAGAGGCCCTATTCCAGCCTGGATCTGGAGGGCCAAGAGGTATGATGCAGACGAACTACAATCACACATATGTGAAGTGGGTTCTTGGCGCAGCTGGCAAAGAGTCAGAATCTCAGTCTTGCAGTTCCTCTTAAGTCAAGAGGAAGAAAAAACAAGATATCTGTAGCCTGCTAACCTATTTCGATACGTCTTTTCCCCGGCAGGCCAAGATAAGGCCCCGGCGACGTTTTTAGTAGCGGAGATTCAGTTGCCATGGTTGGTACTAGCCAGTTATACCCTAGATTACGAGCGGCAACGTTGATTGACCCTATGTAATGCGAACACCAGGCGGAACAACTGGGGACCGAGTGAAACGTACTTTGGATGATCCCGGTTGATCATCTGTGCGTTGGAATGTCTGGCTTGCGATCAGTAGCTTCTTAAGGTGTGTCAATCAATTTATAGATAATGCAACCTTGCGACTGTATACTGACAATCACAAATTCAGGATGCACCAGGTCAGCGATAATAGACTCTTCATATATATAACTACGAGGAGATCTAAACAAAGGTATATGGAATCCAATGTCCAAAAGACCAGCTGCAACAAGAGAAGGAGGTTCAAGCGGGTGGAAGGTGACCAAAGCCATATATCGTCTAATGTTGCAATAGCCAACGAAATCTAAACGGTCACTTTACAGGCGAGGGCTCGATTACAGGTTTCCTGCTTCAAGATCCCAGTACCGGTCGCCATCTTCGCAGGTTTGTCGTAATAAGCGGTGACCTTTTTAATGGTCATGTGGGCGTCCTGAGCGGGAGGACCGGCGGACCATCGCCCATCAGCGTTGGTCCAGTGATTCAAAATCAATACGGAAGGATTGATGGACGGGAAGTTCTGCGGCGAGTTCAGGAGGTTGCCGTCCAGTCGCATCTCGGTTCGTCGTGCGGTATTGCTGTCCGACGTGGTGGGGTACCAAGCGATCGAGTAGGTATGGAAGCTTTTGCTCGGGTCCACGCCAGCAGGGAAAGCCTGACTTGAGGTAGATTTGGCACCGTTTCTATTCAATGAGGGTAGGTGGGTAAGTGATATCAGCACCCTACGCCATATTAGATATATGCTTGAACACACTTGGGGTCCCAGTTGATCATCTGGATTCCCGCAGGTTGAAGCGAGGTAGCCTGCAGCATGGAAGCGCCCAACATTTCGATATCCTGCTCATCTTGCCATCCCAATGGTGCCGGGAGATCGTTGTCAGCGTGTGACGTAAACATTCCCATACAAGTACCAGGTATGGTGGTCATTTTTGCTTCGATTTCGAAAACGCCGCCTAGTGTTCGGTGTTTAGAGGGTCAGCCAACGTCTCCGCACAAGACTTAGGGCCCTGACTCGCCTAGGAACTTGTCGGGGAATGCGATCTCGGCGACCGACAGCTTGGCGGCGTTTGCGTTTTGCTCTATCGACGGTAGAATGTGTACGATCAGTAGTGATTCGGGATTCGAGACGTTTCAAATACCTACTAGGGACTTTCAAACGTAAGCCTTCGCCTTTGATAAGCTCCACGTTTCTATCGTCAGCCCAAGGAACTTGTCCAGTAATAAAGTTGGTTCCACCGGCTTGCCATCCATCAGAAATCTCCCATCCCGCCTGGTACACCTTGTCCATGGACGTCAAGGCGGAGAAGTCAATCGTGTGTTTGTATCGGAAGTATCCATCATTTCGGTTGGTGACGACGTAACCGCAACAAGTCCCGTTCGCGCGCTTTTGGTACGGCACGTAAGCACCTAGAACGAGCTGGATTTGGCTGAGGCACACCAGAGCCGCTGTGACGGTAGCTAGCTTCGTGAGCATGACTGGGGGATTCTTCAAAGATGATTGGAGGGAAGAAAGTGGAAGGCCGTGTCGTGTAGAAGGAATGTGGGGGGAAACGAATGTTGTGGCGCAGCAGAGGCCGCGGGTATGGTGATAGGCAAATCATTGAGCAGATGGGCACGGCAGCCAAGAGCGGGAGAATCGTCTTAATATAGGTGGACAGCTCCTTCTGAGGCACTATGAATCCGTAAAGGTACGCAATGGACCAACACAGCAAGGATGCTTGCGAAGACGCGATGTTTGCTTGTACGCAAAACGAAACGACGGCCAACATGTGGCGATCTTTCCATCAGAGGAAAGGCGGCTTGCGGCCCTCCACCCTTTTCCCACCTGAAACGCGCCCAAGTCGGCTCAAACGTCCCCTGAAACATCCGCTTTGAGCTTGCTTCCATGCTCAGAGATTGCTTGATCCCGTGGAGTGACCATCTGTGAAGGCGGGAACTCAAGAATTTTACAAGGCTGATCCCCCTAGAGGCACATGGGTTGAACAGGAGTTGCTGTTTGTCGAAACGACATTAGCCGAAAAGCGTGAGGAACCGCAAAACGCGGTATAATACCGTGATGTCATCATGTGATCATCTTGATGATGATGCTCAGGCGGGTGCCTGTATGGCTTGTTGTCGTTCCCCAAAGCCTTGGAAGTGGCTTTGAACCCCTCCTTGAATTGATGCCATGGACTCCTTTGGAAATCTGAACCGTTTCTGTTATGGCTTTGCAGCTGAGGCCTTGAATTACTTAAGAGAGGCGCTTCTGCGCATGCGTTTCCCCAATGGGGTTGCAGTCCGGCTGACGTAAACAAAATATATTGCAATGGTAATTATTATATAGTCATTTTTAAGCTAAATGCTGTCCTTTCTTCGAACGCCACCTTTTCCTGTAACCGCTGGCATCCCTACATATAACTATTTATACGAAACGATGCTACGATACCATCCGTAGAGGTGATCAAACGTTTGCCTAGTATCCAATAGTCTGGAACCGCAGCTCCTTTTGTTTCCTCCAGTACCATCTAAACTCCTCCACTTCCCCCCAACCACCTTCTTTTCCTCCATCAGCCTCCGCCGTCAAACTCAACAGGTAGTTCTCATAATGAAATTCGTAGGGGAATCCAAAGACGTAAGCGCCTCGAACTTTTTCCGTGTACCGCTTTTCGAGCTGCTTGGTTAACCCGTTGTTGCTGGCGCTGAAATCATCGCGCTGGGATGAGAGATCTGCTATCGCTGTTGCGTTTCCCGGCGTCTCTGGTGGTGTCGGTGGCGCTTCGTGCATTGGGTTCGGCGGTATTCGTGGGTATGTCGGGAAGTTGGGAAGTCGATCGGCCCAGAGAAGCGCGACAAGGTGCGATTGTATCTCGAATAATGGGAAGGGTACCACTTGATATGCTATCCCAGGCGTGTCGTCCGATAAATCAGCACCAACCCAAAGTACAATGCGTTTATAGGCGATAGTACACTTACGCAAACCGATCATAGCCATAGACCTATCGTTCTTCAAAAACAGCATCAGGCTGTCCATCTGACGCATTCCCAGCCCTTGTAGGCCACCCCTATCACTTCTCCCTTGCCTGGCCTCAACGTCCACATCGACATCCTCGATCACGCCATCCAGCACCCGATCCGACTCTTGGTTCCAAGGGTAATCGGTGTTTTTAAAGAACGGGTAGTAGTACAGATACCCGGTGGCGAAGATCACGACGTCGATACCCGTCAAGGATGATCCGTCTTTAAAGTATATCACGCTAGCCGTAGCTTGATTCGAGTTGGATGTTTGTGATGGCGTCTCGATACGATCGATCAAAGGTCGCTGCTCGATCAAGCGCAACCACGGCCGCGCATCGTCTTCCGTATCCGCCGCCAGGCCTGAAGTAAACATGTTTGGGGTCTGCGACGAGGACTGATACACCCGGATTTTTCTCTCATTATCCAACGTTGGGTAGATCCCCATCTCTTGCTCTTCATGCTTTCCACTCCTACCGGGTTCCTGATCGGCCGGACGCCGGACTTTGTAGGCGGTCATGCTTTCCGGGAGAGCGGAAGAGGGAAGGTTGAGGGATGCCAGTTCCCGCGCAATGTCTGATCCGGAAGCGAAAGAGCCGACGACCAAGACATTCTACGCGCAGTGACAGAAAGGTAAGCTGTCCACAATATGGAATTATCGGGGGTGCATATGAATGCGCTTACCTTTCCGATGAAGTCCTCTGGTCTGCGGTACCACCGAGAGTGCATGACCTCCCCTGTGAACTTGCTAACATCCGCAGGCGATGTCAGTTGAAACGGCCATTCGAAGTAACATTATTGGAACACTTACTCTAACCCAGCAATTTCGGGAACACTGGCCTTTTCATAATGCCCGCTCGTCACGCTAACAAACTCGTACTCTTCGCTCCTACTTTCAGCATCTCCATTCCTTCTGCTTTGTACGATCCATCTGGGCTGCTCGCCAGACTCCCCCTGTTTCTCCTTGTAAACCCGCGTAACAGTGGTATCGAATCTGATATATTGCAAGAGTCCATGTTCTATAGCATACGCTCTGAGATAGTCTTCGACGTGCTGTGCTCGGGGAAAGAGGGGGACGTCTTCCTGAAACGGCGTATCTCTGTATGCCATAAGGTGCTGATTGCAAGGAAGTCGATTAGCTTTTGAACGTCTCTTACGACACCAGCCTCGTAGTGAGCATTACCTTTGGAAGATTGGTTCTAAGACCAGGGTAAATAGGACTTGGCAGAACTCCTGGTTCTGCGGGAATTATTCTTGTGCTATTCGTAGTCGGGTCATGCTTTCGAAGATAAGCTCCTGCATCTGGATTCTCCAGCCTAAGAATGCCTGGATCAGCCTGAACTGTGACTGAAAGTGGTTATGCAGTCCGCTAATCGACTCACCACACGCCGCCAACATCCTTCCTGGATTCAAAGACCACCAGTTCCACTCCCTGTCCGGCAGAGGACCGGAACGCATCGAGCACTTGCTTGGCCTGCACAAGCCCTGCAGCACCTGCGCCAATCACAGCGACTCTTTTCGTTGATGGGGTTTCCATATTCACAGGAGGCGTAACCTCTCTTCCATCCGGAATGCGAACACCATGTCAGGGGACTGTGGGCTGAACGAGGAAGTCGGGGCGGAAATGAAGACGCCCGAATCGGCGATCGGTACAACACCGGGGAAACTGTCGGCCGCCGGAACGATAGCGCTCCGCTGTGTCAAGGTGGAAGCGAGAAGTTGCATCAACCATTTCCTGTCAACGGCCAGTTCGCTTTCCTGCCACAGACTCCATACAGTACGGCACACGGCTCTCAGCACCAATAAACCAGGCCTTACTCCATCGACATGGCTTCTTCCTTGGAATCACTGCGTCAAAAGTACACGGCTGCAGGGCAAGAGCATGTCTTTACATTCTACGACAAACTCTCATCCGATGAGCAACAGTCTCTCCTGCAACAACTCGCAGACATCGACATCGAGCGAGTGAACCGGGTATGGGAGTTGGCAATGCAAGCAGAAAGGGACGAGAAAGCCAAAGCTGAGAAGGCCAAGCAGAATCCAAACGAGGCCGAAGACGAGATTCAACCTTTGCCTTCCTCCGCCCTTGCGTCTCTCGTCCCCAATTCGGCAACGGATAAAGTATCCCAGGAAAATGCGGCTAAGTGGAAGCAGACCGGCACGGAAGCGATCAAGGATAACAAGGTGGCTGTGCTCCTTATGGCCGGTGGTCAGGGCACTCGACTCGGCTCTTCTGCACCAAAGGGATGTTACGATATCGGTTTGTCAAGTCATAAGAGTCTTTTCCAGCTTCAAGGCGAACGCATTCGGAAGTTGGAGCTTCTGGCAGCGAGCCAAAGCACGTCTGACCAACAACCGAGGATCCCATGGTACGTCATGACTAGCGGCCCGACGAGGAAGGATACCGAGGATTTCTTCAACAAGAATGGCTTCTTTGGGTTGAACAAGGAGGATGTCATCTTCTTTAATCAGGGTATGAATCGCTTGGTCTTTCCGGTATTACGTTGCGATTTCTGATGTAATCCGCTCGCTCGTTTTCTAGGCGTACTTCCCGCGCTTTCCAACGATGGCAAGATCATGCTGTCTACGCCCAGCAGCGTTTCCGTTGCCCCGGACGGGAACGGCGGCCTCTACGCTGCCATCCGTCAATCACCGTCCACCGCACCCTCCGGTCGAACCGTTCTTCAAGACATGCATCAACGAGGCATCCAATACATCCACGCATACTGCGTCGACAATTGCCTCGTCAAGGTAGCCGACCCCGTTTTCCTCGGCTACTGTATCGAGAAGCGAGCCGCCTGCGGTGCGAAAGTCGTCCGAAAGGAAGATCCACATGAGAGCGTTGGCGTACTTGCCCTTCGGGATGGCGCGTTCTCCGTGGTAGAATACTCGGAACTGTCAAAGGAAAAAGCAGAGCAAAGGGACGAATCAACAGGCGAGTTGGCCTATCGTGCCGCCAATATCGCGAATCATTTCTATACACTCGATTTTCTCGACCAAGTAGAATCCATGGAGAACAAGATGGCTTTCCATATCGCGCGGAAAAAGATCCCGACGGTGGACCTGTCGAATGGAAACGCTGTCAAACCGGATACGCCAAACGGCATGAAACTCGAATTATTCGTGTTTGATGTGTTTCCTTTCACCAAAGCGCTAGGTGTACTCGAGGTCGAAAGACGAGAAGAATTTTCACCGTTGAAAAACGCTCCGGGGAGTAAAAGTGACAACCCAGAAACCAGTCGAAGGGATATCTATGGTCAGCAAAAGCGATGGTTGGTAGCAGCAGGGGCAGACGTAAAAGACGGTGTTGAAGTGGAAATCAGCCCGCTTGTCAGTTATAATGGCGAGGGTTTGGAAAAGTATAAGGGCACAGCTTTCGAGAGTTCCACCCAACTTGACTAGCAGCTCCCCTAGATTCCTCGTAACTGTATTACTACGTGCATTATTTCATTTGATTAAACGCTACAACTGCATACGCCGAGGTGCCTAAATCCCCTGCTCTGATCCTTCATTCAATCAATCGCGTCTACTTGGTGGTATCGTCGGCTCTGGCCATTCGTCCTGCCTCAGCACCTGAGTACGGTACGGGATCGGCGAATGGGTCCTCCATGTTTGCAGCGGCAGTCTTGCCGCCGCTTCGCATTACGGACAGCTTCCATGCGTCCGCCTATGTGATATAGATTCGAACATCAGCATGAGTCGCATACGATACAGAGTTGTCACAGATATCCCAATACTTGCCGTACGATTGCCGTTCCTCCGTTCCCTTATTCCTAGCGCAAGTAGCCCGACGAGGATAAAGGTTGACAAGACGAATGACATCCAGGAAAATGCCAAACTGGCGTGGATTTGCGAACATGCTTGCTTCAGAACCTTCTTCGCAGCCTCTGTTTGTGGCGATGACGAGACGCAGATGACGGTTAGCGCAGGGTGCCTCAATTAACATCCCTCGGCGGAACCACCTACTTAGAATCTGAGGGTCAAGGTCTGCTAGCTCTGGGTCATTTGTCAAGTCATTGAGATTGCTGCAGAATGACCTCTCATTGGCAGTCGAAACGGTGACCGCGATAGACGAAGCTACATAAAAGGGATAGTCAGTACCGTACCTTTGGCTCTTACCGCATTACTCCTATAAACTCACCGAGCCACAATGCCCATGGGACAACGAAAGCAACGCCGCCGACCAGGATCGAGCTAGGCTTCCTCCATTGCTCGAAAGCGCATATGATCTCCACGAGGATGGTGAATGCGGCGACAAAGCAGGAAAACGTGTAGCTTTCGGTAGAGACTCCGAATGATCGCACCTAGTACCGTTGCTTTCAGCACGTGCATCTCTTGATTGTCATGATAGCGTTTTCGAAGCACTTACCGAACTTTCGATGTGAGCAGACAAGCCGAGCACTACGACAGCAAAGGAGACCAAGATGACCGAGGCGATACGCCGCGCGGAGATAATAGATATGCCCATATCGAGTCGAATGTAAGAATGGCGTCGGTCATGCTGGTGGTTGGAGGGAGACGGGACAACGGTTCGACGAGTTATATACGCATTAGCTCAGCGTACAAGACTATCGGAGCTCCTATCGGTGCCGCCATGATGGTCCGGCAACTCAAGACAGAGGTGTCCTATTCCGGCTCTCTCCCCAAGACGCCGATACGCCACAGCAGCGTGCATCCAAGCAGCCACACAGGAGGCGGTGCGTAGAGGAGCCGAGTAACGAACGCCCTTGTTCCCAGCACGATATTGCCTGCGGATAGACTGCCGCACCGATTGTGCTGTAATAAGCGCACTGAGACACCCGGCCTTCTATTAATAAAGACTGCTTGGCAAGTGGGCCGGGGCGGGATAAGGCGCTGCCTGCCAGCAAGAGACTACGTGCCGAAGGAACATACCTTGTTAGGAGAGGGTTGGAAGCAGCGTACGAGTAGCGGGTAGAAGCCATTCATGACGTGACCGACCGACCCATGCGCGAGGAGGCAGTGGCAGTGACGCACGGGAGCTTGCACGAGGCGGGGGTTGCGAGACCGGTGTTGCAAGCTGTTCGCGTGGCAGCTGTATAGGTCGGTATAGGTATAGGGAATGTGCCAATCCTCGTTCCTCAATCACCTCTGTGATCCGCGACTTTCCTGTTTGTCATGCATTCTGGGTCAGCGCAGGAGCATCAGTATTCAGCTTCAAGTATCTAGTATCCACATTAGTGATGCATTGATCAGCCAAAGGACTCCTTAGTCCTTTGTCCAGTTTCTTTCCTTGGTCAGCGTGCATTTGCACAGTACGACGACACCGGATACATATGCCGTCAGTGTGTCCCCCAGCATCCCCCGTCAACCCGATGCAGCAGTCAACAGCCCTCGCTTCCCCGGATGGTGTCACATTACCTCGACGCCCCGTCCATCATCGAGCCTAACCACATGTCCGTCATTGCTATCGCCGGAGGATCCGGGCAGCTGGGTCGTGCCATCGTTGAGGCCATTGTCAACGACGGGAAATACAAGGTTGTCGTTCTCGGTCGTGAGGTGAGTCATCCGAGTATGTTTGATGTCGCCTTGTGACCTGCTATCAGATTGAATTACTGCCTCTTCTCTCATAGGTCGACGAGGAGAAGCAGAAGGCTGTAGGAGCGACCTTTGTCCCTGTCGATTACCAATATTGACTCTCTTGTCAAGATTCTCGAGGAACACAAAGTTCATACCGTGATTTCAACCATCAACGCGATGGGTCAAGTCGAGCCCGAGCTCAACTTGATCAAGGCCGCCAACACTTCGAGCGTGACCAAGAGGTATATTCCCAGTATGTGGGGCGTGCCTCATACTGCCGAGTGAGTAGAACCTCGATGTCAAACTGCTGTTTGGAACCGTTACGACTACTATCCGGCGCTGACTTTCGTTTATTATACAGGATTGCGACCTGTTTCCCAATCGCCATCCGCAAGATGGCGGTCCTTCAAGCCCTGGACGCCACCTCCCTCGAGTACACTGCAGTCTACAACGGCTATTTCCTCGAATACTTTGTCGCTCCCAAGATCAAGACCTACATGAACCCCATGGCAATCGTGCTCGACATCCCGAACAGCTTTGCTGCCATTCCCGGTTCAGGCGACGTCCTCGTTACATTCACCCATACTTTTGACATTGCAAAATACGTGACCGCGCTCCAATTGCTACCCAAATGGGACAAGAAATCCATCATTGTCGGGGACAAGGTCACCTGGAACGAATTTGTCAAGATCGCCGAACAAGCCAAGAGCGAAAAGTTCACCGTCGTGCACGATTCATTGGAAACCTTGAAATCCGGACACATCACCGAACTCCCTTCGCACCCTCTCTTGTACCTTTTTTTCCACAAGGAGTTGCTGCAGAGTCTCTTTGCCGCTTTCGGGCTCATGTTTGAAAGGGGCGTGTTCAACCTCGACGTCAAGG
Source organism: Naganishia cerealis (assembly GCA_030039265.1). NCBI lineage: Eukaryota > Fungi > Basidiomycota > Tremellomycetes > Filobasidiales > Filobasidiaceae > Naganishia > Naganishia cerealis. The sequence goes on along the minus strand of JASBWR010000036.1, from coordinate 19,584 downwards.
GCTCTCTGGTTGAACAGTTTCCAGATATCAGGCCACGAAAGGTCAAAGAGCTGGTCGACGAGGCTTATAGCAACCCGTGAGGGCAGTACGAGGTCGTAAACCAATGCTCGCGGCCATTGAAGTTGTATCGCTGACGGAGATGTGAGACGCGCTTCCACCACCGGGACAGCCCAATCGTTGTATGTATTCTGGATTATAGATTCTGCAAAGCGTATACAACTGGGAAAACGCTCACTCATTCTGACGGATCGCTTATATTTTTCTGCGCTCATCGATCTCATCCTCTGCGTCTCTGCTTCTTTACACGGGACAGTACAGGCTGAAGGTTTACAGACGAGAGGTAGCCTTGTCCATTGCGAAAATCATCGTCTTCCCGCAGTAGTGGCAGCTTGCGGGTGGCAAGCAAGGCAACGAGCCAGGTGACATTCAGATAGTGCCGATTTTCTACAATTGACGAGATGCGCGTATGTCATTGCGACACCGCTGATCACAAACGACATACCGTCCGGTGAGGCAGGGAAGGAAGACTATTACTACTACTACATCATCCAAAGGTTGCTAGATCCTACTCTGCGGACGCTGACACTTGCTTACCCTGAGACGAGTTCCTCATATCATCGCCCTTGTCTTCCCAAACACGAGGCTTTCACGCATTCCTGTTCTCCTACGAAAGTCGACGAACGTACAAACGCTGAGTGGCTTCCTTCACGGCATGCGGCAGCACTGAGAAGGTCGTTCTGATGGCTAAAAGTATACTCGCCTGAAGGGAAATTGATGAACTGGTTTGGTCCGACTGGCTGGGATATATCGTGTTATGCATTCTCCTCCCTTTTGGATTGGTAGAGCAGCGCGAATCGTGGCGAATTTCGTGTCTCCGCTTGCGCATCTGTCAACTTTGCCGACCGCAAAATGTCGGATGATCCTTTGTCTCCTTACCTTACCTGATCCATACACTCGCTTTACCTCTCTCTTACAGTGAACCTTCCCCTTACACTTCCCTGACAGACGTTGGAGGATCTGCACTATGGAACTCGGTCGCCCTTTGACGTTTGCTCTTTCGTTTCGGTATCTGTAGGCATCACCGCACCCGGGCTCAGATCGGCGTCAGACATAGCCTACAAATGAGTGGTACCGTATATCAAGATCAACCTCTGGGTGGAGATGTCAAGGACTGAAGCCGATGCATCTTCCGTTCATCCGAACCTCCAAACCAGTCCCAATGTCCGCTATTCTGCTAGAGAACAGATTGAACAGTCAAGGGCGAAGCCAGTATTATGTATGGCACTGTTCCACTACTAGGTATCCTGTATATAATGGATTCCACTGGCCTGTGATCACATATCGAGATGTCGCATGGCGCAGATACTGGTACTTGTGGAGCTTAAGCTACAACTGGTTGTTTTCTTGATGTCTTTATTTGTTGTCTTTATCGCGAATGAATAACGGAACTCAAATGGAATATAGGACGCGATTCACGCGAGCGTGGAAACCTACCAAAAAGAATGCGTCAATGAGGGCCCATGCATGAGCGCAAGACCCTCACGCAACACCGCCTGCATCCATTTCCACCATCCCACCCCACCCGTCCCCTGCGGCAGAACCTACGCCCCCGCCCCTGAGCCGCGCTTATACCCCTCCACGGCGCCAGTTGACGCATCGTACCCATGTTTGAGCGCTGAGGTGGCCAGCGTTGCATCCAACGCTACACTACCGGCGTTCGCACCCGTTTGCCCAATATCTGTTCGTGCAGGAAAGGGGAGAGGGGAGGGAGAATTCCCAATGAGAATCGTGGCACAGGAGAAGAAGGAAAGAAGAGGCGTACCCTGTGCGACAAGGTCCGTTTCCCGGCCGTACGTGCGTTCGATGCTCTTGTGTCCGTTGTCAGAGATCGAGTGGCCAACGGCTTGTGCGCTGACACACACATACATGTACAGGAAGCGTTCCATAAGCTTCTACCTCAGACCCAGACCCTGCGTCTGCAAACGCATGTAAAGGTGTAGACGACGCGAGACTCACCCCTCCGCCGCGCCAGCAGCCGAAAGCTTGACCTCATCCCATGTCTCCAGCCCTGCCTGCCCAAAGTTTCGTGCGGTCTGATCGATCTCTTGCATAGGCGCACTTGATCCTGTCCCCTGGCCCTCTAACTTGCCGTCGTTCTTGTTGGTGCCACCGGCCCCGACAGCGTGCTCCACCTGCGCCACTGCCGCGCTCGCCAGTCCGCCCAAGTATCCGGCGCCATCGTGCACAGCATGGCTAATCGTTTCCGTTGCCGAGTGCGTATAGTCCGCCAGGGTGGTGGAAACGCGGGCAGTGGTCGTTGCGGCTGATTTGACAGTATCTGGTGGATGAGCCGCCGCCGCTGCGGGCGAGTCGGTGTGGGGGGAGGCCGAGGCGTCGGCGGTAAGGCTTGAGATCCGATTGGCGACTACTCGGCCGTAATAGGATAACGTATCCGCTATCGTGGTCCCGTAACTCGCCGCCGCCGGATCAACACGCGCAAGTTCCTCCTCGGTATCATAGTACCCTACTTCTTTCCAACACTTGTGCTGCTTCAGCGTCTCCTCCAGCTGGTGCGCAAGTGACTCCGCCTGCTCGTATTCGGCAGGAGATGTGCTTTCTTTCATGACAACTTTGACCTTTCCGAACTTGCCGAGGGAAGGGACGCCCAGTTCGCCGCCGTTGGCACCGAGGTCGTCCCCGGCGTGAGGTTCAGGCAAGGCAGGAGCGAAAAGGTACGAAGCGTGCTGCAGGATGGTATCGGTCTTGACTACGGGCGTCTTGTTGGTGATGGGGAACGTCGCATGCCCGATACTGAGCGTCAAGGTTTCGTGCGGGTGGTTCGGGGGCGCAGCGGGGAGGAGGGAGAGACGCAGGTCGCCTTCCGCAAGGAGCACTGGGTCCGAAGTTGGGAGTGGGAGGTGCAAAGCCTTGACGTGGGGAATGGTGACGAGTGTTTGTGCCATGGTGGATGTGTTGGATAACCTGGCAGACCTGGGCGATGGTGCTGTGTCCGAGCTTATATACTCTACAGTGCGTTTCCTTCAGCCCAACAGGAGCGATTGCGCACGTCATCAACGTTTCCCATGTTTAGCGCGCCCAAGCGAGTGCATCTTTAATGTTTCCATCTCCCCACCTGGCCACAGCTCTTCCCGCCGCCCACCATCGCCCACCATGCCCATCCTATTCAGCAAGTTCAATGTCACACGCCAAGGTGAGCATCCGGCGTCCCTGCCATACCAAACAGCGCCAACTCGCCCTCGGATGACCTAAATCAGGACTCTGCGAAATGCGGATCACCCCTCCTGACCGAATTTCCGAGTGAGCAGTGTTCTACACCAGTAAACTCAGTTTTGGAGTCGTCAATCTGAAGCCTTTGATCCGTGAGTCCCTCCTCTGCCAATTATGCTCGTGCTGCCCGTCTGATTGATTAGCCGTCCCGTTGTAGCCGGTCGTAAGTTCCCTTCCTCACTTATTCGACAAGCACCGCTCCGCCCTTACCTTAACCCTCCCTTCTCCGACCCAGACGTCCTCATATGCCCACACCGTGTCGTTCTACGCCTGCAAGACCTCGCGCCGCACGAAATCACCGATTTATTTCTGACAGTGCAGAAAGTCGGCATGGTGCTTGAACGTGCTTATTCTGCGGAGGCGCTTACTATCAGCTGTCAAGTACGTCCCTCTTTTCCTCTTTACTTGTTATTACCTACCCGGACTCTACGAAAATCAGTCAATACCTCTATCCACGCACTAACGCGGCCTTGTCCAACGCAGGACGGAAAAACAGCCGGCCAATCCGTTCCACACGTACACATCCACCTCATCCCGCGCAAATCCACCGACTTTGACGGGGACAATGATCGGATTTACCCTGCGCTTGAGGCGCATGAACAAGGACTGAGAGGGGTATTTGTGCAGCAGCAGGAAGCGGAGAAGCGCTGGGACCCTCATCAAGGGGACGGTGACTCGAGCGGGAGCAGGACAACAGAGAGGGAGAACCTTGAAGCTGTAGCCGGTGCCGGTGCGAGAAAGGAGATCTCTTTTACGGGGTTAAGTGTTCCGAAAGACGATGAAAGGGTACCCAGGACGGAGGAGGAGATGCAGACGGAGGCCGAGTGGCTGGCTTCTTTCTTCCGCGAGGGGACATCATCGTAGCCGCCCGTGGCGTTCATGTGGATCTCGTGAACTATCTGGTCAAAATCATTTCATGCAATGTATGCATGCTTGTATATGTATGCGTCCTTTGCTACATCCCTGTTTCTGTTCTTTCGGTTATGTACGACATTTCCGTGCGACGGGAACCACTTCTATCGGCCATCAATCCACTTCTATTCCAAATTCGGCCGACTCACTCCTTACCGGTGTAATCGTTCGCAGCTTGGACGATCCCATGCACGAACGCGATCACTTTCATATGGGCATTCATGGATGCCTTTTCGTTGACGGTGTGCTAATGGGTCATCAGAAAGAAGGATGGGGTAGGGATATGACTTTAGCTAGCATATATGACGCCTACGGCGGGCGAAGGTGGAGCAAGGATGAGAAGGAACTTACGGCTCCGTTCATACCCCCCTCCATGGACGCTGCCATGAATCTCTGTCAAAACCAGCCATCGAAAGACATCGTCAGCGATTCTCCATTCGGTCGTACGGGTTTGTCGATCTACAGGATAAGCGGGGCGGAGACGTACAAAGATGTTCTTGCTTAAATTCCAGTACATCTTGGTGTCTACCCAACGACGCATGACGAATCAGTTACCACAATTATCTTGGCAGGCTCTACTTTAGGGCGGAAGAGACGCACCTGTGTTGCCTGTAGACGAATAAGGCGCGACTGTTCGTTCCTCCCCGTTCGGTCCTGGAAGTACAGCCCTAGAAAGCGACGAGAGATAGGGAAGCGAATCGCAACAATCAGTGTACCGCTTCTATAACACGCTCCTCCACTAAAGCCTCTACTCTACGCCAAGCAAGCAAGCAAGCAAGCAAGCAAGCAAGCAAGCAAGCGACAACCACTTACTTGATCGTCCCCGCAAACATATCAAACACTCCTCCTTCTTCCGGGGTATACGGCGCAGGCTCGAGCGGGATTCCAAACACCTCGGCAACGACATACCGCGATCCCGAGTCATATTCCCGCCGGTCTTCCTTGGAAGGGAATGCGGCGAATGTCATGTTGTGCGCTTTCGCCACGAGGCCTATAGCATGTGCCAGATGCGCTTGAGCTATTGTACACAGGAAGGGGGCGCAGGTCAGTGTACTAGAATTTAGCGAGGGGGAAGGGCGCGATCACAGACTTTCGTTGATGCTCGAGGCAAAGTCAATTCGGAGGTTCATCATCATTTCCACCCGTTCAGGAAGGGCATTGATCTTGACCCCGCCGTTAATGATCTATCCAGAATTCCATCGGGGAGGGAGGTCAGCCAACGGCGACACAGGAAGTGTCCATCGGCTCGAGGATGTGAAATAAACCCGGGTAGTGGAGAAGTGTGGCTCACGTCGATTGCTTGCGTGGTGGATAACAACGCTTTTTGAGCCCACGACTCCTTTGCCCACAGCGCGGCGAGCTGATCCCACTTTTTCGGGCTCTTCAACAGTTTTTTATACTGTTCGGGGAACTTTGGCGAGTGTTCCGCCCCACATGCAAGCAAACCAAGATGAGGAGAAGCGGCTGAAAGCTGAGATGTGGGACGTGGTTAGCTGGGTTGCACTGAGATGGTGGAAGATATAGGCGACGTGCAGTAGGTTCAAAAGGGTGATCCTCGATGGATCGGATAATTTGGCTCATGAGCCCAATGCCGGTATGTTCAGGTGGCACCGACGAGTGCTGGTGGGAGAAGGGAGGTCAAGTCAGCGCATTATCAATGACAGGGAAACATGCAGGTCTTACTCCTCCTGGTGTGCCTACAATGACCTTGATACCAAGCATTCCATCAGTATATAGCGCTTCTGCCTGTCGGTAACGTCACTGATTGTTTGCGCTCACTTTCACATCCAAGTACCCTTTTTCGGCATTGGCGGGCATAGCAAATGCTGCACCCCAAACATTATCCGACGTGCCAGTGCCTTCATCAATCACGAGCAACACGCCATCCTTGCCATACCTGGCTTCAAGGAACGGCGCGATTTGCCCTGCACCTTGCCGGGCTCCGACTTCCTCTTCGTCGAACCCGTGGGCGAAGATGACGGATCGACGGGGAGAGAACCCGTCTTCCAATAATCGGGTGAGCGCTTCGTCTAATAATGAGAAGCAGTGTTCAGTAATTCAAAGGACATGTCACTCGTCGGGTGATATGGAACGTACATTGGGCGACGAGTAGCGTCTTATCATCCGCCGCACCTCGGCCCCATACGAACTCGCCATCGTAGTACCCACTGAAGGCAGGATGGGTCCATCGATCCGCTGTATTTGCCGGCGCGGGGACCACGTCGTAATGGGACATTCTGTAGTACGGATAGATGAGGGGCTGCCAGTCTTGAGGCTGTCCATATAACTCACAATATAAGAGGCTTGAGGGACGAGTCGGAGCCTTTGAGGGTGAGCACGATGCCTAACGCTAACCAGTCATTCACCATGAGATCAGCAAGGATATCCATTCAAAGGTTCGATTTCCCTTACTGTTGACATATTCCACCGTCGCCTTCTCATGCCTACCCGAAAGCTTCATTAGCTTTATCCAGGATCGCAGGAAGTCAAGCGGTGGGACTTACACAAGTGGAAACGCATTGGTCAACCATTCCTTGAACTCGAAGAATGGCCTCCACCGTATATCTTCGTGCGGCTTGCGCATATCATCATAGGAAACTGTGGGTATTTTCTATTCGCGAGGATCGCAACGTCAGATGCATGGTAGCGTTGGGAGGCGAGATTTGATAGGCGAAACTTACCACCGCTGCACTTAGTAGTCCAGCGGAGTGCCGCTTGTACTCCTCGTCGTACTCGAATTTCATCTTTGGAACCAGCGGTTTCGGCTGGACTGGACACACCGCACTCGAGCTATGATGCGCATTGCTGCCGGTCTGATGCCAACCGGCGGTTCCGATATCCGAGACTGACTCCCGGAGGTAAGGAGCGGTGAACAACGCCAGACACGCAAGGAGGGCCAGGGTTCGCCATCCCGGACGATGGGAGGGCGTTTCCAACGGCAGAGAAGAGTCAGTGGTGAGTGTGTTCATGGTACGAGGCGGCTGGTTCGGAAGGCTGTCCTCCTTCAGCCTAGGGAGGGCCTAGGGGACTCGGGGTATATATAGAGTGCATCGTGTTCACGTTGGTCTCGGCCACCCCCGATACGCTAATGAGACGATTAGGCACCGATAAGCGACTTGCGACCAAGTACGAGCAGACAGAGCAGTGGCAGTGGTGTGTGGTGCATGAAGGACTTCTCTGATCAGCACCATAGCTAGTTAGCTACCCGCCGCTCAGCATGGCTCGAATCGTGAGCCGAAATCGTCACATCCTCGCTGCACAAGGTATCTCAAAGGTAAGAGCATCTGCACGAAAATCGGGCCATCTCGCTAGTGAATGCGTCATATTAGCTCGGCAGCCCCTTCTTTCAATTTGTTATAGTGACAACAGATTCTTATATCAGCCTTCTCTACTGAGTTCTTCATTCTTGTCATATCACGGATGAATTTCTGCTCTGGACGTATGACATCTCCCACTATAATATATCTGTGATTCAAAACCTCTTTAATCTCCTGTTAGGATCTCAGGCATATCAACTACATCTTAGTTGTCGGGTGTCATTTCGGCCCACTTGTAATCAATCCCAAATAGAGAGTGCCCAAAAATAGCAGCCACACTACTCTCTGCTTCAAATGTTGCTTTGTTTCCTGCTTCGGTCCCCGGGAAAGTGCTACCAGAGATAGAAATCTGATTGCCACCATTGCTGCCCGGTTGTACGCTTGACGGGTCGTTGGGGCTCCCGGGTTGGTCGACGTCCTTTTCCGTTTCACCACTCGGAGAGACCCTTTTCACTGCGCGTCGTATATCCTCACTAATAGTCTTATATGTGCTGCGAATCAAAGACCTCAGCTCGTCGATTTGCGCCTTCAGGTCTGCGGTATTTTGCTTCTCGAGCTGTAATGCTTGCTCGTTCTGCTCGTCGGCGTCTGCCTGTTGTTTCGACAGGAGCTCACGCAGTTGTTCCAGTTGCTCATGGTAGGGTTTCCAAATTCCATCATGGCGTCGGGAAGGAACCCGTCCGCGCAAGCCGAGAACTCCTTGGTTACTTTCATTCGAATGACTACTGAGAGACGGATGACAGCATAAAGCGACGTCATGAAGTAGAAACGGCGAGGAATCATCAGTTATTAAGACTCAGGAGGCCACGCCACGATCATGTTCTGGGGAAGCCCCAGAGGCAAGACACACATGATGGAAGTTGTTGTTGACTTACTCAACAGGTTGCTGGTCTGATTCGTCGTCACTTATCTTGTGAGGCATCTTGAAAGGACTAGGTTCACGGTTTGCAAGGAAGGTCAGGTTTTTAGGTGTTGTTATAACAGAAAGGAATGCTTGAGAGAATGGCTAGTTCACTTCAAAGAGCTGGTGGTGTTATATATTGCACTTGTTCACCCTTCTATCTAGCTTGCAACCTTTGGGCTTCTTGAGGCAGAAAGGAGGTCAAGCTCCTGCACAAACTGCGTATATCCGTACCCATTGGCAGATTCTTGCAGACGAAGGCTCGGAAGCGGTCCCCCCTCTCCTCCCATGCTTGTTCAGCTTTCTCAGAACACTATGTCAGAATAGTGAGATCAACGAGCTTTCATCGCCATTAAGACGAACGCCGTTGCATCCATCATTTTTCGTGCGGATTCATTTCGTTTCACTATTTTATTAGTACACGTTTACCAAAGGGCAAGTCTAGAACTCTGACCATTCCCGAATGTGATGCTCATGGGTGACATCAGTCTAGTCGTATCGCTCCAATCTGAGATGCCTCTTGAAGGGTGGCAGACCGGCAGCGATTCGCTCACCTACAGAACGACGACAAGAACACAAAGGAATCAGCCTTTCCGTTCCACCAGTGACAGTGATACCCTTATGTTGCAAAAGGGACGAGACTAACCGGCCACCAAGCTGCTCCAGTCCAAATGCCCTCCACCTGCAGCACGGGCAGTGATCAAGTGCTGGTGAGCGATATCGATGATCGGAAGGGGAACGGAACAATCTTCCCCGAGTTTTCGGATGTGTCTGTGACGGATAGGGAAGGAATGGTTACGCCGCTGGATAACGGATGAGCATGGAAGCGGGACCTACGAAGCATCCTTAATTCCGCCTTGGAGAGAGAAACCTTCGTCGCTTTTAAAGTTGTCGTCCAACATCTGTCGAGAAACGAGGGAAGGCTAATTAGTTGTCTCCCAGCAGCGTTGAGGCGTTTATGGGGGACCTGGGTGCGTACCTTCTTCCCGTATCCGATGAAAGAAGGCGCAGGGAAGAACTCCTGAATAAGCTCGTACAGCTAACGACGTGTGCGAATCCATCAGCTTCTTCTTCCCACCAGCCCACCTGCATGAACATACCTTCTCAGCTCCAACCCCGCTCTGATCCGCCAACGTCGTCGTCTCTGCCAACAACTCTATGCACCCAAGCACCATTGCGTTCCCCGTCAACTTGAACTTTGCGGCACGCTCGACATCACTTCCCAGATCCATGACCTTGCGCACGACCGCGGGGCAAATGGCATGCGACACGCGCTTCTTGGCATGGTATTGACCAGCAATGGCCATTACCAGGTTCGCGGACTTTGCGAGCGGGGGAGGGCCGAAGACGGGTGCTGAGAGGAAGTGCCGGTTGGGTACGGCAGAGCAGGAGCGCTCGAGTTTGTCGGCGGTGGCGGGTGCAACCTAGGGGTAGAGGGTACAGGAATTTAGTAGGCTGATGTGATAATCGATGAGAGATAGCGTCGAGTAGTCAACTAGAAGTTGAGCCCTCACTGATCCGTGCGCATGAGCCCACTCGAATATTCTTCATTTCCAACCGAGTTCTTAGACACCCAATCCAGTCTGTAACGATTGTGAGGCGGGAAACAGTCCTGACAGGATTTCTTTGATACCAACACCCCCTTCCCCTCTTTCTCGCGAAAGACACACCCACATTTGACTACTAAGCGATAACCTCAGCGCGGCCCCGCAGAGTCCTCCAAGCTCGAAACCGCGAACGACTGAGATGGTGTTGAATCAAAAGCGTCCCAAACCATACCGGATTTCCTCAGGCCAAGGGAATGAATCTCGCGCGACATCTTACGACAGCCTCGAGACGACAAAAGCATTGATATACGAGTTCGTCAAAGTAACCCTCCGCTCCCGCATCCCATTCATCGTTCGCTTCAAAGACCGCCAACTCACCGTGCTCATATCGACAAAAATCGTACTCTTCTCCCTCTCTGCCTTTTCCCAGGCTTTAAACAATTCCCCAAACACCTCTTCACTTGCTTTATCGCTCCCCAATGAGGCCAGGACGATGTCCGCCCGTTGAGCGATCTGTTCGAGTGTTTCTGCAACGACATAAGGGACGTCTGCCTTGTCGGCGTGGGCTTTGAAGATCTCGAGTCCTTCATCTCCGCGGTTCCATACCATGAGCGGGGGCTGCCAAGACAGAATCAAGGGGTCAGCTTGGGATGCAAATGGCTCCCCCTCCATTACCTCATTGCTCACCTTGCCATTCTCATCCAAACTCCTCGCCAAGTTCAAAGCACACCATCTGCCAATCGCTCCAAGTCCGACAAACGCCAGCTGATCACGCATGACCGCGGCGGGACTGGCAGGTCGACTGAACGGAATCGCGCCCGAGGTGTGGGGTGACATTGTTCCACTCGCCGTAGAGGGTCCGTCCTGCACCTGAAGTGCTTCCTGGAAATGCGCGTGTAAGGAGGAGGCCATTGTGGTGGTAAAAGGGCGCGGAAAATGTCAGGTAGGTAGGTTGAAACACACGGATAGGGGCGATTGGTGCGGATCTGCAGGGGAAAAGGAGATTCCGCGTTATATACCCTTGCCGCCGGATGACGTACTACATGCTGCCTGCCACCCGAGCCTGTCAGCTGCACGCGGAAGCAGAACAAGGGAGCATACGCATTAGGTAAGCACGAGGGACTTCCAGTGTCTTCCACAGTACAGCAGCGAAGTACACAGCGAGCTCAGGCGCAGTCACCCAACTTGTCAGTCACCCTCAAGAGCTCTCTCTGGCGTGGCAACTGGCAGTGCATGGTGATGGGTCTCTTGTTTACCTGCCACTTCGCAAAGAAAGACAACGTCATCGCGATACGTGCTAGCTTGTTAATGCATATTTCACTGTTGGTACAACGCATAGTATAATGTTGGATAAATATCATATACATTAGACGGACGGAAGAAACGTAAAGGGAAGCGGTAAGTGGCAGACCTGGTTCATCAGTCCGCTCCGGGACCGGGCTGGGAGTAAATCGAAGGATTGCTGCTCGCGTCAGTCCCTGTTCCGAATGTGTTGTTTCTTGTTCGCGTTCGCGAGCTGCCAGAGTGCCCAGAGTATCTCGGCATCGAGGCGGGACGATTGGATGTGCGGTCAATCGAAAATGGAGAGTCGGTTTCTTCTGGCTCCGGGTAGTAGCCATTGGCAGTAGGACCGAGTTGCTGCCTGGCTTGTGATCGCAGTTTGTGTGCACATTGTGACTTCATGCTCTGTTCCATCGGACATCTCATTTACGGCAGTGCGAAGCATGTCTTCATTCACTAAAATCATCAGGGCGTTCATCGTTTCGGTGATTCAGGGGCCTGTTCCCTTCATAGGGCTATTGGTACTGGAGGTCTTGTTGTTCCAAAGTCAGAGGCTGTTCCATTCGCTCAAGGCTTTCCGCCACTGTTACAAGAATACGCGTCCGTTCCATCGATGATAGCTGTGGGAGGACATTTTGTGGCCTGGCATTAAAGCAGCCACACATAATGCACAAAGCAAGGACGTAAGATTGGTATCAGCTCTCACTTGAAATCTTGTTTGTAAGCGCGAGTCGTAGAATATCAGAACGCTCGCCCCGGAGTCTTCACAGGCATAACTAAACTATGAAACAGTGAGTGAAAGCTGTTATACTCACCGGGATCCGTGAACGTCAGGGGGAGGATGGTTCATCTTCGACTAATGAGTTCAAGGTTGATACAGTTCAAGGTTGATGGAGTTCAAGCGAGATCACAAGAAGAATTGAAAGGGTACAAAAGCGGGAGGGATGAGGACTGATTTGAGGGATTATACCCATGTCGCGAAACCGCTCACAGCGGTTTATGTACTGCTTGCTTTGCCTTCCGACTTGTCCCACTTGAATTGAAAGTCGGTCAAAGGCACTTATGTTCCTTTCGCTTCTTAGTCGAGAAAGGAACAATGAACTCATGGCGTGTTCCTGCGAGTACAGAAATCGTCGAGTTGATTCGCGTCTCCTCATTATGTGTCATAAATGACAACTGGAGTTCGCTTTGGATGCAGCCGGCAGCCCTTCCTGTCAAAGGATGTTTTAACTTTGGCCCGTTGATGTGATGAGTGAGAGGGTGGAAGCATCACGGGGGTAGGCAGTACTTAAGAGATGGATACATGATAGCATGTCAACAGTTGTAGGGTGGTTCTTCGGACAACTATTCTACGTTGTACACATCATAGTTCGTATGATCTAGCAGCAAGCCTGCCCACGGCCTTGTTATAACATTATGCGTGCACTGGGCTTGATTTATCCAGCTGTAAATCTGACTCTATCCCTGGCAAGATGGTGTTTCACAGTCGCATGCAACCGGCTCCATTGAGGGAGGGCACTCGGGCGCAGAGCAAAAAGCTGCAAGTTCGAATAGCAGGCCATTGCACTGCCATCCTTCTTGCGAGGAGCCACATGTGAGAACATCTACATAGTTGAGTGCCCAGTATAGTTCGATAGTGGTAGTTCCATTCTTACACGCGGTATCATGATCGGATGAGCCGTCTTCCCTCAAATCTTTTAGATAATATCAGTGTTCTGGCTAATAATCACTTGGAATCACTATCACATAACATACACTGATAAGCAAGAACTGCTTGTACCAGAGCGACTATTATATGTCGTGTTAGGTACCATTCACCCAACCCCACTTCTAGTGCCATGGTCTTCCGACTCTCCCCATTACAGAAACTACAAGGCGAAAAGGAACTTGCGTATAGTTATATAGATTCACGGTGAGACGAGGAGCGATGATCTGACAGTATTAGCACTACCCATCTCAGTCCCTTTGCTATTATCGAAACTGGGTTGAGTGGGTCTGCCTCTTCCATCAAAGTGCCCTACGGAGCAAGCCTGTTGGTAGCACGGAAGTCCCAGAACCATTGGAAGTGTTCCCAGATGAAGGAGGCTTCAGAGCCGTCAACTTCTCGGCGGTGGCGTCTACAACAAGTTCCTCAAGCTCTTCACCAGCGCAGTACTATGTTCTTTATCACCCGTCGTATCGAAAGCAACTTGAGCTGACCCCTGCTCTTCTGTCTTTGACGGAAGATAATCCTGAGGCCATGTTGATATCCGATATTTTGCTCGGTGGCATCCGTCTTGTTCGACACGGTGGAGTTTTTAAGCGGTTCCGTCTCCGCCTCGAGATCCGTGATTTGCTTTTCAAAAGCTGCGTTTTTCTCTTTTGGGCTGTGAGGGCGGTCCCGACATGAGCCAATTTTGTCCTCGCAAGATCCGCTTTGAGGCTGCGCAGTTTTGTGCCTTTGACATGGAAAGTATGCAACATCTCTTGGAAGAAGGGGCATAGTACTCTTCCCTTGCCTCCTGATTGAGCATTTCGATTGATGACTTTCCTCACGCAGGCAAATCAAAAGAACTCTTCAATTCTCTAGTTCCGAGCCTGGCCTTGGTTCCGGGCACAAACATTTTAACATCAGCTGTCAGCTTGTGTAGCCCTACGAGCCCTTGGGTCTCATAGCCAGACATTCTCTACGCAAGAGCACCATTTCGCTTCTTCGACTTCTCGAAACAAAGGAAGCATATTACTTTCTCATACACAGCACTGGCGATATTGGGAGACGAGCGTGCTCTTAGCAGGCACTTGTGACAAGGTGTGAGAACAATCTCGGACAAAGCGGGGACAAAGCTGCTTCAAGTCCGTTATTGACCTACTGTAGCACTAGGTCAAAGAGCAACTGGTGACTCCTATTTACCATGCAATTGTTTGTCCAGTGTGTGCGACTCAGTTTCCGGAAAGGCAAAGCAAGCGAAGGATGTCAGTAACTCGGTATGTTACTACGGTGGCCAGCGGTTTCGCATTATCCGTGCTTCCGGAAATTGAAGCATTGCAGAGGAAGCAGTTGCCCAAAATACTTGCAGAATTCCACGAAAGTAGTCGCACCTATTTCTATTCTGCAAGAGCAGCACAGTCTGCTTTCCCAAGCTTCCCCCCTTACGCCCATGAGTAAATCGCGGGAATCGTGCCCGGTTGAAAAAAAGCTGCAGGGCCGACGGAAAGTGTAACTGGAGACTGTTGAAATAGCCGTTGACATTTATGAGAAAAAAGTGAGCTGCTTGGAGTTTTCAAACAGCCTGCTTTTCCCGGCACGACAAGCAGGTGGCTAATGAATGTCACCCGCTGAGCTGACGCGCGCTGCAGTCTGTGACCGCCACCAAACCTTAGCCTATGCGAGGCAAAGAGAAACGGCAACGTTGAATTTTGTGCGACTACCGCCTCTCGATCACGTCCGGTACCGTTGATTCGCCACTAACAGGCCAGAAGCGAACCACTTGTATATTGATGCATGTAGGAAAAAAAGACACAGGAGAACAATAAAGACCAATTTTGGATGGTTTTGACGCTGGCCAAAGCAACAACTAATCCCCAGATAGAAAAGAAAAAGACGACGAAGAAATCGGTACATGGTGGAGTGAAGGAGATGTTGCAAGAATGATGCGCGCCGTGCGTTAGGTGTCGTGTGTTCCGCGCGTGCGTGGGCGCACAACCCGAGGTAAAAACAGTTGGAAAATCGAGACTCTAATGACACAGCTGATGAATAGTTGCTGCACGTTGCGGATCGTTAGAACAATCGGTTGGGAAAGAAGGTCGAGAGATGAGATGAGTTGCGCAAAGCTAGGTAAGAATGGTTGACGGTCGGCTTTGGGTTGGCAGGTGTCGGTCATGAATGACTCGTTCCGTCGCTGAAGCGAAGAGCTCTGATAGCGATATCCATATCCAAACCAATCTGCCGGCCATTTCCCCCATATACTCCAAACCGCCCTCCTCCAGCGTCGCTTGCTTCTTCCCTATCGACCGTCCTCATCCAAAGATACCCGTACAGACCGTCTACGTGAATTAAGAAAGATGAAAATGCCCGTTTTTTATGCTTGGTTGTCGATAGGTAGCGCTCCTGTTTCGCCAGCGAGTGCGCCTTCAGCTCCCTCAGTTGCGACGTCTCCCAAGTTGTGGAAGTCTACAGGAACCCGACAAGCATGATTGATCAGGACACCATGCTCGCAATCCACGCCTCGCCGTAGAGAAACAACGTACCTAGAATTTCACTGTACATCATCACTTTCCAAGTATCAACGGGCAGATCCGCATCGTTGAAACTCCAATCGAACTTTTCCGCCGCGGCTGGCTCGTCCGTTGGGTCGTGATATGGGGCCAAGTATTCGTGGGACAGGGCGTCGGTGGCGTTGATACGTGCTCGAGGATCAAAGACGAGCATCTTTTCGAGCAAGTCGAGGGCTGAGGGGAGGGACGAATGATCAGAGGGATATGCAGTGGGAATCGGATCAGGAGACGGAACATACCGAGCGGGTCCGCGTTGGTGAACTTCTTGCTGAACGGCACTCGCTCTCGCTTTGGCAAACTCTGCACGAATCGCAGAGTCTATCGGAGGGGAGGGGAAGGCAACGTTTCAGCTCGATTTTAAACTTTGGTTGAAACAGTGAGGTCGAGGGAGCCCCATTCAAGACATACGTTTTCACTGGCGATAGTCTGGATCACATCATCCGGTGGTGTACCCAACAACTCGGTAATGATCGAGAACTGGTTGACGTCTGTGTTGCCAATCACGGGGCGTCAGTGGCGGGGTATGGTTGATACTGACAAACGCTACACGCGGACTCACGGTCTTTTCCTGGGAACAAGGGTTTCCCTTCCAACATTTCCGCAAAGATACACCCCGTACTCCAAATATCGACTGTCAAAGCGGCACAACAGGAACATTAGCTATTCCCATCACTTGTTTATCCTGGATAGAAACCCCAATACGCACCAGCAACATCATACTTTTGCCAAGTTAACATGATCTCCGGCGCTCGGTAGTACCGGGTCGACACGTATCCCGTCATCTGCGGATCTTGAATTCGAGCGAGACCAAAGTCACAGATCTTCAACCGTGGGAAAGGATGCGCGGGGGAAGTTAGAGTCGCAAAGCAGGGGGAGACGAGGCACGAAAGACGCACCTTGAGATCACAGTTCTCGTTCACCAAGATGTTACTCGGCTTCAAGTCACGATGAACGACGCCGGCCGAATGCACGTATTTGAGACCTCGCTATATCAACGAACAGTGCACGAGACGTTGGCCGCCGGCTGCGTGGCTGGCGCTCCCTTTAAGCAGCTTCCTCCTCCCTCCCCTCCCTCCCCGCCTGTCCGCCACCCACCCAGCACCACAATGGTACGTCCCCCGCAGCATCCCCGCAGCATCCCCCGCCCGTGCTGACCCCGCCCCCCGCCCAGTCCACAAACGCACGGCGCCGCCTCGTCCGCGACCTCAAGCGCCTCAAGACAGAGGTCCCCGAGGGCATCTCCGCCTTTCCCAAGCCGGAGAACATCATGCTTTGGAATGCCGTCATCGTTGGTCCCGGTAAGGAGCTGTAGTTTGGCGGAGCCGGGTAACGCGCTGACTCGCCCCGCCCCGACAGCCGACACGCCGTTCGCGGGTGGAACGTTCAGACTCATCATGACCTTTGAGGAATCCTACCCGAATCGCCCGCCACAAGTTAAATTCGTGTCCAAGATGTTCCATCCGAACGTATACAACAACGGCGAGCTGTGTTTGGATATCTTGCAGAATAGGTGGAGTCCGACGTATGATGTCATGGCGATTTTGACCAGTGTGCAGAGTTTGTTGAATGATCCGAATCCGGGGAGGTGAGTAAGAGCGACGTCCAACGAGCGAGCGCCGAAGGCGCGAGAGAGGAGGGCGGAGCGAGGTGCGAGGCGAGAGAGGATCCCTCGAGCGAAGCGAGATTGCGCCGCAGGCACTAAGCCCGGAGGGCCTTCCCGAGGCCGCCGTAGGGCGGCCGAGCGTAGTCGCCTTCACTGAGCGCGCAAGCGCGAGAGAACCTTGGGGGAGGGAGGGAGGACCGACCCCTCCGAGGGCGGCGTAGGCCGCCCGAGACTCTGTCGAGCACAGCAAGACTCAGTGTCTGCGCCGCAGGCTACGAGTCCCGAGGACTCTCCCGAGGGCGGTGTAGGCCGCCCGAGCGTAGTTGCCTTCATCGAGCGCGCGAGCGCGAGAATACATACCGGGGGTGGGGGGAGGAGGGACGTGAGCAACCGGTTGACTCCGAGTATGGTCATCCGAGGGCCGGGCTTAAAGACGGGACCGAGAGCTGCCGAATTTCCCGAGGCGGGGGAAGGACGGTTTTCTCCCGCTCTGCTTGATGACATCTGCCGATCGCGTTTTCAAAGCGTATGACTGACTTTGTGCTTCCCGCCGATGATCCAGCCCAGCGAACGCAGAAGCCGCTCAGCTGTTTCGGGATAACATGAAAGAGTATATCCGACGCGTACGAGTGAGTTTTCCGCGTTCGCCTTGCCTCGCTGGCCTTTCCCGGGATAGCGCTGACCTCTTCGCCTACCTACCTACCTACCTACCTGCCTGCCTGCCTGCCTGCCTACCTACCTCCCTCTTACTCTCGCTTGCGCCGCGCCGCCTCGTGTGTAGCTGATTGTGGACGAATCGTGGGTAGACGACGAAGATCTTCAAGAAATTTCGGAAATGGAGAAATCTGACGAGTAATCTCCTGAACCTTGACTCGCGCTCGCTCGACTTGATCCCATCCATCTTGCTTTCCGTCGTCATCACTGCCTTGGAACAATATTTACTATATGCCGGGATGTGGCAACGCGCACTGGACACCATATGTCAACCTTACCTGTGTGTTTTGTCTCGTTCGTCGTCGACGACGACGACGACGACGGGGGCCTATCAGGAACGCGCTGGATGGCGAGTCGGACGAGGACGATTCAGAGGATGAGGTGGTGGTGGCTGAGGAGCATGCGACGTAGTAGGCTCAGCTCGGCTCGCCGCGCCAGTAGCGGGACTTTGGCGCCAGTGCCCTTTTTCTTTATCTCACGTGTTGTAGTATACCCACCCTTTCCGCTTCCGTCTGCGTCTCGCGCGCACGACGGCGGTCACGTCCCGCTGTATCCATAATGATCTCGATTCTGCGCGTCACTGAAGCACCGAGTCCTCACGTGGCGACAGACGCGGTGTGCCATCTCGGGCATGCAGGTTCGGCGTACATCATGAGCGTTGATCGGGAAAGCAACAATTGTCTTGTCTATATACGCGCATAGGACAAACGAGTGACTAGGTAGGCTACAGTGGGTCATCGAGGACCCGAACGCTCGCGGCGTGGTAGAGTCAAACAACATGTAAAGCGCGAGTACAACGAGAAGGAAACCAAACAAGGTGTCCATGGAAGCGTATTCAGGCGGAGGCGGCGGCGAGGCGGCGGAAAACGTAATACAAAGCGAGCGGTAAGTTGCAAATGATTGAGAATCGAGCGGCGTGGCGTGGCGTGGCGTGGCGTAACGTAGTATACAGAGGCCCCCCCTCCGTCCGTGAATCGGCGCATAAGCGCAAGGCGAGAAAATGTCGGTGCGAATACGAGTGGCAAGAAAATATCCATCAAGCGTACGTGGTGTGCGTATTATCCATTGTCCGTTCGGTCATATTATCTCCCCGTGTGCAAAGGAACACCCCCAGTCGTTGTATGCGTATCTAGCAAGCAGCGGCGGCGGCGGCGGGTGGGAAATACGTTTGCTGCTGCTGAAGCCAGCCAAAGAACCCTCCCCAACCGGGAGGCGCGACTTCCATATCATCAGGCGCGGTAGCTGCCGCCGAGCCCGACTTTCGTCGTCCGCTGAGCACATCGACCCATATTCCCTCACGACGGATACCGACGGGATCTCCGTCCGCCTCGTCGTCGTCGTGGTGGTGGTGGTGGTGGTGCAGAATCTCTACGGCGGGGGGCAGGGCTGTGCATGTGGGCGGAAGAAGATCGATTGGGTCCAGTAGCGGTGACGGGTACGCGGAGCAGGGAGGAGCGAGTTGATGCGTTGACGCGACGGCATGTTTCGGTGAGAAGAGAAACAATGCGTCCTCGATCGGCGGTGCAGCACCCTCGTAGATAGGGCTGATACAATCCACGTTTGCATCACCGCAGCTATTATCGTCCGTCCACGACGACGACGACGAGTCGAACGATTCTGACGTGGTGGCGAAGTCTTAGCCGTCCTTTAATCCTTTCACACTGTCTCGAACGTGTCGGATCACGTAACCCATCATCCTTTAACAAACAGTTGTTATTCTAATCTCGCCAGTGATTAATTTAAAAGCTGCTTATCCAGTTTTTGATA